>OX454271.1:26107733-26584337 GCA_949715065.1 Periphyllus acericola | reverse complement strand
ATACGATGACGGTATGAATTGTTACGGTAATGTTATTGAAACGACGTGAAATAATGCAGAGTGTGCGCGTAATATTATATGCGTCGTATAGGAATGTGTATGCAGAGCGTTCAGAATTTCATAAGTCACGGCAGTTTTTTACGCACAAGTATACGCGAAATACGTGCTACGCGGTGGAGTTTTACGAAACGGTGAATAATCAAAAACTATTTTTTCCTGTACTCTCGCACGTATTCATATGCGAAAACTGTGGTCCCTCGAAATTCAGATCACCCCGTATGCACATCTGTAGCTCGGTGCAAGAAAGGCCAACGTTTCAAACGTTTCGAACAGGGACTAAAAGTGCTGTTGTTTACTAAAGTTCGTTTTCAACCCCAAATGTGTAGGTTTTATTTCAGACACCGACACCGGATGACTGAATCGAAATGGCCAGCGTTCGTCGTAGGCGTTTGCCCTTTTACCGCGTCCGGCAAACGTGTGTGGGGGAGCGGAGGGGAGGGAACAACGTGGTCGGTCCAACAATCCGGGTCCCGTCGAAACGTGACCGACGGCCTTTCTCGCACCGAGCCGCGGGCGCATACATGTATCCGGCATATGCGTATCACGTCCGTGCCCGCCGCCGGTCCGCTACGACCGAAATACGTCTTGTACCCTTCGCGTAGACGAGACGCCACCGGCCCCGCCGCCGACCCGCGGTGCGTTCCGTAAAATATCGATCGGCATCGCGGTCACGACGCGGTTCCGAAGCTCCATCTAGCCGCGCCGGTCCCGCGTAAGACGCTCGCGCCCCAGTCGTACGCGCGTCGCGTCCAATGTAATATACAAATATAGAAATTACGATAAACACAAAAAATAAGCAATACATTATAACGTCGTCGTCGTCGTCGTCGTCGTCACAGCGCGCACGGCTAGTTTTCAGCGTGTGCTACATACTCTACACTCTTGGGGAGGGAGGGTCAAAAATGGAATCAATTGCTCAATCGTATTAGGCCAAAATAATAATACTATAATATTAGAATTCCGATCGTCGTTTTTTGCCGCCACTATTTTTTCGCGTTTTTTTTTTTTTTGTTTTCTCGCGTTTTTTTTTTTTTTTCTTGGTTTTTCTGAGTGGCGGCGAAACCGGAACGATTGCGTTTTTCAAAATGTTCGTTGCTGAAAAACTAGTCGTGGCGATTTTTTTTTCTGTTTTTTTTTTTTTTATTTACCTTCACTGTTCGGTTTAAGTATTATATATTATACATAATGTATGTACATACATATTATATATATATATAAATATTATTTTAATATGTTCAACAGTAATATATTATAAAAAACGATTTTTCGAAATTTCAAAAGGCTGGAGTTTAGACAAATACATATTTTGTTATATATTTATAATTTTAGGTTTTGTTTTTAGATGAAAACGTCATATTATTATACATAACCGCTTTGGACCTCTTATTATTATAACAATTATACACAACAATAATTAATATACAGCGCTTACTCGTAATGTACTAAAAGATAACATAATAATAATAATAATGTATCCCACGCGGTCACGATGATATATATACTATTATTGTTTACGACGGTTTGTTTACTCTATAGCTATTATATTATTATAGTTTTGTACGTCATCATAGTTATGATTTGGTCGAGATTTCATTAGAATATTATACTCGTAATCGTGTGTGATATGTGGTACACACGTTTCAGGAGGATATGTTTGGCGAACGTTTGTTATTGGTTTTTTTTTTTATTTTTAAGCACAACACTGTAATTACATAGATATTTGTTTGATAAAACGCACTTGTAAAATCTCCATCTATTCGTATGCCGAATCAAGCAAGCTCAAGGGGTGGATAACTGAATAGTGGGTCGCGTATTTGAATATTGGACTGCTCAACTCGACGACCCACGCCCACTATGTATTATAAACTCCATCACTCCCACACAAATCGAGAAACAGACAAAAGTCGTTTACTTCCGGCCATCATATTACATACACACATAATATTATAATAATATAATAGACCTAGGTGATCGATACATATAATATAATATATATATATGTATGTATTTATTTATCGAAATTCCGGAGTGAAAACAATTTGTAATGAATTTCTTCCAATCTTACTCGTGTATAACGCGATTTAACTTAATAATAATTTACTATATGTTAAATATTATATATATTTGTCTCGGCAATCTATACTACCGACAATGTATGTAAATAACGAAATAAATAAATTATTATACGCTAGCATATAAGTGTATCGAACTTTTGTTATGGATTTTCGTTAAGTTTTTAATTATTATCATATTATTAATATTATACTCATACGTTGAACGTTTTGCTTGTAATATTGTTAGTGAAAAAAAAAAAATTTTTTTTAACGGCGAAAATTTTAATTTCTATTGTTACAAAAATTATATTTGAATACCTCTCTCGTTAATGTTTACATAATAAAAAATAAATAAATAATACTACGCGTAGTCCCGTAGAGGTCTAGTGTATAAGAACATTGTTTAAGCTCTAAAACGTGCTGTGTAACATTATTTTGGTGCATATTATTACTTATATGAAAGAGTAATAATATTAATATTAGTCTATTTGTAATGTTTTATCTAGTCGATTGCGACGTATATAAAAAAAAAAACAAAAACTATAGTCTCTAGTCGTTAATACAATTATTATTATTATTATTACTAATATTACGTTGTACTAATATACTTTTTTGTAGTAATATAATATTATATAGGTGTTTCCGTTTACGAAACGAAATTACCATGTGCGCGCACGGTTAGGCCGTTAAAAAAAACCAATAGAAAAGCGAAAAAAACAATCCAATTAACTTAATAAAAAACAAAGCTTTCCGATCGATTAAGAACCGACGGAAAACAGTATAATACAGGACCAAAACTCATTATTTTTTTTTTTTTAGCTTTCTCTTCTCGCCACTACACGCTTCCCATCGTATACATCTTACTCAGACCAAGATAATACATTTAAAATATAAAATATTGAGTTATTCGTTTCATCTGTATAATAATAATAATAATAATAATATGTATACATTTCGTTTATCTGAAAAACGAACGTGTTTCAGTCCAGTAAGCTAATATTTAGCACACGGTAAATTATTTTATTTACCAACAAACACTGCTCAAAGTTTTTGTTTAATTTATTATTTGTTTATTTTTTGTTTTTTTTTTTTAAATGTTTTTTTTTCGTTGTGAATTGGACGGGCTGCAATATACCAAAATATAATATTAAGTTATATATATATATATATATATTATAAGAATAAAACTGCGCGCCGTGCGCACGGGACTCGGCTGCGTACCTGCAATGGTACATAATCCTATTTATACCTATATTATAATATAATACATCACGAGCCACCCGTTTGACGCGCAACTTTTTTTTGGCCGTCCGTCCAGTTTTTTAATCGTATAATAATATTATGTCGTTTAGTTTAGCGACCATTTTAAACATAATATAATATGGTTAAGCGAAATCGGTATTGATTAAAAAAAAAATGATCTAGTCTATAATACACCTAATAATAATATCATAAAACTTTTTAAATTTAAAAAAAAATTAAATCAAATATAATTTATATACATATAACTATTATAAAAAAAAACCTAATATGATTTATGTAATTTAGGCGTACGTATATGTAAACAAATATTATGTTAAAAAAGGGCAAAAATCAACATGTGTAAGTTAACATGTGTAAAACAAAATGTCCTATTGGAAAATCGTTGTTGACAAATTTCCTTTTTAGATTGGTAAAAAAAAAATCGTAAAAATATTAAATTACCTAAATAAATTATTTTTACGTTTGTGTATGGCCAAAGCGTGTTTTTAGTTTTGTTTTTTACAGTCAATGTTAGGTATATAATTATTATGTTGGTTAATTATTTAATATTTATATTATTATGTATTATCATTATGGAAATATACTTAATAGGAATTATTAAAAAGTGTTTTTTTTTCTATTTATATTTTACACCTATATTGCAGCGGCAAGCACACGTAAACTATAAAATATACCATAAAAATAAATTAGACGATCAAATCAAATGCCATTTTTTTTTCTTTCGCACAAATCATTTTAGTTAAGTTTCAAAGCAAATATAACATTTAAATAATCGATAGACTTATACGTAAGGAATATCGAAGTTTATAAAAATAAAAGCATTCTAATGTCGAGCGTATCATGATAATAGCTTTATACGCAAATAATTAAGGTGTTGAAGGTGAGACTTGGCTGTTTCAAAAATGAATTTCACTTTTGATAATAGCGTTTCAGACATTTAATTTGTGATTTTTCCATGACATAAATGATTTACAGATTTAATTAAATTTACGTTCTCGTAAATTCGATACACATCATCGCTCGGCGTTATGGCTTTTGTAAAATAAAGTAACATTTAACTATTATTTATTAAATATACTTTCAAAATACTCGCTGGGGGTGCGCCTAAAGGTTATTCAAGTTTATTTTCGCACCATATTTATTTGTTTTATTAGAAATAAAAATATATATCTAGCGTGGTGAAAATAATAATATTAAACTATCCGATGTCAAAAGGCACAATTATAATAAATGTGTTATATTATATTTTCGTCGTTTGGTCCATGGATTTATCAGTTTGTATGCTTGATAGCTGATCGAATTAAATGCGTAAGATCCTGTGTAAAATAATAACCCTAATAAATCAATACTCACTGACCTTTGTATCCATAATATCCAGTGCGTGATACGGTCACCGCCTCGTAGTTGGTTCGTACGTATGCTATACACTGCATTACGAGTATATGTTGATTTGAGGAACGGCATTGTATAATATGTAAATGCATACATTTATTAGAATAAGGGACCTATTTGAAATTCGATGAAAAGTGTGCTTGAATTAAATCATTCTTAATTGATAATAAATAACACGGATTATATCTTACAAATTTCACATATTTAAAACTTTAAAATTATTTTCGCACATTTAATGCAAGCTTGTAATTTATTCGGGTGTATTTTTGTTCTGAACATCGAGTGCGATAAGATGACGAAAATAAAAATGTCACTACTCTTTAAAGTAGAACTACTCAGACTGATAGTTTATCATCTTGTAAAAATTAAGAACATAATATTAAAGGCGGAGAGTCGCATTAACGACGAGAGCCATAAACAGATAAGTTTTTCATACACCCTCTTTTCCGTACAAAAATATGTAATAAGTCAATTTTTTTTTTCAATTAGCTCGCTCAGGTGTACCGATTTCAAGTGCATATACTCAAAAATACGAGTAAAGGTATAACGGAGCACTTTTGGGCGCATATTTTGAGGGTTTTTCGCGCACGTGAAACCGTTCCCCGTACATGATGCGGTGGCTGGAATCGCGACGGTTTCGTCAATGCGTATCGTCACCATATTATATTGTACAATAACGTGCGTGCGCGGTTGTTTCAATATTTGACCGCGAGGGGCTTTGTGCAAAGTCACGGTCGGCAGTGTTACGTGAAAGATTGATCTTCGGCGGTCTTTTTGTGCGACGCGGTCCCCGGCGCTTCCGAATCTCGCCCTTTGGCGCGAGACCGCTAATGATCCTACCGCCGGCAGACGAGGTGTCGGTCAGCGTTTTGCGCGACGTCGGGTGCGGTCCGTGGTGCACCGACAAACGGCCACTAGACGATATGCGGAGCCAATAAGTCGGATTCACCGCGTTGATTGCGAACGAAAATTAATTGTTTTCCGATGGAAAATTCTGACAAATCGCCTCGACGACTTGTAAAGCCGGTAATTGGGTAACTGCAGCAGTCCGAAATAAATAAGTAAATAGATAGATTTGTAGTCCAAAGTGAAAATGAGTAAAAATACATTTATAATTATAATTCAACAGTTGATTGGGGATGAAAAACGAACAAACAAACAGGTTCGCGCATAATACAATTTACTACGTAATAACTCGTAATGTATTTCTTAGTACGTGGATACTTGATGTATAACGGAACGAGAATGTTTATCAATTATTATCGAAACACCCGCGATGATAGAGAGTTATGAAAACAGTAAACAAAATGAGAGAATACCTATACAAAAATGATTCTAATAAATATTTAGTAATCGCCTAACCTTAGAACTATATGATCGAAGAAAAATCAAATTTCGTTATAGAGATATTAATTACTATAACATAAAAAATTGTAGTATTGGGGATAATTAATTTTACTATGGAGAACAAAATTACGGTTACTTTAGGAGTAGCATAGAAAGAGGCGTTATTTGATATCTCTAGTACTGTCTGCATGAGAGTCCTGAAGCCAAATTCACGTCAAAGCCCAATGAAGTTGATAGTTCCGTTTAATAGTTTATATAGAAATAAATAATCATTATAATCTCGTCTTTTACTCGGAGGGCATACATTGGTTTTCGATATTAACTACGGGTAACTCACGCATGGTTAATTTAAAGGCAATACATGTCCTTTGAATTTGATCGATTGAAATCCGTTATGTCTTGGGTTCCGAAACAATGAACCAAATTACTTTATTATAGAACGTAAGTACCAAGGAAAAGTAGAAAATTCCACTTTTCTTATCATCTATCGATTATAGATTTATGATATTAAAAAATCATATATCTTATCGTATGTTAAAACGCAGTACTCAAATTTTGAAACAGGTAAAGATTTATTAATAACATAAATAGTCAACAAAATTATTTATTGAAATATTTATATATATACCTAAACTAAATTTAAATAAGCTACAAAAATTAACGAAAAACATTGTAGTCGCACAATTTTCATGATTTGATCGTTTGTAATTTGTGTAGGTACATCAACTTTACATATTTGATGGTCTACCGAGTGTATTATATAATATTGTGATACAGTTTGGAGCGATTTATTTTTAATTTTAATTTTAATATTATATAAAAAAAAACATTACAAAATAAATAGCATACATTATCACATATTGAACAGAACATGAACCTTCGAGTTCTCCCGCCAGAAAGATCATACTAATCACGGTATAGAAACAAGAGGAGCAAATAACACAAAAACCGTCTGAATGGATCCCGGTCCCGTATTCCTTCCAAGGGTCAACGTGTTCCCACAGAATAAAAACGAAAACACGACTACGTACACACATGTATATTATACTCGTATATATTATATACTATCGGACTACAATGGGAAACGGCCAACAGGTAGCTGCTGCTGCTGCGCACGAACGAATGAGGTAGGTTCTACCGAAAAACACGTAAATATACAAACACAATAGGGTGTCTGAATCGTCGTATATTATTGCTGCGCGACGGTGTCTCTGTGTAAAGAGTCTTTTGGCGCCTTCGGCATTACGATTTTTATTATATTAACATTTTTTTTTTATTCAAATTCGAATTTCGACTGCAGCAAACGGCGGCGACGTGCGTGTAATATACATGAACGCTCGCGAGCGCGCGCGAATCAAATCACTATGTTTTCTTCCCGCGTCAGCCTTATAATAATATATTATATGGGTACCGGTTAAGAGGAAAAATAATAATTGCTATCGGCCGCGTACATAATAGAATATTATATTTTATTGTATAATATAGATACCTCCACGCGCGCAATACTCGGGCACAATGATGCTCGAAAATCGATTACGAACCGTTTTCGCAAGGGGTTGAAAAAAAAAAAACAATTATTTAAGTGAGATGTTATTATTTATTGCCATATTTTACCCCCGTCCGGTATATCAATATTTCTTAAAACCCCTTGACAAATTGCATATTATATACAAAGACCGCCCGACTGCAGTTGGTAGCCATTATAGGCTGACGGTGGATAGGTACTGCGTACATGAGTTTTTCGGTCATTAGTAGCGCGGCTCGCAGGAGGGTCGAAAGGATTGCGAACGGGGGAAAGAATGGCCACCCGCTTCGCGCGAGTGTTAATCGGAATTAAGATGTATTTTTCGCGTGAAAGTATTGTACCTACGCGATAGAGCGATAATAATTAAATATATACCGTTCTTTGTATCGAAAACGTTCCTTTCCCTTTCATTATATGTTATAGAATAATGTGTGTAAATGAGTTATTTCTTACTCTGTGATTCGAAAAAATAGGTAAATGGTTTTTTTTTCTCCAAATATTCAACTATATATATGTATTTAAATATTTAATTGCGTACTATGATTTATTGCTATAGAGCTATAGAACAGTTTAAAGATTTTATATTTTTTTGATCATTAATATGATACAGTCTTTCAAGTATTAAGTATGATTTGATCATCAACAAGTTTAAATATTTGGTTCTTAATTTATGTTGCAATTTTTGGAATTTTTCTGTTTTTAGGTAATTTTTGAGCATTATGAGGTAATTTTTTTAATTCCGAACAACTTTTACAATTTTAAGAAGTCTGAGAACATGTTTATTATATTTACTTTCGTTTACATTATACTCGTACGCCCGAGATTTTCGATGGTGGTTATAAAAATAAAAATAATAGCCAAGTCAAAAAGATTGTTTTCATTTTACAGTATTCTTGTATTATGTTTATTTCAGATAATTCATACCATTGAATAATCAATCGACCGTAGTGGAATTCCTACGTTGATTTTAAAATATTTTAATATAATAATTTTTAAAAATTTTTTTATCATAATCTTATAATCTTTCTTATAAATCTTTCTATTCTAAATTTTAGAATCTAAAAGACTTTTTGTGCAGTATTTCAAGTAATTTTTATGTCATCTTAATATTTTTTTTTCTTTTAGGTATTAAGGACATTAAATCATATTAAAAATGAAGTTTTTATTAATTATATTACTATAGCATATTAATTATTTAGCATAAGTATTTGGTTCAATATGCATGCAATAATTATTATTAATGATTCAAACTTTGATTTTAAGTAGACACTACTATAGCATATTCATTATTTACGAAAATAAATATGTAAATAAAATTCTTATAGAAATATCACTCTATATACCTAGTTTTTAACTGTTGAATTATTTAAAAGTGTCTCCAATGATAATAAGACTATGTAATATACTTGTCTGCCATGACAAATTTCTTTTTAATGTTTCGAAGGCCTGTATATTATAATAATATGTTTTCAGCTATAAAACTATTTAGTACGTTTTTTAAACGAGTCCGTGTGTACAGTTTTTTTTTACCACGAACAGGTTTATACATCACATGTATATAATACGAGTATTCCTACTAAAATATAGGTACTTAAAGATGACAAGTATGTATTACCTATATGCTTGACCAATTTTTATTGAAAAATAAAACAGTGGGATATTTCGTTTGACATCTTAACTAGTCACATCATCAGATAAATAATTTAATATGCGGGCGGTAAACATAAAAAAAACAGAACGTACAACTCTCCAAGAACTCTTTTTCATCATTAAACAACGTATTATTATAATACAGTACATCTATTACTTATATCAAAAATTAAAAAATAATAATTTATGCTTCATAATATTATATCACCCAGTTTGCTAATCAACGAAATTGTCATACAGTTTGTATTTCTCTAATGAGTACGAACTCAACTATCCAGTTGTAAAATATCACTGTTCAAATATTGACTGATTGAAAGTAAACAGTTATATTATTATTTTGTTGCTATCATAATTCGCCTTTTGTGTTTGTTTATAGTATCTTGATTCTTGGTATATTAATACCGCTGTATGCGTACTCTGGGATTTAATTTTCTATAAAATGAAGAACTTCTCCCAAAATTCTCAACACGATAATGTCTATATATTACATCATTATATTCTTAATGAGTACTCGCAAAGCGTTTGATAATAAATCACAGTTGCTTTAACTAAATTCACAATGTTCTTATATAATGTTTTTTGTATACTTAACCAACTTTGATAGTATGTCTGTGGTTACTGCGTATCATGACTGCGGGTTTTTATATTCATCTTTGAGTAATAATATATTATGCTGTTCTTTATATTAATTATAAATTATTACGAAGACAATAAAAAAACCGTTTCACTTTAATATTTCACGTCTGTATACGCGCCGCAGTTGCACGTACCGTTCGAATGATGTTGTACTCTGCTTGAATTCTAAGAAGAAAGATTCAGAACGGACTGTCAAGATATATTGTTTTGCTTATACCCTTGGTGGGCGAACCGCGAAACCCTCTAAATTTAATGGTATGGCACTTTGTTCCGGCAAAGTCTCTGGTGACTCGACGAGCCGCTGCTATTAAAACTGTACATCCACGTAATTACGCGCGCAATCTTTGTTTATGAATATCGTGAAAACAAGTATACTGTTTCAACTATTCACGGCACTTGTTGAAAATGGCCCATACACATGGTGTAGATGTAAGCAGTTAAAGGGTTTGTTTTCCTCTCATCTTAAGACTCTGAAGATTAACATACTCATATAAACATCAATAAATCAATTGAAATATTAGAAAAAAAAAATCCAACAAATCCTCGCTCGTGTAACACAACCGTGACTTATCTAACTTATCAACTTGTATAACCGCTCGAAAAAAGCCTGTTAAGCCATTTGTTATCTTGCGTCGATTCGGTATGTCGTGATTCACGGTACCTATATGTACTGCAGTAATTCGAATCACATACCTACATAAACACGAGAAAAAAATAAAATAATAATAATAGTTTATTCAGTTTAATATAACGGGCGGGATCCCAGTATCAAGGTTAAACAAAGAATTTAGAACAATATTCGAAATCTTATAAGTTAGATACAATAAGTATTATATATTTTGTAGTAAAAACTATTTGCTCGACACACTCAAGGTAAAATATCTTTATATTTGATGTGAATATTTAATCTTAAACCTTAGAGGTCAAAAAAAGAAATCCATATTTGTCGGTACTTTATTGCATATCAAGCTATTGCCCTAGGAATAGCGGAGTTTTTCAGATAGTTCGTTCTGTGTGTCGGCTTATAAAATAAAACAAAATATGAGCATCACTTTCGAGAGACTGTTGCAGGAGAACCTTTTTTTTTTCGTTCAAATATTCCAACGTATACCTCATGATATTTTGTCTAGATGGGTACTATGATTATATTATTCTACATGTATTTGTTCTAGATGATATTGCGCGTAAACGAAAAAACTAAATACATAATAAGGTTTCATACCGTACAGCGTGAAATTGATGGTGTTGTGCCGATCGCTGTCGAAGACCACGAGTTGATAATATAGTATAAAATACTATTTTATATGTCTTAGAATTATTATTAATGTGCATAATTAATGTTAAACTAGGCAGTTTTTATTTAACTGAAATGTAATAATATAATAATATCTGTTACTATTATTCCTTTGTTATTTCCTATGTTCTTTTGGTTAGTTTTTTTGGTAAATTAATGTCTGCTTGTTGTTCGCATAAGTAAATACTTCTCTACCATTAACTTCAACTCGACCATACCTTATACACAGAAGGTAAGCAAATCATTTATTTATTGTTTATTTACATGTATTTGTATTGTATGTTTTATAAAATTAAATAAATAGTTAATTTAAACTACGTACACTCATATGTTTTTATATAGTAAGCTCCAGGGGCGCGAACCGTATAGTTACATGATGTTTTTGTAATTATTGTCACACACGCGTGCTTCCATACTAGCTAGTTTTTTTTTCTTTCATTTTCAAATCCAACACCGAAAACCGTCTCGCGAACCGGACGAAATTTTTTCTCCAAAACCCGACCGCAGTTCTCCTTCTTCTAAGCGATACTTGGTTTTTCGGCCCGGCGAACGGGACCGCGACAAAGCGCCGCGCGGCCGCGTGCTCGTAGTGTGCTACGTAACACTGTCGCGGCGGTATTGCGGCGCGGAGGGGTGAAAAGCAGACGTGCGAAAAGACGAAAACCGAGCGTGTCGCAGGGTAGGGGGATGGTTTCCGCGGTGCAACAAAGACGCGCGGGCCGGGGCGCGCGCGTAGTAAAACGCAGGCGGCTGCAACCGTCGGTGGTACAAGTCAGCGGCGGGCGCGTTGTTTCGGGGCACGCGACCAACAGTTGGTTAGCGGCGCGTCGCGCGTACATAATACACTTATACTCTGCACATGGAAACATCACAGCTGTGTACAATGAACCATAGACACTGATGAGGAGGACCGCCGCCGTAATAATAGTAATAGTAATAGTAATAATAATAATAACATGACAGCACCCCGTGTACGTGAGTGCGTGTGCGTGTGCGTGTGTGTGTGTTTTTATTCTTTTACTATTTTTCCCCATTTACAATTTCACCGGACCGACGAATTTAATACACGCGGCCGCGACGTAATTAAACCGGGGGAACGGTGGAAAAAAAAGAGCGGGTTACACCTGCCCCGGACGTTGCACACACACACACACACACACACGTTACGCACGAAAAAAATACACACACACACACACACCCGAGGGGACGACCAATAGGGTGTCTTGTGTACCGCCCAGAAGGTCCGCGGAAAATCGTAGCCGCCGTCGGATTTCCACGGGCGCTAAGTCTACAGCACAGGAGAAAACAAATAAGACGAAAATCTCTCTCTCTCTCTGTCAGTCTCTTCGTCTCTGCCATCCACTCGCTTATCCAACCCCGTTATGGGCTTCACGCCTCGTTACCGGTAATATCTGTTCGACCCGATCGGCCGTGCGACGATGGGGTCAGTCGGAACATATTACTATCGCCGCACCGGCGTATTAGCATATTGTTATTATTATCAATAGTACGTGTGCTCGAGCGGTAGAAATCGTTCACCCCGGGATTTACCGTTATGGTCAAATTTGGTAACATAATATTATTGATTGGTTAAACGTGTAATATATGCATTTGCCGAAGCTGTTGTTTTAATTATCCGAAACTCATAATAATGTAATACAGTCATATGGGAAAAAATGTCATGGATTTTTTTTGGTTTGCTTGCGTTATATTCGGGCGTATATATGACATCTAGGGCCCGGACTTGAGTGTCCGACAAAACGTTGAAAAATGCTTAAATATATAGCAAAAAATGCCATTAAAAATGTATTGAACCGCGAAAATTCCCTTAAAATAACCAGTACATTTTATTTATTACAATTTCTGTTTTATTTGGTACCTAATTGATAATTTATGATAAAAACTAAACATATATTACAAAATAAAAACATTTGACTTGATGCTAATTATTAAACTAAACATCAAGAAAATGATTTTATAAATTACCGTTAGATAATATTGTAAATTAGTTAAATTTAAATTACATATATCAGTCCGTGAAATGCGTAAAATGGGTTAAAACTTACAAAATGGTCGACAAATGCTAATAAAAAAATGACACTTTGAAGTATTTGGTATAGTGTTACACGAACCGAATTATTTACTAAGTTCTTGGAAATAATTGTCTAAGAATTAAGATCATCCAATAAAGATGCTTTGAAATCCGGGTCCTAATCGTACGGAACGTTGGTATAAGCACCGTGTCAATACCGGAGCTGAGCGATATCCAATATACTTCAGCGCTGTCGATTTCAGTGAGAACATTGCTTAAACGCACGAGCACAAATCAATTTTTATAAATGGTTTTTTAGACTTGTACTTATACATTTGATACAATTTGAACCATTGCTGTGGCAATCCATCCATAGCCGAGATGTTTTTGAATAATATCATCTACTATTGGTACAAACTGGGGCAATGTTTTTATTTGAATTAATCGGAAACAGAAAAATAAAGGATAGGGTGGTTTTGAATATATAACAACGATGTTATCATAATTAAGTAACTTATATTTAGTATAGATGTATAAAATGTGTTGATATTTTATTCATATTTAAATTGGGTTGAACGCGGTTAACTGCGGTGTATTATCTACACTGCATGCAGATACATTGGTGCACGGATATGTAGTATATAATAATATATAATGATTATTAGATAATAATATACAACTGTAATATAGTAGAAATGAACTATCTAATTGTGGTATAAACAATGGTAACGATCTCGGTGTCTGAACATTTTTGGAATAACGTAACGAGCTATAAAACACATCCATGTAAAAAACACATATCGTAGGGGAAAGTATTTATTTATTTTATTTTAAACATTTCAAGACTTAGAGTAACAAAAATAAGAAGTTATCGACAAGGAAATGCTGAAGGACGTAAAAAGAATTAAGATTTTTGTGTAAATGTCATGTTCAGTGTATCAGTGTACACATAGCGTGTTTATATAATTTTTAATTGGCTGATAAAAACATTCAACAAGTATACTTACATCAAAAATTTAGCTTGAGTTAGAAAAATCGGCTTTTTCTGTTTTTTTTCGTATATTTTTTCGGGGCCTGTTTTACGACGACATTTCTGCTGGAAAGGAAGTGCACGAATGCGCACAATACGTTCTACTTAATACCAAAAACCATTTTGGTTATCTTTGAAACTAGTTCAGATAATAAACATATTACCTTTTTATGTTCATCTCTATTGGGTTGTCGTAAATTGTAAATAATAATATTAAGTAGAACGAAGGTTCGATCGAAAATATTTTATTAACATGCGTCTTTGATGCATGGGTTCAAAAAATAATTCGGTTTTGGGTATAACTGCGCATTATTATAACATGTATTTTACACAATTAAAAAAAAAAAAATCTATCAAATTGTTGAAATATCTGAACGATGTTAGAAAATGTGATAGGAATTATGGAGAACCTATTCGCTCAATTCAAAAAATAACAACTGAAATGACCGCAAACATGACTATTCTACTCTTGCAAACAATTGCTGTAGTGACCCGTCCGAGGTATTCAGCTCCGGGTAGTTATTACTGTTAATCTTGTCCAATGTTGGAACACGCGGGACGCTTTTTTTTACCTACTTTCTCCTTCTTGAATAATGCGTTTTTCATCATATCGGATTTGATACAGAATTGTATATTATGTACGCTGTCAATGTCCACACATACACATTATATATATATATATATATATATTGATTACTTACACTTAAATCTTCTGCGATCAATTTTTTTTAAAAATATTTCCTACTAAATTTACCATAGTAGGTATAGAAATCACGTGATTAACGGTTCACTCAAATATAACTAAATGCGTGCGCACGGGGTTGTTCAGTATTATAGGCGTATAATATCTAGCTCTAGTAGCATTTAATGAAGCCAAGTGTATCTGTGTTCTCCAATAGTACAGTCTCAATCGAAGTAATTCTTAATTATTTTATCCTTCAGATTGGCTTAAGGTATATTTTATCTACAATCAACATTGTAATCTTATTTATTTACGTCTTGTGTGCTGTTTTGTCTATAATATGTATTAATATAACCAAGTATAATAATTTACGTTAAAATTTCATTAAAAAAAAAAAAACGTATCCCGATAGTGGTACCTAAAAAATTAATGTCTTTCATTATTGACGAATACCTAAAAATCACGCCAGCTGAGTGTATTAATATAGTCTTATTTCAATTAATAGAAATTATTCAAATTAATGATATTGTTAATTAATAGTACGCGTAGCTAAAAAGCTTAAAACGATGCGTACACCAATTACCAGTAATTTTCTTAGGATAGAATAGAACGTATGAATGATATTCAAGCGTATAAAATTCAATGCATTAAAAAAACTCAATTACGATACAAATTTCATAAAATTCTATAATTTAACCAAAAAAGAGTCTACGTAACAGTTAATAATGAAAAATCATTTCGTCTTCAATCAACTGGTTGATCACTGGCAATCGGTGTAATCTCATATTATAATTGTTTTTGTTGTTGTCATAATAATATAAACTGTAAAACAATATTACCGTGTACCGGGTACACAATACTGCGTGTAGGTAGGTACTCCGTTCTCAAATAGCTATCGTGAGACGTCGTCATGCGTGTATCTAAAATTTGAATTTTTTGCGCGTGACAAAAAAGCAGTTATTCCAAATAGTAAGTGTTTAGTTACCACGACACTGGTGCTAAGATAAAACACGTTTAAAACATTTTAACGACATGTTTGGCGCAATCGCGAAACCTGGTTATTACCTAATTAAGTTGTCGAGCGCATTAAAAACAATATCGACGTTCGTATATTTTTTCTGGAAAAATGCGCTTTGATCTTTATACACCATATTATCACCTAAAAAAAAATAACATGACGGTTGTACTATTTATTATTATTACTTTATTTATATTTCCACAATCTGTTACATAGTTTGAACAATAAGTGAAATTGATGAAATAGATAGCTATGGCGTGAATGACGGATTAAAGATACCTACGGTTGTACTAGTGAGCGATACTATGGTGATATTATTATTAGGTTATTATGTTTTTCGACGATGTTTTGTCGTAAGCGACTGACTGCCTGTTTTATCAGTATTTGCCAAAATAACGAAATATATATTCGATCAAATTGGCACGTGTTTTGATATGCTCACATAATATAGGCACCGGTATCTTCTAAATGTTATCAACATTTCAAAATTGGAAAATGTACAACCTAATCTCTGCGCCCTGCGGCTCTTCGGATATTTACCGCAATTTCTGCTGCAGTAGCATAAGTGCAAAACGCCCCTTCTCAGTACTATCAACAGTCAAAAATGTTTCACGTGCGACCACGTTTAAAGACAGACTATCGCAATATTAGGGTATTAGCGGTGTAACAAGAACTGCAGGCCAAAAACACCAACTTGGACGATGTTATAAATTAATTCGGTTCGAAAAAGGCCACATAAGGATCACACAAGATATACAGAAACATTCTGCTACTCTGTGACCAGTGCCCGTGGCATCAGAATTATTTTCGAGGGGCAAACATACATTTTTGGTGCACACCAACCCTTTAAAATTCGATGGTGTCTGTCTATTTTATATAAAATAACGTCTACTAGTAATAGTAATAACTGAACAACTGGTACGTGGCCTAGCGGCTATTTCGCTGTACCAAATTTATAATTTGCAGTACAAAAAATGTTATTCATAGGTCTGTATTAACTTTCTACCCGCCACCAAATAACTTTATTACAAGTGGACGACTTCAAAATAACAGCTTTTACACGTCACTATCTGTCACAGTACAGTATGGGTACCCTAGGGCGTAGATAACAGTCAGTATAGTGCATACCGATCAAAAAATATTATACCGTTACCTCAGTAACCTATATATACCAAGATGTTCGTTCAAAACCGTTTTCATATTTGTTTCATGTTTGTACCATAATAGAAAAATCAGTATCGCACATGGCTTGTACTTTGCCTATTATCATATAGCATTTATACCAAAACACGGTCAATCGGAGGTTGGTAGGGGCCGAAGCCCCCTTCCTTAACCTCCCCGTGTACGCCACTGTACTGCTCTCTCTACAAGTAGTATTGTTACGAAAAGCGATTCGCTTTAATACAATGATATATTATGGAGACGCGGTCGTGTTTGTTTTACTTGCACACAGGTTAAGTCTGCACGTGAAGTGTACCTCTATACACGTTTAATATAGCGTATAGACGTTTGATAGACTTGTCGATAATATGCGCAGACCCATATCATCGAATTACGTGTGATGTGTGTTCCGCGAGGAAATTGCTTTTCGTATATTTATTTAAACCGAACGAACCGTATCCGGTACTTGTTTTACGCGCACCGTGTACACATGTGTACGCACACGCGAAATTTCGTATTACATCATGTTTGTTTTGGCCGAAATCTTTTATGTTTTTGCGCGAATAAAAATAATTATAAAAAGAAAAAACCGCCACGCGCATTGTTCGAGTTCGATCGGAAATTAGTTCCGTATGCGCACCGTCGCGTCGTATAGTCGTCCTCGGCCCGAAGGCGGCGGCGGCGTCGGCGGCATTGCGTGTTAAACAAGAACACAAATTACAATTATCCTTCTCTTAGAAGTACACTAAAGGACGCCGCCACCACCCGCGCAATAAGACACACAATAGGGACGCGTCGTGGACGAAAAATAAAAACCCATCGATTTCATTTTGTGTATATAATACTTAACCATCACGAAATACATAAATACGCACATATATGTATATATATATATATATAGGTTTGGGAAGTTCTCACACGAAACGTAGCTGGTAAGTGGTTACATATTACGTAAGTTAAGACACGAAAAATATATACCCGTTCGTAAGTTCCTACACGAAACATAACAGGTAAGCGGTGCACATATAATTTTCAGCATGAAAAAAAATATAGGTACGTAAGTTCCTATGAGGTGATAAAAACAAATGCATTACCTTCTGAACTGTACAAACAGATTATGTGTTACGTTATTATTTTATGTCCCGATAGTATTCAAATTCTAAATTCTATACTCGATGGACTAGAAATTAGACGCTTTTTTTTGCGAAACACAAAAACGAACAAATCTCAACCACACCAACTACATTTAAGTTGTCGGTCCTAAATTGCGAAAGACATTTGTAATTGTTATCATTTTTTATTCGTTTAACAATTTACATATATTCGATGATACTTTTTGTTGTTGTTGGAACTTACGTATATGTATGATTTTTACTTGCTACTTCTCATATAGGAACTTACATTCGCGCAATATATTATTATGTTCATATCCGTAAAAAAGGTTCAAAGTTGTATGAAATATGATTGCCTCTGAAAAATCAAATACTGCTTTTTTCAGTAAAATAACTTGTAAAAGTCCTAACATTGTTTATGAATTGACGTTAAAAGAAAATTTAAAAGTGTACAAGTCTATAAGATTAAAATTTCACTTCTAACAAACCAATAACAATACCTAATTAAGGATAATTTAGAAACGTTTATATCGTCTCCTGAAAAATAAATATTTTCTTACTTTTCTAGTCAACATACCTTTTTCACAAAGACCTGATACCGCTATTACATAGTAGATGCCTATTTGAAGTATTTTAAATCAGTACACGAACGTATATACAGGATTCAATTTGCAGCTATACACATAATACGATATTGAACGGCGATTTGAAAAATATAATATTACACTCCATGACACGAGAATATAAGGTTCTTACTTTTTTTAAACGACCCGTTTCCCACTCGCGTATGCCCCCGAGTACCTACTATCGATAGCACCTATTTATTCCTTGTTGTATCCGCATATAAATCGTGTACGTGTACATCGCATTGTTGTTCTTCGCATTATTATACTATTGTAGTATATTACGCGATCACGCAACGTTCGATTGACAACGTACCTAGGAGTTGTTGATATGATATTTCCGAATCTATATACTGGTGTGCTATTGTGAAGGTATAATAAGGACGCGCGACGGGAGAAAAGAAAATATTATCTAAAAGTCAGTATATATTACCGTTTATCATGATGGGGGTGGATGAGGCCGGAAAAAAAACACTTTCCCGTGTACAGGCGATCTCCGAACAAACCAATGCCCCCAGGCCGTTAAGGTACAGTATAGGTATATACCATTAAATATCGGTTATATTATTGTAGGACGCGATAAATTGAATACCAATAGCGCATATTATTTCAATTTCGTTACTTTAAAACGTGTCTTTCTGTTATTATCCATTAAAACACGTCTGTACGTTTTAAAATGTTTTCTTTATCAAATGCGGGCGGCGCGTAACATTGGAATCGTGTTTCGCCACAAATGGTTACAATTGAAACAACGTGGAGCTACTCCTCACATTATTATTTATTTTATATTATACTATCGATATTGTTGTCCGCATGCGCGCGATTCTTCTTTGTGCTTTAACACTTTTAATATATATACATATATATATTGTCTACCTGATTTAACTGAAATTTTAACACTTACACATCTTATGACACTTAATATTAGGTGAAAAAAAAATGATAAACATAATAATTATGTTATTGGATATTGTTAATCGTGAATATATAGTTTGCATATTAAATGACCACTTAGTGGCAAACTGGTTTCCACCGTGCCGTACAATATAAAACGTATTGTCCGTTTAAAATCAGTATCGACCTATAGGTAGTAAACGCAAGTGTGGAAATCGTTATTTTCGAAATAATTTGAACACGACGTGCGGTAAAAATGATACGTAATGGCCAATGTATAATTGTCGAGACAATGAGTACATGTAAATCGTACCTATTCAATTTAATGCGGTGTACATGTTATATTCACGGCCGGGTATTATTGCGATAAACGTCTTGGAGCTCAAACAATATAATGCATATCGTGTGCGAGACAATATATAATGAACGCCCCCAAAAACTCTTGACTCGGCGGTGGCAACTTAAGCGTGTGATTTATTTTTGAAGAAAAAAAAAAAACCGAGTTTTTTCCTTGAATCGCGTTCGGTCCGTCCGTGTCGATTATGTTCACACGATTTGGCGTGTACCACTAATTTTTATACAGCCGCGGCGCAGACGGCCGGTCTCTTATTTTCCGTTTTTTTTTTTTTTATTTTACCTTTTCGGACCGGGACTAGTTGACTGAGCCTAAAAAAAAAAAAAAATAATAAAAAACCATTGGGTGGGCAGTTTATTCTTCCCTTCTTCTCACTCCTTTCGTCTTTCGTACACTTTGGATATTGCCCCCGTTGTAGGTGGTTCTGGGATCTGGTGACACGCTGCTGCTGGAAAGCGATCGGATTATGGTTAACTGCGTGTGTGAGCCACTCTGGACCAGACGAGTCGATTATGTTTCATCTTGTCGTGTCTTAATTCTGTCCGACGGACAAAAAAAATACTAAAATCGCAATATTAAATTATCTCCGTGTTTTAAATACACCGATATTTATAGAACGCCTCTACACCGTATATTTGCGTCCTTGCCGTAATGAATAATATAATCCCGTTTGGATTTCTTACTCGAATTAGAAGTTAAAAAAAAAACATTGCATAATATTATTGGTATAAGCGTAGGTGAAAACAAAACATTTACATTTTACTAGGCCAAGATGTTTTCAAAATTGTCAACTAATTACAGTATAGTAAAGCCTCTTGATAAACACGTTGGCTTACACCTTGTTTTTTTTTTTATTTATTAATTGCCAGTTATTTTAAAATGTTACAGCACCGTTGCATGCTTTTGCGAGTGTAGAGTTTTAATTAAAATATTTACGTTTTATACTATAACATATGTGATTATAATTAGTTAACAGAATGTGATTTATCATCATAATTTCATCATAGTAAATTATTCTTGGTCATGTCGTCTGATAACTGTGGTAGTCGCGGTTTTAATCGCTGTTTTTTGGTTTTGATTCCCAGATTGAATAACCGTGCTTCGTCAAAGACTTATTGCTCTGCGTGGATTTTTTTAAATTTATTGATTATCCATTCTTTGGTGAAGGGTATTCCTGTGAAGTTATTTATTTGTGTATTTCTCATAAATCATGGGGTTCTTAGCCATATCCTCAAGAATTTATTCCAGAGAAATTTTTTCAATTTTGCAGAAGAGACTGAAGGGTATCCTGGAGATGTGTATAGCTGTGGTTCTATTATAGCCGTGTATGGCAATTGGCAGTAGAGAGCATAGGGTTGTATAGGGTTGAGCTGAATTAATAATTAGGATGTATAATTATCATTACAGTGTATCCTTGATTAAGTTTTTTTGTTTATAGTATACGTAACTTCCATATAAGTAATTCATCTAGATGTAACCCTAGATACCTCATTGAGTCATCCTTACTTTTCTATTGGGTTTTTTGGCTGTTTATATGTATTATTCTTGTTCATGAATATTAAAACTTGTACATATATTAATCGACACAGCAATAACATTCAATTTTGTTGAAAAAAGGAAAAAAGCCATTTTTTTGTTTACGGAAGATGTATGGTAGAATAATTATTATTCTTAAGTGGACGAGATCCTCAAAAGTGTACCACGAGTAACGCTGCATTTACCGAGGGCAATATGAGCTACATGGACGCATACATGCGAGAGCGTGACACGTGATCCGGTGATCGTGTCCGTGGCTCAATAAATAAAATAATCATTTCTCTACTATTTTTTGGCAGGAAACACTATATTGCGCGGGACAAAATAATTCAAGTGTAAATTTCTATGGTATTATTTATTTATATGGTCTAATTTTTTAAGGTTTTAAATAAGAGAACATATTACAACGTAGAGTTTTTTAATTTTTTCGATTATTTATTTCAATAATATTTTATAATAAGACAAAACAAACTGAACATCTTACAAAATATGTTAACATACAAATGACTTTTGTTTGTGAAAAAATATAACACGCCTAATCACAGATAAGGTTCTCACCTTTAAAACAATACAGATAAGGAGTGTCTACTACACGAGTTTACACCTGCCAAATGGTTTCGTCCCGCGTAAGACGTATTTTTACGTTTATAAACTATGGGTACAGATATCTTCTAAACATAATCCGCGGCTCACTTATACCAATTGCTGTACGATTTATAACTGTGTTCACCACCTAATCAACAAATCTGTTTAGTGATGTGTGTTTCTCGTTCATCATCGTCTTAGCTGCACTTTTGCAGCTCATCGGCGGGCAGCAATAATAACAACGATCAACGGTTTTGCGTGGACATATTATACCCGCCTCCGCTAAGACGTGTCATCGTCAAACGGTATTTTCGCGGACTAGACGATGCGAGTACTCACCAGCCGTTCGATACGCGTACAGCGATATCGTCCACTTGCCGGCGCGTATATCGATGCAGCCAGTCTTCAATCAACCCGTGTCAGAGGCAGAGGCCGTCGTAAAGATTTGACATAAAGAGTGTTTTTGACTTAATCACTCGGGTTAATACTGTGTCGATGGTTTCCAACTGTAACCAAACTGAAGATAAATCGGAGCACTGCGAAATGAGCATAGTTCACATATGCTGATGACGTCAATTGGACCTTACTTTTTCAATGCACTGTCACTCGGTCAGCGTTACGATTAAATAACCAATTTTTGGTCAGCGTTATCCATGAATATACTTTATTAAATACTCATGTGGAAGTCGTAAATCGATATTTCTATTTCTGGTCAGTAAAATTATCTAGAAGAAACCTGAAAATGCATAAAAATATGTTCCGCAATGAACGTCTTAAGACACACGTTGGTAAAAATATAGTCATTGATAGCTCAACGTTCGTTAAAACTTAAAGATGAAACAGAAACGATTTCTACAACACGGTAAAAACGGTGAGTTCGGTTAAAGGTGTATTTACGCACAGATTATTTCTACGACGCACATATTTTAGTGGTCAGAAGTGAAAAGATTTTTATCTCGTTCGATTTAGACGTGTCGGAAACATAACACAATAAACAGTCCGGGATATTCGTAGACTATTGAATATTGTCGAATACTGCTGGTGTGAGAAAAAAATAATACTTTTTCACAATATAATATCCTAGTCGTGGTGTGGTGTTGATGAACATTATTGTTCCGTACAGGGCGTATATTATAATAGTCCATGGTTCGGACTGCGGACACCCCATATACCGCCGGAAAAAATAAAATAAAATAACGGTCTATTTACCCGGAAACTATTCAAGACAGTGTGATACATATTATTATAGCATGAACATCTACGTGTATTTATGCAGGCCGGTACTATACATGATAATTAAAAATTTTTTTCTTCAATTTTCGAGTTACCACAAAAGAGGGCGAGCTCGTCAAAAAATCACCCTGTACATGAACCTATATGTATTGGCTTACGGTCCACGTACAACTACAACAATGATTCGTAAGTATATCTGTAAGTCTTTCGGCCGTACCTACCACAGAAAACTGTTCACGGAAATACGAATATAATGTTATATTATCCATTGGGTCCGCAAGAATATTACAACCTTTTTTTTTTTTTTTGTTTCATTTTTTAACGGGAAATTCGTACAGCACGACTGTATAACCGAATAAACGCGTTTGAGTGTAATTGATTAATTGCTGTTTAAATACACCCGAGACGCGCATCAATACATGTAACACATGGGGTCGGTTACATGTTATAATATTGCCAAGGGCTCGGAAGAAAGAAAACGAAACGAGACTAAGGGAAAAAAATAAGAAAAACGTTCGTCGAAAATGCCAAAATATTAAATACGATCTCGCGGAATACTGCAATGATTGCACGCGCTTGTACGTAAATAGACTGTCGGCGGGGCGTCAACGGGGTAGGGTGGCGGGGCGGGCACAGACCGGTGTACATGTACGAATATAATTACAGGTTTCGTAGTGGTCTGGCCACGCCCGGATTTGTGACAATTCGCGTCGAAACGTTTTCGTCTTTTTGTTTTTTTTTTTCTTTCCTTACCTCCGCCGGCGTTTATCCTGTCAAATAAAAAGTCAAATTCTTTTATTTTCACCGCTGGTATTATTATTATCCGCTGATTAGTGTTTTGGAAACGGACGAACGCGCGCGCGCGATACGTTTCTGGTACATTCCTCTCCGTCCGCGCAAATTATACACACATATACATACGGATAAAGGATAGGGTTAGAACCCGTTAGGGCTTACGAAAAGACGAAAAGAAAAAAAAGAAGCAAATTCGGTACACGCACACGCACGCGCTCGCGCTTGTGCGTATATTTTGCTTGATGTACGTTATAACCGGCCTACAACAACGATAATTAAACGAGTGTGTGCGCGCGCGCTCGCGCGACTGTAATTGCGTGTTTAGGTGGAAATAAAGAAGACCGAGGGAAATAATATAATTTATAATGCTATGTGTGAGCGCATCGCGAAATGGTAAAGCACCGCGGTGGCTGATTGACGTACTGACAACAAAGGGCAATTATTTAGCGTTTTCGTTCGTTATCAAGTGCGTATGTACCTGTATAGCTGCAGACGGCGCGATGATGCAGGTTAAGGACGACTTTATCGTACAACACCGGTGCGGGGAGGGAGAAACTCGAAATCCTGTACCGTTTTTCGGCTCGTCTAATGAGGATTCGCGAAACCCGAATTTTCCTCGGACGTATCATTATTAAACTGCAGCACTCGGACCGGACCGTTTTGTCGGTTCACCGAAGTTTCTCACGGTCATCTCAGACGGAATTCCTCCGTGACTGCAACCATGTTATAATACGTACGGCGCAGGTATATTATACATGACAACGATTATAACGAATTGTTATAATTACCTTTATCACGCTTTATGCAAAATAAGCAGCCTCTCGTCACTGGCTGCATTGGGTATGATTCACAGTCAATAGGAATTTGGAACGCGATTTTACCCGTTTCAAAACCTGCAGGGTACCGCGAAATTATTTCCAATAATAAAAAGTAAACGATAAATTTTTTCAGACTTTAAAAAAAAAATGATTTAATGAAAGATATAATGCGTATAGCGAGTGTGTTAAACAATCCGCCTTCGGTTAAGAAACGTTCTCGATGATGTGATAAAAATAGTTAATCTTATTAAAATGAGACCATTGAGACTACGTCTATTTTCTTCGTACGTTTATAATTTTTTCCACGATTGAAAACGTACCCAAATTACGTATTATCACATTCTTATCGGTCAGATATATTACATTGATTCAAGTATGAAAGGACCAAATGAAAATTTCTTTTCTTTTCCAAGTACAGAAAATCAGAGTTACAAAATATAATTATAATACAATTTATAAAACTGCATGTGCAATTTCAATAGACCTAATTATTGTTACATATTACGTGCTATTTTAATGTATGGGTTTTCAGACAAGGCAATACAAATAACTACTTATTGGGAAGGGAAGGTAATATAAAGACCGACACGCCAAGAAGAAGAATAAGAAGATATATAGGTTTGAATAATTTTAACCTTTTAGATGGCGCTGTACGCTAACCGAATACATTTTAAAGTGAATTCAAACGAATTGTTGTTCATTCATAAGATTATGCGACGAATAAGAGACGTGTGTCTTTGCCTAAATAATGAAATACGTGGTAATTGAATTTGATACCAAAACTATATGGCCCAGAGCTACAGATTTGCCAATAGTAAGAAATATTGAACATTAATTTTGTTCTTTCGCTCATTTTATTCACGGAGCTCGTGAGGAATGAAACGCATACATTCATTATATCCTATAGTTTAGTGGTCGATGTGATACCGACATTTTTTGTACTTACAGCTTGTAATGCAAGTCTGTTTATTTCGTTACTGTCCTGTTCGAAAACTTAGATATGAATATTGGAGAAAAAAAAATTGAATAAATGTTCACGTGGAACTGACCGACTGTAAAAATGAAATGTACTATATTCAATGTGGCCATCACGAAGTCAAGATGTCTAGTGTTTTATATTCACGAAACACGAAATTGTACGGGTGGGCCAGGATTAGTTTAACAATAATATATAGATACAGTTATTGGTGGACAATTAGGTACTCAGATTAGGTGTGTTCTGCAAATGAGTAAGGCGTATGAGTGTAGTAAAATACAGATTCATGTTTGCTGTTCTCGTTCTTGTAATAGTCATTAATATACTGAATTAATAATAGCTTAACTCTGTTCGCTCTGGCTCAACAGGGAGTATACCTATGACATGCCAACCTTATTAGACGTTTCGGTTTCCAACACGTAGCTGTGAAGTGTGAATATAAAGACAATTTTACCGTCCCGGATTTCGGCGCCAGTATCAAAATTATAATTGAGACGTCATACTAGAATACACGGGGATTAGAATAACGGAAATATGAAATTAAAATCCGGCAACGAGCTTCTCAGAGAGCGGCAACTGTAAAGAACACACTGTACAGAGGGATCGACCGATTAAATATAGAACAAACGCAAGGCGTTTTAGTACGATGTATAAAGCCGACAAATTAAATACTACTTTGAAATAATTGTTTCAACGAAATAATAGTTATTTGTTATGAGGATAATAATATAATATAGGTAACAAAATCATTATTATAATTTGTGTTATTCGTAGTTGATATGTATACGGCGGCGTTGAGCTGGAATACATTCGTTTGTATATTGTATATTGTTTGATAAATTGTATTCTTCATATATAGATTTAGTACATGTGCTACATTATTATAATGTAAAACAAAACTATATGCAAGATTGAAAAAAGTCAACTGTTAGTATTATTAGTAGGACTTAGCTGTTATAATTATTGTTAATTTATTTTTAAATTTAATCGTACAAAAATGCACGCTTTATTAAAAATGGTTTTAGCAGAGGAAATGAAATCATTTTAAAAAATGATTACGAAATAATCTCAGACCCAGAAAAAGTGGCTAACAAACTCGCCAGCTTTTTCCAAAATAACTCAAGCAATAACTCATATGATAAAAAATTCATCTCCGAAATCAAAATACCAAATGAAAGAGAACAAATAGTATCGGCAATAAACCCCTCAAATTTATATTTTATGCTGGCTTATATTGTTGTTATGTACAGGGCTAATATAAACCGCACAGAAATATTTATAACCTATACATACAATGGGTAATTCACAATCGGGATTCGATACTTTTCGTATGTTTGACGTCCAGTGGCGTTATTTCCGTTATATTTTTAACACGCACATTTTTCTGCAATCCACATATTTTCCAAAAAATCTACTAAACCGTATGCTAACAACCAAACTACCAGGCGTCCCGAGAGGGATAACTTTTTTTTTTAACGAATTTCGTATTTAGCAATCACTGAACAGTACGTGCGGGCCGAACAATTTTAGGAGCCAAATTATATTCTTAATACTGAACCGTGAATACGCAAATTTACTTGGCATACCTCGCGTGGTCCAAATCACGCCACTATACATACCTGCGTTACGATGTGTGTTGCATTGTAAATCGTTACTTTATTAATCTGCCGGGACTTAAAGACAATAATACATACACGTACGAGTTCAACGCTTTATTGCGGAAAGAACTCAGCGAGTACTAGCAGCGGTGTAGCTTTGTGGAGTATTGTTGTAATTGTAAAACACGCGTGTACTTGTGCGTGATTTGCGTGTACGGACGCCTAGCTCGGAATAAGGTAAAAAAAAAAAAATTGCCATCACACGATCATTATTATGCGTACAATAGACCACCATGTTACAGTATAATAGACACGTCCGCCTCATAGTCCAGGTTATTAGCAGTTGAGCGTGATCGTTATTATAATATTATTATGTAGTACACTATATTTTATATCCGTTATCGAGATTAAGGGTTCGTGGCGCCGCCGTCGCCGAACCCTCGTCAGAAAACGTTATGAAGCTGTTGGCATTGACGTGTGGAAATGTGCCACTTTGAGCACGGATTTTTTTCCCCCCTCGGTGTTACAACATCCGTCGTGGTCTTTCGCCCCAGCAGCACTTTAATTATTGCAGTGGCTAACGAACGAGTATCACACGACTGTTATAATACGACGTGTAGTTTTGAGTGAAAACAAATAAAAAAAATAATAATATAACAACAATGATATAATAAACCTGAAAAATATACACCATAAATCGATCATCTTGTACTTAGGTACAACAATAACGTTTTATTGTGCGTCGCCCTCGCGCGGCGGGTCCGTGAGAAAGACGAGTAGTTCACTCAGACTTTTGTCTTAGACGCGAGATGAAGATTCACCCTTGGTTCCGAGATTTGGTGTGAACGGAAGTCGTCCACCATTGTTTACCCTTTTCTCTTTCTTATTTTTTTTTTCTCCTTAACGTGTTACTCTCAATTAACGTTGTATTATTTAACACAGGACGAAGGAAACCCAGAGGAGAAAAAGGTCAAGAAGTTATATAATATTATAGTACGCGACGCCCATCTCATCGGTGCGATCGTATCGGAAATATCTCCGCCCCACCACGTAGGTATAAACGACGTGTTGACGACGAGACTAAAGTAGCTTGAACTAAAACTATAAAGATAAACACCGTTTAATTTTTGAGCAAAGACGATTTTTTTCGTTTATTATTGAGCTTCGTAATAATAATATATATATTATATAATAATGGTATGTACATAATATAATAATAATAATGATAATAATAATAATAATAATAAAACATAACTTACAATTTACATACTACATAGGTACGCTCAACGTTAAAATACAAATACAATTATTATCACAGGCTTTGTATGTATATACAATATAATAGTATTATATAAATAAATGGGCATTAACATCTTATTATAATACAGGACGGAACAGTTCATAGTAAGAGGGCGCACGCGTCCATTAGTCAGGGTTGTTCGAGCGACTTATCGTGGCGCAGTGATCCGCGACAATATAAAATAATAATAGATTACCGCCGGATATTATAATAATAATGTATCGATTACACGACGCGAGCTGGACGAAAATATTATATAATATTATACTAAATTTAAAAAAAAAAAAACAATAATGAACATCCGCGACTAGGTAGATGTGCGACAATCGAACAATGTACGAATGATATAGTAACATATATAATGCGAGAACGCGATCTGATCTTGCATACATAAATCGCAATAAAATTACGCGCAGGAATATATAAACAAATATATTATAATTTTAGGACGGTTTAGCGACGTGGTGAGTAAGCCGGGGTTGTTTGTACGTTCAACAAACGATCTTAACAACGTTTTTCTCGTTTAACGCGCAGAATACAGAAGAACCGGGATAATCTAAGAATATCGCTATTAATTCATAACACTTCTTCCAAACGTATTCCACGTGATACTCTTATGCGCGCAGACGATCGACTATATTATAATAAAAACGAAAATGACCGAGCCTTATGATAAATGTTGTGCTTCTCGCGTACAGACAGACTTTGGAAAAAATAGAAAAAAAAAATACATATATATATATATATACTTATGCAAACAGTAACATTACCGACAAGACACCACCCGTGTACGGTCGAACCTATACCGCGGTACACGTTGTCGGTGCGCACGCGCGACTGGCCCACCCGTGTCCTGGGCTCACTGGAGCAGATCGTACAAGGCCGTGATGTAGGTCTGGGCCATCTGGAGCGTCTCGTACTTGGACAGCTGCCGGTCGTTGCCGAGCGTGGGCAGCACGGTGCGAAGTCGGTCGAACGCCTTGTTCAGGTTCTGCATGCGGCGGCGCTCGCGGGCGTTCGCGGCCAGCCGGCGCTTCTTCACCACCTTGTCCGTGGAACCGCCGTCGTGGCCGCCGTCCACGCGACCGTCGCCGGTGGCCGCGAGCAGCTCGTCGTCGTACGGCCCAAAGTCCATGGCCGCCTCCGTGCCGTACGGCGACTTGGGATCGCCGCACGACGACGACGAGGCCGTGGTGGTGGCCGTGCACGTGGACCCGGCCGGAGAGCCGCCGCCGATCACCGCGCCGGACCCGGCGCCGAGTCCGATCATGCCCGCGCCGAGTCCGATCATCCCCGCCGTACCGGCTCCTGCGCCCATCGTCCCTGCGCCGACTGCTGCCGTGTCGCCGCCACCGCTGGAGAACGCTGCCTCGTAGACGGCCCGAAGGGTGTCGCTGGCCGTCAGGTCGTAGTCCACGTCGTACCTGTCCCGGTCGTCGACGGCTCCGAAGTACGCGCCGTAGTTCATGTTCAAAACGGACGCCATTGTCGTACGTGCGAAAACACTTTTTGAAAAAAACCAAGTTGAACCAAACGTATATTAGGAGGTGTACGCGTACGGAATGTGCACTCGATGACCGACGGTCAGAAAAATCGTATTTATTGCGTTCGGTTATAAGTTATGCGTCCCCGCGACGAGGGTTCGGAGACAAGACGCTCGAATATGTTTGTAAAACAGTATTGCGCTGCAGGTATCGCGACGAATGTACGAGGATCGCGTGTATTGAAACAGTCGTAGAGACGTGTAAATGCACGTGCTGCGGGTTGTGTGTGCTACGCGTGGTTAGCCGAGAGCTACTGATCGGCCGGAAGGGACCGGTAACGCGTTTTATAACGTTCGCCCTCGAACACGCCACGCCCCGAACGCGCGCCGACCGACAAATAGAACGCCGCCAACGTCCCTACATATGTATATATCGTTACGGTGTATTACACACACACACATATATTGTTATGTAGTGTAAACGACGTGTTTAAAGGTACCTACCGCCGCGGTTGATCCACTGCAGAAACTGTTAAGAATTTGAATACGTCGTCCGCACGAGTTATTCGCCTTACATGTTATAATACGCGGTGCACATACTTTTGAATAGTGTAGACACGAGAACTGTTGCTGCAGTAATTGATCACTTCGGCAAATGCAATAAGATTAACGAGTGATTACTTTTCAGAATAATTCGCCGAGTGTGATGCGCAGCACTTCGTACGTTTTCGCGTTATAATTACGTAGTCTAAAGCGAAAGAACAACTTCAAATTCATATTTCAAACAAACATGTTTATAATTGTGCGTGAAATACCTTATAGCGTATTGAACTGCCGTTTTCCGAAAATCAGATTTCCCCGATGCAACTGCATTTTCACTACAAATAATTTCAACTGGTGTATACGGTTTATGATATTATGTAAATACGGCTCGTGTTTGTGATAATCATATTATTATAATTGTTGCTGCAGCGATGTTATGGATATAATATTATGTTATTATTTACACGAGTGTACCCTGTACAACGTATAATCGGGTTTCGGGTAATTTTTTGTGCCCTCCGATCAGCGCACGCACAAAGGTATAATAATTTAAACATCCATCTATACATAGGTATATATAGGTTTCTTTTTCACTTCGACGGCTTTTACAGGTATTGGTTTTGAAAAAAAAAATCCATGACGTCACATCGACGACGGACGGATGAGTGTGGATCGTATGTCATGTCGATCGCGTTCGCGCATATATTAAATAATGTAAGGAAGTCGTTTACGGCGCGCACACGTCCTTTATATATTATATTCGTATACGCTACGACCGGAATTTAAGACCTGCGTATCCGGAGGGAGTGCGACCAACACGAAATAATTTGTAGGAAGGAAAAACCGCAAAACGGCGTTTTCGTCGTGCCGCAAGTATAGGTGAACATTATAATATAATAGTCTGTAAATATTAGGGATAAGGGATGAAGGAGAACCTGATACAAAGTCTATGATATCACGATGCGAGTCTTAGGTAATAGTGTTATCGCGACGCACGAATATTATAATGGATTTTATGCGGTAATTATAGCATGAGCGCGAGCGCGGTTTTCGAGAGGTGACAGCGGTTAACATAGTTAATAATTATAGATTTACCGAATATAAATATAAAATCTGTCGACACTTTGTTTCATGTACCGCGAACGCGACGTATAAGTTCCGTCGTCGAAACATTATAGTGCATCAGGGTGTGCGCGTTAAAGTCCCTATAAAAATGTTGTTACAATATACGCGTGTTCCTATCGCGGGTACAATGTATCACAATATCTGCGTACGTATAACGTAATATTTACACGGGTTTCGTTTTTTATTATACACTCGCACTCAATATCAACAGTATAATAACAACCTAGGATAACATCGTAATTATAATGACGAAAATAAAAAAAAAAAACTGTATATCATGTATACTGCAGTAGAATAAAATATTTTTCTATAAATAGTAAAAAGGAGAGTGAGTTTTTTGTTACGCAGCACGCGATTTCCGATCGATCGTATTTAGCATACACGATTGAGTTATCAAAAACGAGTGGCGTTCGGCGCAGGCAGCGAAACAGTAGTTTTGAATCGTGCGCGTACATTGTGTTACACGACGGTTTGTTATAGATTCGGACTAGACGATATCGTAATATATACATGTAGGTGGCGCGCGATGAAAAGGCGATGTAGGAGAGGGGCGAAAAAAAGGACCGGCGCCCGAAATAATAATTGATTAGTATATAGTACAATACAATACATGCGCGGGGTGTACCTGTATAATAACGTGTGTAGGTAAGGCATAGGGAAAAACTACACGCTATGATTATGTCTAATAGCAACAACACCTCGTCGATGACGATGCCGACACGCCGATTTGGACCCGATGACGGACGGATTTCTTTTTTCGGGGCCCACGGGTGCCGGTTATTTCGTTTTTTCAGTTTTTTCCCGTTTTTTTTTTCGTCGTGCCCTCCCTACCCCCGCCGGGACGCATCGCGCGGGCTATTCAATTAGAGCGCACTCGGTGGGCGTGCGCTAGCGCGCGCGGTCATCATTATAGGTTATTAGCGCGTGTAGTACGTATATACGACGTATCTAATATGTTTCACGAACGGTTGACCCGCGGCGACTCTCTGGTGGCACGCGAAATCCCGGGCCGAGTTGCGTTTTTCAAATAATAATTGACGTGTTTGTATACGCTGCATGTGTTTATAATCACGACGAGCAGCAGGTACGATATTTTGACGACGACGACCACGATGAGGTGTATCGTGTGCCGCATCACACGAAAATCAATTTATTATCACGTTTTTTTTTTCGGCTGGTGCGCGCACCTATAACATGTACAGGGTGTCCCACCGAGGATTTAACGCATTATCTCCCGGGATGATTATATAACATATGTATTCTCAAATTCTTGTTCGCCGCAAGACTCGCGGTCCACAGGGACGAAGACTACAAGTGTTTCATGTTCAAATTGAATTTAACGCTTCGGTAAAAAAGTTGGAAAAATTATTTTTTATTTTATTATTTTGAAAAGTATTTCGAAGATAGCCAACTATAGGTTTTGACGTTTCAACATTTTATTTTCATTAACTTCATGATTTTTAATATTTTTTTAAGTTTTCAAAAAAGTCGTGTATTATATAATAATTTAACGATTTCATATTATCTCGTCTCGTTTTCTGACAAGTGTTTTATAATACACAACTTTTTTTATAACTTTAACATTTATTAAAAATCTCGAGGTTAATGAAAATAAGACGATAAAACATCAACATTTTCAGAAAAATAATAAAATAAAAAATCATTTTTTATACTTTTTTACCAAAACATTAAATTCAATTAAAATATGAAATATCTATAGCCCTAGTAATCCCTGTAAGTCTTATAGAAACACAGAACTTCATTATCTTCATTATCTCGGGAGATATCGGTAAATCCTCGGTGGGACACCCTGTACACGTATTATAATAGAACCGACGGGGAAAAAATAATGTTTTGTTCGTTTTTCATTCAATATACGCGTCTTCTTGACGCTCGCACTAATAACGCGTTTTTTATTGAAAAAAATAAAAATACCCTCGAAAACAGTACTTTATCGACCCTACACGTGTGACCATAAAATACGCGTCATGTATATACTACATGATTATGTTTATAGAATGTTAAAATAATCGATCATAATAAATTGGTACACACCAAGTCATATTCAGGGTAAACTATATTTAGAACCACGAAATATACATACACCCTCTTGTCGGCCGGCTTTCATTAGGGCGAATTTCCAAAAATTACATATCGTTCAGGCGAAATTTATACGATCATCTGTATTATTATTTCTACAATAAGATATCTTCCAAGCGAAACATACGTACTGAATTAACATAATGTGTATCGTTTATGTATGATTTCATTTTTTTAAATGTTAACGAAACTGTTCCCTTGCTATTTTTAGAGACTTACGATATAGGGCACTCTCAGTTCATTTTAACTGCGGTAATGCGTTAGTATAGGTCATAATTTCTAATAAGACACCAGTTTATAATTATTATTGTTGTTAAGCGAATAAAAATAAATACATACCAAAAGCATTCGCATTGCATTGTACCGCGAATGTTTCTTACGAGTTTTTAAACTCGAAACTTCGTCGATTATCGGCTAACACATTTTTGAACCTTGATGTCACGGGAGCATAATATTTAAAAACAGATGTATGTCGCCGACTCACTTTGATTGATATCTTGTTCTATATTTAATTCCGCAGTACCTGCCATATTTGTTCCATCGATACGAGCAGAGTGTTTTTTTATTCATAATACGATATTATATTTTTTCTGTGCACGGACTTTCTTCTTCCGCGGAACATCAGTATAATTTCCGTTGTTTCAATAAACTAATAATATTACACATTAAAATTGTTGGGTGATTCGTTCATGCACGGATGATTATGCCCGATATTCGCAACACGTGAAAAGTACCATACATAACGTGAGCGTCGACTGCAGTGCGATAATGTAGTACTTAGATACCGTAGTTTACACCAATAGTTATTTATCATGCGAATGCACTAGTTATACGAACTTATGTTTTTTTGTCAAATAAATTATACTGTAATAAATAATATGTTTATCGTAAAATCTATACAAACGTTAAACATAATGTTTACCGTATTACATTCGGTCTGTATACCATATATGTTAAATTACGTAAGGATGTACCGAAAAAGAGGGAAAACGTGGTCCGACTGTTTGATTTTTAATACGTTTCGTGTTTTCTTACCGAACGCTTGGGTATATAACATATATTATATTCAATTGCGAGTAATACGAGTTCAAACAAATATTAAACGCAGCACTGAAAATAATACATATTATTATCATAGCTCAAACTCGTTTTGTCATGCAACAATGATCTATAATATCGTTAATATCGATGTGTCGAACTCACGATTTCTGACGTTTCTGTTTCAATTTTTAAAGCTCAAATTAAATATTAAATGCATTCAATTACTCCACGCGTTGAGCTGCGCATCGCCGCGTAGTTGTGCAATTGCGCGTGTTACTGCGTGTAATGTGTATAATATGAACTATAAAAATAAACTGGTTACGGACTCGAGTGTGCCTATAACCACCGAATATAATTTCACGTCTATACACTATTTACCCGTGTAAAATGAATATTTGACGCGTTCACTGACTGCCGTATAGTGATGATAGGCTTAAGATTTATGACGGAATCGGTTTGAACACCACGACGCGACGCACCTACTCCTTTTCGTACAACACGACCAATATTGTAGAATGTGCGCGTACTACAGAGCCTCCGTATTTACGCACATAATATTTTGACACGATATGTTTAATACTTTAATGTATTTGTTTCGTTCGTACGTCGGTTTATAAATGCTGTACACAGGGAAGGCGATCAGAACACTCGGGAAAGTAATGATAGTTGCAGATAATTGGCCGGGCTAATATAAATTCCATTTTTTTTAATAGTTTCTGTGGTCTGCCGATTTTTATGCGAAAACCGCTTTAACGTGAAGTTTTTATCATCCTGTACAATATGTACGCCTATGGACTAGTACGTATGCTGGAGAATTGTAAATAATGATGCATCTTATAAACGTATGAAAGAAAAGTACGATCGGAAATACATTTTGCGTAAAACGCGTGTTTGGGCATATTGCAAGAGAAACGCATGTATCACTACTGCAGGGGGGTAACTGCACTCAGAAGGGAGAAAATGCAAATTATCGAATATTGCACTCGGTTGAAAAACGGGTAGTAAAACATTTTCACCATCAAATCCAAATTGATTTGTATTCATTGATGTCAAAAATAAATTAAAATCTGTATCCTTTACTCCCCTTCTACTGAGCCCATAATCGTGATCACTGTCAATTTCGTGTAATACAGATCTTCAGAACAATCACACGTGCGTTGAACAATTATTTATTCAAGGTGGGATGCTGCGCTTTGTACACGCGGTCTTTTCAATGTAATATTATTTAACCGTTGCTCAATAATAAGGAACTTTATTGCGCACAAATTATAATTTTTACCTAATAGATCGGAACTATTTTGGGCACACGATGAAATTAAATGCATAACTACGAGTATAGTTTGCGGACAAACATTCCAATTTTGAGAATAAGCTTATAAGTTTTTTCGGTATGTTTTTCTTCCAATATAAACCTACAGAAAACGTAGAAGATGCCTTAACACAATCCATATCGGTTTGATTTATCATTTTATGATTCCGTTTTCTTGAAACGTATATACTTTCCAATTCAACATTCAATCCTACGTTATGGGCAGGTCATCCAGAAGACGAACTCTGAACTACAAAGGGTGCAAATGCATTTTACAGACATGAGCAATACTGTTGAGTGTTATATACGAATATTATACTCACAGTCCTAAGCCCGGCAACTGATAAGTGGAGGGAGGAAGGCAAATGTACGCGCATACTTTGGAAGTTATAATTTATATATTATGCTCGAGTTGCAAGCTAAAAGGTGAAATGTGCGCGAACCATGTGTCCGATTTAAGGTACAACTGGTCCCGAACGAGCGGTAGTTAGGTGCGCAAACAAGTTGTGTTTTTAGTATTTGTACGCGAACCAGGACCGTCCGATAATCATTGGTTATTTAAACGTTAAGTACGCTTGGACGATGGATGGGACTTATGTTGAAACAACCGCGGGCCGTGTAAGAATGGCGAAAACTGACGACCGCAGGTAAAAGCCGCCCAAAGATCCGTCGAGCGCGGTCCATTGTGCGAGAGTGTACTTTTGATTTCTGCTAATAGCCGCAGCCGCGGGAGAAGCTGCACGTGATAATATATGAATGGAAGCGTAGCTGGTCGAAACCAGTTCTGTTGAAAGAATTAAAAAAAAATAATAACAAACACTTCCTGTCGTACGCGTAATATTATAATATTACGTACGTATCACGATATACAATGCGCGATCGACCGCCGCCGCGCAGCCGTCTGGGTTACATTTTGTGTGTGTAATTAAAAAAAAAAAAAATAATGCCGAGATTTCGTTGTGTAAGGATTACCGGTACCTGTATAATTCGTGCGCCGCGTGTATAACGTTTGGAAATACGCTCCGTGTATCGCGTGTCGGTCGAAGACGAAAATGAATGAAATTACCTTAAAATACGAACGTAACACACAAGATACACACGGCCGCGGCGTTTTATTATTATTTATTAAAATATAACAATATAAGTAATAATAATAATAATAAAGTACAAGTCCCATTGTGTAGCATACGCATAGGTGCGGTATATATATATATACGTATTATACCTTCGGGTCGCTTCCATTGCAGTACACGGTGAAACAATGTCGGGAACTCTTCAATCATAAACCCGCCGAATATATAATATAGAAATTATATCGGCGGGTCCTGCTATTATAATCTGTTATTTTTTTTTTTCAATTAGGTTTTGTGTGTATGCTTTGGCGCTGAATGGGCGAGTACTGGTGCAAAACATATACAAGTAGCGTGCATGATTATACGCCGGCTATACAGTCCTTAAACAATTATTATTATTACTGTTGAGCATAAATAAAAACGTCGAAAATAAAACCTAGTTATCCTTTACATGATTATATAGCATTTTTGTTTTTTTTTTTTCATCGGCGGTTCACGCAGGTTCTTTTGTATACGAATATATGCGAGCTGGTTCGGGGGGTTTTTTTTTTTTTCTTCCACCCGTTCAATTATAAGTTTTCGCGAACGGTGCGTGCGCGGGCAAACTGCAATGCAATTCTCCCACAGGAATCATCCGTGTAATATCGTGCGCGCACACCACCTACTCACAGCCTACTGCCGGACTCGTGCAGTTTCGTTCGCGTCGGGATTATCGTTAATTTCCATGACAAATGATATTCGCGCCTTTGAGTCCCGCGGAACAACTACTCGCGTTATTTACGACCTTCGATTTGTCTCTGCCCCGCGGCCCGTCGTCGCCTGTCGCCACGGCGGCGGCACAACAGTACACACAATACGATTGCCCGCCCCGTGTTGCGTTACGATATGCATGTCGAATACGCGCGTTTCGTCTCGCCGCGTTTTTCTGGATACGCGGAAAACATCTGAATTGTTTCAGACGGAGGGGACGAAACGCGCGCGCTCGTAATTGATCCCCGCTGGGGGGGCGCGGGCTCGTCTGCAGAAAGGCATCATCCTTCGTTCCTCCGGCCGATAATCGGTCCCTCGTCCTAATCGTGTGAAAGGGCGGCGAACAACGCGTTATTATTATCATCATCGTGCCTAAGAGGATAACAATAATTCCCGAGCCTCGGATAATTAACCAACTCGGTCGTACCGTTCTCCGGGGTTTCGCTTAGACGGTAACACCGCGCGTTCCACAATAAATAATGCACGGGACACTTCCAGAGAGATATGTTCCGGAACTAAACGGAACACTTATTGAGCACAGCATTTTCGACTGAACACAATGGTGGCCATGTATAATATAGTCGCACAGCATAAAACATCTTGTGTAATTGATTTTAACAAAAACATAACCGTAAAGGTTCGCGTTTCCTCGGGAAACCCAAACGTATAGTATTATACATTTGTACTCATTCTGTTTCATATATTATTGTTATGTACAGTACACTGTTTGCCGCGTTTTCAGACGAAACAATACCTCGAACAGATGAAACGAAATGTATAACACTACATGCCCATCTCCTAATGACATTCGAAAGCAGTTAACTGTATTTATCATTTTTTAAATTTTGATTTTTTTTTTTTTTACATTTCATTATGCTATAAGCATTCTGTACGCAATATGTATGTGACGTAAGAAATAAATCCAAATGTTCGTGATAGTCACGATTAAAGGAGCCACCCATTAGTGACACTTCAGATATTTTGACCATGTTTTTATTCGATATATTTATCGAAACATTTTTAAACGAATCGATTTGATCGGATATTTAATAATAGGTATACTGTAAGCTATATGAAATGAATAAAAATAAATATTATGCTTGGAAACTTCGTATAGAAGTCACAGAACAAAAAGTATTCGCTGGAACCAGAAAACTGTGGAATCGTTATTATTACTATTACTACATTTTTATCGCGCAGTGAGCAGTTAAGTATTTTCTTGTTGAAATATTGATTATTTAGTACACTACCGTTTGAGCGATGGTCGTTTGGATGAAGGTGATAATTTTGACCAAAATATTAACAGTCCTTTCGGGTAACTATTATTTGTACTGTTTGGACAGGTAAAATCATTTTTCCGTGGTGACTTTGATATATATTTGATATAAGGATATTTGAATATTTGTACGGTCTACAATTTTTGACTATACTGAAGTAGGAAATGGGTTAATTGTATTTTTATCAATTGCATCATCTTAAAATGAATATGTACACTTCGCCTATTATGTCATACGTCACAACTCGATATAGACTAACTAAAACTAGACACTCCATTAAAGCTCATTTGCGTTAATATTTTCACGATAGAATTCTTTGTATTTTGTTCTCAACTGCAGGGTAAGACCAAAAAGCTTGTCAATTTCTTTGTACGATTCCAATCGTTGCTTCAAATTAGCATAATATGTCTTAAATTGTAATTTACACATATACATTTACACAGTTGGTTTCGATCATATTTGCGGAATAACGGTAGTTCGTGTACCCACTATAACAGTACAGGGTACAACCGGTTTTTGACGCACCGTCGTCGGTACTTGGTGTATTCGTATGCGCCAAAAAGTCCTTCGTCGGGCGCGGTCGAGCCGTCGGTCTCGCGCCCGCCGACACTTCAACGGGGTCAACGGGGTGTCCCGAACATTAGTCGTGCACAGTGTGACGCCTTTGTCGAACCGCGGGCCCATCGCGGTAAAATGTTTAAGAGATGCACAAACGATATCACTGTACAGCATATTGTGATTTCCACGGACGTTTCGTACACTTTATTGTTAGTGTGAACCACCCGATACAACAATAAGGGAGATGCTCAGACGCTGCTTTCGATCCGTCTGATTTCTTACCAATTCCAAACGTCAGCCTCGATTATTATCGGAGTGAAAAACGTTATTACCATGTGGATAGAACATTAAACCGAACGGAATAAAACGATACGCGCACATACCACAACGCGTTCACGGTGAAACGGTTTTTTTTTTTTTTCTCTTCCCTCCCCACCCCCGGGGAACGCGCGCGTTGTAAAACACGCGCGTTTGTTATGTATTTTAATAATTTTATGATAATCTAATATAGAACGAACCGCTCTGCTACGGTTAACCGCGGCTACCGCGGCTGCGTCGTATGCGCTACAGTATTATACGTCCGCGTCGTCGCGTACGAAAGTGTTAACAAGGAGCACCTGTCCGCAGCACGGACCATAAAAAATCCCTCGGGACGGGCGCGTTGTCGTCTGCACACGAATATGTTCCACGTGCGTTTTTCTTTTTCATGATGCATTTTACATAAATCATTTCGTCCATGTAAATAACATTAGGTATACCGATTGTTATGCGTCGTAACGATCACGCAAATTATCATAAGAAAATAGGTTTTTTTTTGTCTTAGCCCCCGAGAGCTCGCCGACTTAATCACCACAACATACCATACCTTATGGCGTGGTATAAAATATGTGTAATGTAGTCTGTGTACACAGCGAGTCACGAGACCGACGGAATTTACTTGCGCAACATCATAATATTATATACACGTGTACGTGTGCTTTTTATCCCTCATCCCCTATACATATGATTATTAACATTATTTTTATTATTATTTGATTTTTTTTTATCCCGAAATTCTTGGTCAAGGTTCATCATCATTTTTCGTCGTGCATAACATGTATAGTATATAGTCTTCGATCGTCGATGGTACATATGACGTTCATTGTGCGGTGAACATAAACACACGGGTACACACCTACCTATACGCTTTACTATCATTGATTACAGTAATATATCAACCCTGTCGGAAGGGGTTTACTTTATATACCCTCAACCCCTATTTGTGTGCATGTGTGACTTGCATTTTCCGTGGTAGTTTATTATTACACGTGACCCACATCTAAGCACGGATCGTCGGGACGCGCTGCAATAATAACAATAATAATAATAATATATAATATATAATGAAGAGAATAATAATAAAACGTCTGTGATTCGATTGCTTTGCCGCGATGAAGACGTCAACACAATGACAGTAAAAATGTATCGAGGAATCGAAATTACTACTGGCGATCATTAGTTCCGAACACAATGTATTAATAACGTCGCGTTATCGATACGAGATTAACATCGAAACAAAATCCGTCACGACCTGCGCGCGCAGTGCACACCCAATATATATATATATATACATGTACTATATAGGGTTGAAGACTTCACAGTGTGAAATCGAAAAAACACCGCGATGCTCGCGATAGCGGTTCGACGAGTGCGCTGGCAATCTTGAAATCTATCAGACGAAAAGTTACAAGGAGTTATTTTCTACAGGTGTTGTTATAATAATTTATTAATATGTGTGCACGTGTGTGCGTGCGTGCGTTCGTGTGAAGGGGTGGTGCTGACGACTGCCGGAAATACGGTTTTCTTCGGACCTCAGTACAATCGACAACCTGAAAATCGGGTATTAAACAAGTTTATCACCAGTTGTACGCGCCCAGTTCAGATATTATAACTTATAAGGAGGTATCGCAAGCTTAAAGTTCTGATTCCAGTATTACTCTACAAGTTTGTACTTGGATAATGTCGATGGCTATCCAATAGGTCAGAAGTCGGCAACCGGCGGCCCGCAGGCCGCATCCGGATCGCGCGGCTATTGAATGCGGCCCGCTTTAAATTCTAGAACTTTTTTTCGCTGAACTTCCTGAATCATTTTCAAAATTAAAAATATAGCTGCAAAATACTTCAGTATGTTTGGATCCACTTACGTGTGGTGAACAGGCTTATTCTCACTTAAAAAAATTAAAAACCAATACAGATCACGTTTAACTGATGACCATCTCCACCATGTTCTTAGAGCGGGTACAAGTAATTTTAATGTGGAAATCGAAAAATTAATTAACAATATCCAACAACAAAAATCACATTATGCATTTTACCAGTACATTACATCTATACTTTCATATTAAAATTATATAAAAAACATTAATTTTTATTTTATTCATTTTATTATTTTAAGTTGTAGATAGTATTTTTTTGTATAATAAATAATTAAAGAATAAAATGTTTTTATTTTTATCTGGCCCGTGAGCTTTTTTTAATTTGTAAATGTAGGCCGAGAGTTCAAAAAGGTTGCCGACCGCAATAGGTGAAAGAGCGCAAACGAAATTATTTTAAATTTTCAGAAGAGCAAAAAAATGGTTTTAATGTTGTTTTACATTTCGAACTCCTTTGCATTTTTTTTAGTTATTCTTTGGTCATTGAGATATTCTGTAATGCAATCCTATATGCAAATATTTATGTTTTTTCGCAGTTACCCTAGTTTCATTGAGTTATAATTATTTTTGAAATATTAAGAACTATTTTATGAAATAATTTGAATTTTTGTCGCTTTTACTCCAATTTACATTAATATTAATAATATAACGTAATTATAACTACAGTATTTTGTATTGGCGCTTTGACCACAAAGATGTCGCTTAAATCGCGTTTTAACTAACAAAAATAGTGAACAAAAATAAAATGTTACAATAATTTATTATGTACTACAGTAAAACTTCCTTATAAACGGTCTCCCGATAAGACGTTATAGTAATTAACAACAGAACTCGACAGAATGTACCGCCCTTTATCGTCAAAAACAAACAAAAAGTATCACAATTTATTTTTTTTAATTATATGCGTAATAGCTAATTTGATAAAATAAAAAATACTCATTTATAATACAATGTACCTGAAAATGATTTTTATTTTAAAAGTATGCATACATACATCAATTTCGAGTTTTATTAAACATTTATTTTTTTTAAGCCTCCTTGCAACAAAAACTCCTTTATAATAGAAAAAATCAGTGGGTCATGAGCGATTCCGTTTCATGGAGATTTTATTGTATATTGTATTTACTTAACCGACTGAATCATAAAGCTTGTGTTCACTTTTACGTATTTTGAAGTTACTTATATATAATTAAAATTTTTATACAATATAAAAGTTTATATAAAAAATACTCAGAAAACTCGTTACAAGGACGTGTTAAATGTAATTTAAACAGCATTCATTATGTTTCATAATTTATTTATAATTGTACTTTGTACATTTCTGTACAACATTTTATACATATGAAAAAAAAACCATTTAACCTTTTTCTCGTGATTAATTTCATAAAATAATTTCACCCAAGTATCTCACTAATATGACGAAATCTATGTTCGTAAGCTACCGAAGGGTTTTATGGCATTAAAAAAAAAAAAATGTAATTATTATTATTGTGATAATTTCGGTGAGACATCCGGATACATTAGTCATATGACCTACCACGATGCCAAAGGTATTACAAATCACACCCCCAAACATTTACCCCGTATAATAACACAGAGTGTTTTAGACAATATGATATTTAACGCCTTTTGCGCCCTCGCGGTGGTTCGAAAACACAATAGTAGCATATCAGAAGCTATATTATAAGGTAGTGTTTCTCACTGTTCCTCTTCATTTCCGAAACCGAATTCAAAAACAATTATACCAAAGGATATAATGTCGTATACACAAGAAGTAGGTATATTTTGATGATGATAATAAAAAAATAAATAAAAAAATAAATACAATTTAAACAAAGTTATTGTAAATCACAATAAAAACGTCAAACCTACCCTTTTGTGTCATCTGTATCTCGACGACAAAACCACCCGCAGTCAGGGCGCAATCGGTTTATTACATCAATGGGGTTTTATTAAATAATAAAATATGTATAAATGTTCGAGCGCTGCACATTTACCGTTAATCAAAATAGTTTTCGTTTTGATAATGTTGATTAAACCTAACAATACTCAATTCCAACGATAATCAGAGGTGACAACCGTGGATATACCTTTTACGCCTACTTCCTCGCGGTAATATTTATTTATTTATTTTTTTTCGAATTTCCATATTCGTTAAGCACAAGTGTTTGTTTTTTGGTGTGAGAACGTTCGTTTCCCTTCTGGGAACAGTGTTCTTATGTGCAATTATATTTCTTTTAACCACTGCGAGTAAAAACGACACGGCAACCACACGAGCAATAATGTAATAATAGTGTATGACATGCTGCAGTAGCCGCCGCTCACTGGATTCACATGTAACGTTTTCAAAATTCGGGCAGGTACTCACGGAATTATTCAAATTTAGAATTGCGTATGAAAAGTGTAATATCAGCGTTATCTCGAACCAGTATCGATTAGAGATTACATGTAATTACAGATTATATCATAATATTATTAGGTGTTTAGGAGCATACTACTATTTCCCATATTACACATATATAAGAATAATTCAAAAACTACCTACTTGTTCAAATGCATTGATATACCTACATCAAAAGTCACAGAAAAACGAACTCTATTATATACCGCAGTGATAATAGGATGTTTTCATTTGTAAAAAACATGTTTGTATCGCCACAGGACACCCAGGTAGGACGAAAAAAAGTTATAGAAAACTTAGTTAAGGTAACATAAAAAAACAAAAATTAAGCATTTTACGATCAATAAAAAGGGGCGAGCAATGAGCATGGTCAGTTAATCACCTTGTGCGGTTTAAATGTTTTAGAGTGTGTGCTAAAACAATAAGTTTAACCAACAAAATTGGTATGAACTTTTGAAAAAATGAATCGTATTGACAAACCTTCTGTGATACACGATGTGCTTACAACTAAAATATTATACTTTTTAAAATCTCGTACCGAACAGTCGAATAAATACTTTCTCTATTCTTCGCAATTATTTTTGCGAAACAAAAAAACCCACTACCAAAAACCACCTGTGTAAGTAACGACTGTTACTTTGTACAACAATATATTTTTCGTGACTGTGCAGAAAATCGCGATGAAAAATCAACCATTTTGAAATTATGCTCAACGCGGTCTTGCATTTTACGTTATGGCCTTACTAGATATTTTTGGTACGCTTCGATCGTTTTCGAAACGATTTGAAGTTCGTCAATCACGATCATTGTGAACGATATGAAAAATAGTCACGTGCCGATTGTTACGTTAGGTCCAACAATAATGGCTAAAGTTTTCAACAACAGCTTTCAGTGATTCGTTTATATGGAGTTCAAACGATATTCACATGCACTCAACTGGCACACCATCGGGTCCTACGTATCGTCAATGTATCTTGCTTTAAACGTTTTCCGTTCTATCGCCGTTCGTAATGTATTTTTGCTGTTATTTGTATCATATTATAACTTTAATTGTATGCTGATTTCAACTATATACAAATGTTCTTGCAATGCAATAGTTGGGCTACCAGACCGTATTTTTAATAATAAATAAATATAAGGCGTGAAAATGTCCGGAAGACCCGTTCGCGGCGCAGATGACCGAGACATGTTTCTATAATAATTGAACCACGCTCCGAGCGAACGTTCTTTGCATATCAGCTTAGCGTTATTTGTTTATTTTTTTTAACGATTCACATTCTTTGATATCACGGTTAAAGTACAATAAAACTGTTAAATCGTAGACATTATTCTCGCGCACAACGGGACGTTATGCTCGGAGATCATTGCAGGAGACACCTTAAGGACAAGCGCAGTGATTTGTTCAAAACAAAAATGCACGTTTATCAATCGTATTAAATTTAGTCGTGAACGCACGCGCGGCGTAACGGAGAAGAGTAATATTTTTACACGGTTTAATTATTTTGGTAAAAACCGTTCAACTAGCTGCTGCGTATAAGTGCGCGTTGCGCTTAATGCTTATACGTACATACGTCGAACCCTGCGCTGGGAGATAATTTATCCCGAAACGCACAAGTGAAAATATCGTATAACAAACGGTTCCGTACGGGTAAACAAACACCGCACCGGTGGTGGTGTGTGGACGTAAATTATTATTTTAAGAACGGCGTGTGTGGTAGGGGGAGTAGAAATAACGGACACGGCTGACCGATTGTTTTATCTCTCGCGCGGTCCCGCGATGAATAGGTTGCAAAGTACGCATTCAAAAACATATTATAATATAATATTTTGTGGCTGGGTGCATTTACGTGTAAACACGTATAAACGTTCGTAATATTCCGTATACACAGAGACCGAGTTCGAGGACGAGGCGGTGGAGAAGGTCGAGGAGGAGGAGGAGGGGGAGGAGAAGAAGACGAAGAAGTAAAAACAATCGTAGTTGCGGCAGGGGGGAGGGTGGACTTTGTCTCTGATAATTGTTGTCTTTTTTTCCATCAAACCCGCACCGGCCGAATAACAATTATTTATACTTATACTCCGACACCGCCGTGTTCCCGGTCGCTAGCCACCCCTAAAGACTGAAGACGCACGATATCATATATATATATATATATATAAACATGCATGCATGAGCCTGCAGTGGTGTAACGGGGGCGTCATATGGCGTTAAACCCTTTGGAAGCGCACATGTGCCCTTATTCTTGCACCGTCTTGGGTGTACGTCTTAAATACATACATATAGTATATACCTATTACTAGTTACTACCACTACTACCATCGTATATATATATATATATACACACATAATATATGATACGTCTTTTATTTTTTTACTTTTTTTTTTTTTTTTACTATTCTCCGCGTTTTTGTTTTACCCCCTGCTCGCGTTCGCTCCGAATTGTTCCGGTCCAAAGGATGCGCGCGCGCTAGCCAACTGTCCCGCTGCAACTACGCGCTACAGGTACACACTTGTACGTACTATATATATATACACACACACACACACGCACTTATACGTACATAATAATATACAAACACATATAGGTATTATAAACGTGGCGAGGGGAAAAAATGAGACCGCGTAGAAATTCGGCAGGACGCGTCGGCCTCGCGCGCTGGGCACGTGTGCTCGTCACTGCACGCGCACGCCAATCACGCATCGGCGACTCGTACACACGCGCACAGAAACACGTACACACGCGCACAGAAACACGTACACACGCGCACAGAAACACGCTCACACGCGCGTCGGGGCGCGTGTGCTCCCGCCGTGCGCCCGGCAGACCGCGTCCTAAATACAATATATTATACACACACACACACACGTACGCGTATACGCACGTATATTACATTAGTACGATCATTACACTATTATACATATTATTATAATTGTGTGCAGTAACAAACACTAGCGCGCGCGCGCATTGATAATCGTCTAATTAAATCGACGACCAACGGCGGTGCGGGCGGAGCAATTATTATATTACGTATTGGCGCGATCGATTTGTTTTGTTTTCTTCCCAAACGCTCGTCCGTTTGTCTGTGATCTCGTTCGGTTAACATCGCGCGATAGGTCCATCCAACGCTGCACCGCGTGCGATGGGGGCGAAATCGGTCTCGGGGAGATTTTCGTTTGAAGGGGATGATGGCGCGAGCGGCTGACCCGATGTTTACAAACAAAAGACTGGTCCCGCGCCCAATTTATTTCGAATAATCACGGGGCGCGAGTAGAATCGATTTCGCCGTTCGTCATTACATTAGATTATTGATAGATCGTGCGGCCTGTAAACAGCTCTCGCGCTGCACCACCACTTTTCTGGTTCAATCTCGTAGGTACCCTGTACGTGTAACTCGAACGGTTAGTCCTCGGAGTATTATTTCAACGAGATCGCAGGCGTAGAGTCACTGTACAATGAATGGACACGCTGCAGCCGTACCGAAGACAGGTCGCCTTGATACGAGACAGTGACGCGTTATTGACCATGTTTTATAGCATGGTCCGAAAAACATTTCCGGTTTTCGCGTTCCTTTTCACGAATATTTTTAAGAAAACGATACCCCGGGATTCACACGGGCAAACACTTTATCAACTCTTCGCTACGCCCGTTTTCTAATAATTATTACCTTTCTCGGTTTTTCGAAGACTTCGGATCAATCGTACACCGTCAAAAGGGTATTTCCGATAACGAACAAATTATTAGGTACGCGTGTATATATAGTTATTGTGAAACCAAGCTCTCCCTCTCAGTTCGAAGCGTATTATAAACGTCCAATCGGCCAAGATCCGCGCTACCGAAACGCGAATCTTGGCCGATCAAGAATCGTAGTATCTTCATATTATATACGTGTATTCCGGAGTACAAAGCCCATAAATCGTCCCGGTGTAATACCCACGGAGGTCGCAAAACGGTTAGTAAATGGGTTTTTAACCGGGATTTTTAGCAATTTCAGAGCGCGGCTCATACCACTTGTTCCCGCGATGATTTATGACGAATGGGTTTTTAATTAAAACGTATATCTGTACGGTACACGGGACTAGGAATAGATGTAAACCATCGCGGGCATACGAACATTTCCGTCGAGTGATGGAAACGTCAAACGTGAAACGACTATATTTATATGTGTACACGTAGAGGAACGCACGCGCGTTTGGACTAAATTATAGGTTCTATGCCTATAACCATGTATACTAACGGTTCGAAAGGTCAGATAAGTCTAAAAGCGACGGCGAGAAAATAGTCTTTGTTTTTATACTTTTTTCACCCTACCCCCGACGCCACGAGAACGTGTTTCGCGCATTCGGCTGTCAGAACGCTATTATAATAATAATATTATCGCCGTCGTATATATTGTAGCTGTGTATACGCGCGCGTGAGCATTACCGTGCAGCAGTCTATTATAATATATAATACGCACTCTATGCCTACTACATATACGTCAGTCGAACTCGAAAAATAATTTCTCGGCAAAGACGAATGTTTTTTTTTTTTTTTTTAAATATACGACGCGACGTTCCTCGAAACGAAATACGAATATGTGTTGTACTCATATTATATACTCGTGTTACGTTTTCTGTCGAATCGACCGCGATGAAACGAAAACGACCGGTTGCCATCGTTAACGATTTAACATTGTGTTTTAGTATTTTTTTTTAATTTTTTTTTCTTTCTATTTTACGTCTTTCCGATACGCGGAAAAACGTCCAAAACGCGTCCCGGAGGCGCTGCACCAATAACAATAATATTATTACACTTGCTGTATTACACCATCACTGTGCGACGGTGTGTATTGCAGTGGCGTTGTAAATAATTTATTGCAATGTCGTATGTAATAATTCGCGTTTATAAGAACATAATATAATATTATGTAGTTTTCGTGTCGATCACACACACGTGTACATACGTCCCCCGGCCTTCGTTTACATCCCTCGTGTACGTACTCAATCCGACAGAGCGCCGCCGTGGCCGGGGGGCTCTTGAGACTAACATCCCTCTCCGCCGAAATGTCAGATGAATTTTTTTTTATGATCTCAAACCCCAATCATATGTAATATGGAAATAGTGTCTGAGGTAATAATCCGTGCAGGGTACACCGCGGGTTGTACACGACGCGTCTGCGTGGTTACTGATACATATTTACCTCTGCATAGTAATATAATATTACGGACTAAACGGTATAATAGTATAATGATCGTGGTCGGGATTTTATAGCATTTGCATATTTTTTATATGTTATCCATGATAAGTGAGCTGAACAGTTGTTTCGAGGTACAAAAAACGGTCTGAACTCAAAATGTTATCGACATGGATTATGTGTTTTCGCTACGGATGCAACTGATGATTTTTTCTGACCGATTTCGCGTTATCGCAGAGCGGCTGAAACAGTAAATTAAACAAGATTAAAGTTATTATAAGTAACCATATGATAACCGGAAAAGGATTCGATGATTAATGTGGAGGGGAAAAAATTTAGTTTGTTACCGTTACTTTCCTTCGGTCGTTGATGCAAACACACACACACACTGACACATATGCATTAAGTATGCGCTTTATTTGCAAAATAGTTGTTTAGATAATATGCCTTAGTTTGAGAATAAGATAACATTAAATATAAGCAAATTTTAAGAAAAGATATATAATACGAAATTATAAGATTGGGATTATATTTGCTTTTGGATTTTAGCTCTATTTTTAATTTTTTGACAAATTTTTGCATTTTTACCGGTTTCATTGGTCATTGTAGCCGTATTACCGAAAATAAAAGATCATGTCTAGTTATTTTAAATGCTATGTTTTATCAAGCCGTGAACGGTTCGTGAAAAAAAAGCATCAAATTATCGAACAAAAATGCTTAAAATACGATAGTAGGACGCAACAATGTGGCACAATATATAGTTTTCAATCGATCAGTATAATCGTTTGATATTTTATCGTTGTTCTTTACACATAAATATGTGTCTGTACCGAAATATACCTGCGTACAGGTGCTGTAAAGAATACATGCACCTATTATCGGGTGACAAAAAAAAAACTATCTTTAAAACGATCAAGAGAAAACATTAATCCTTCCCCCGAACGAAATTCCCGGCTTCGGCACTGGCATCCGACACCGATCCACGTGCGGTGGCTCGGGCCATATAGTGTGTATGGTAGTATATGTGTATTTTTATTTTTTTAAGCGCGTGTGTCATACTTTGTCTTAAGCGTGCGCTCTGCGGTTTATTCGCAGAGGGTCCGAGACGAACGCCGAGACGGGTTAGTACCCCACCAACGCGCGACTAAACGCACGAAAAAAATAACCGTGAATTTGATACTAAAAGATTTTAATTAATGCGAAACTTGAATTACTCGACTATTTCGACAGATGCAAATAGCTAGGATAATACATAAAACAACAATTACACGATACACGGTTTATTTTTCATCCTGCAGATCACGGTTCAATCGACATTGAAAACGCATCGGATTCTGTGAATGTGCAACTGCATAATGTCCAACGTGCTTACGTGTTTCAGTACCACAAGTGGCGCAACCAAAGGTGTGCTTTGGGTTTCTGGACAAACATTGAGGGAACCACTGTGTTCTCCGCTGACGAGTGACGGACACCCCCTTAAGAAAAATCCTAGTTGCCTCACTGTAACCACACGTTGATATTTTCGTGACTGCATTACGATGGTTTGTATTTGAAACAGCAATTTTAGGTTTTCAATAAATGTCGAAATTTTAATTGACAGAGAAAAAAAGTTATATAATCAGCGTGATCAAAACTGCGTGTTAAAGCAGTTATGTTATGTTTCTTATAGTGAAAGAGAAACAAACAGTAGAAAAAACGATCCCATATAAATAAAATGGTATTTTATATTATTATTCTATCGTTTATGCTAGTACAAACATACGACTAGCAATAGTTACTAGCATTATTAATTTAATTATTAAATCGAAATTAATATTATCGATATTACGAAACGGTCTGTGTAAACTGTGGTCTTGTCCATTAGATGTACACAATGTGGATATGATTCGTGGAGAACAGAAAATGATCTCTGGAGAAACAGGAAGGAACGCGAAAACCTATACGTTAGCTAGGATACGAATGATGTTTATATTTGTGCGTGCTCGCGGGTCATGGTGTTTTATATAAACATAATATATAATGCGCGTACAACGCCCAGCGTGTTTACGGGGCCCGCGTACCTATATTGCACATTATATGGTTTCCAGTGAATTTACGACGGACGGCAACGCGTAAAACGATATAATGCGGAGAGTGCCGCCCACGGACGGACGGACGTAAGACCGGAGAAATCATCGGTAAATTACGACCGATCGGGTTGTACATTATTATTATTATTATTATAACGCCACCCCCGTGGTAATCGTTTTCTGCGAACCCAAACACCCTACCGTGACCCCCGATCCAGACGGGTCTTGTGCGATTTGTACACACGCGCACGCACGTCTACCTCGCTATAGGTACCGTACGGCCTGTTCCACCGGTGATCGAGTACATTTTTGCAAACTATAGATCTAAAAGTAAATCACGAATTCTTTCCCCGTCTGGAAATCGCATTTGTTCGAAACCATCAATTCAAATAAAGATTACCTGTATAATATTCTTGGACCAGGGAAAAGCCTACACTATACCCCTTGTGTTTAACCCCTTACAGTTCCTCAGTTCCTCTAAAGCTACGAAAAACCGAAAAAACCCACGGTAATGGCTACAGTTACCGGGTCCTTCTTAAAAATTAGTTTATAAAAAAAATAAACAATTCAAAGGGAAGAATATTATTTCGCTGTGTCTTCTCATAGGTGTTTTAATTTCTAAGCTGGTCATGATCATGTGAAATATTTCAGTTTAAAAAAACTCATAACTCGCTTAAAAATTAAAACGACAAGACCCAGATATTGTTCAACGCTTTGAGTGTTATACAACAGGTCGGTTTACTCAGGCCAACATTGGTTCTACTGGATGCAGATTCGCTGTGCGTCTTATGTTCGCAAGACGGAGACGACGGTGCGGCGTCCTCGCAAGATTATATCATCACTAGGGCTCGGAAGTTGATGACCTTAAAAACAATAAAAAATGACCATAAAAATGACAAAAATGGCCTCCGACTTCCAATGTACCGACAATCACGTTAGCCACATACCGTCCTACTGAATCCGTGGTTTCGTCTATAGAAACCCATAGCTTTTGGTTTTCGCAGTAACTTCTTATTTTGTTAATACAGTCTTCGTAACATTGAACAACATAGGTTTTCCTTAGCGTTGATTCGTCAGGAATACTTTTGTGCGTGTATTTTTCCAAAAATGCACGGAATAATTCATTTGATATTTTGTGTAGGGGAATATTGGCTGATAAAAGAGCTTGACATAAATCGTAATTAAAAGTAGATTTTTTTGACGACGTAGTAAGAAAACTTTGACTTTGTTTTAAATTTTTGCGCTCTATACCATTTTTATGTTTTATACGGGAAATGTGTTGTTCAATAGTGAATTTTTTTTCTGAGGCCACCTTTACTTCACATACTTTACAATAAAGAACTGTGCCATCGGAAGAAAAAATATCGTCGCCGAATTCCGACACAAATGCACGCAGACGAGCACTAACCGACGTTTTAATTTTCGGCATTTCGAAAATATTAGGAAAAAATAATAAAATGCAGGTATAATATTATTCACTACAATACGACAACGATAATAGTGTAATCGTCGAGATAAAATTGGATAGGTACTAATCCTAGTCTGTGGTTTAAGTTATCGGCATAATGGTCGACAAGAAACGATAAGAAATGAACTAGTGTGAAATCAGGAAAAATAACTAAAAATGTTGGAAAATGACCTATAAATCTCAAAAAATGACTTAAAAAGCAATAAACACCAAAAAATGCAAAAAAAATGCAAAATAAAAATTAATTATTTAGAATCACATGCTTATGAAACAGATTTGTGGCCAGGAGAGCGTCGTCTAAAAAGTTCCAAAAAAAAAATGCAAAATGCATCAACTTCCGAGCCCTAATCATCACCCACCCGTGTTGCGGTGCTTGTACACATTATACTTACGACGTAGGGTGGTGGGGCGGCTGCGGGTACGTTTGCAACCGCGTTTTCCATCTAACGCACCGCCGGCCGCCGCGTGAACTATTGCGTTTCGCGTGTACAACATGATGCTGCCGGAGCGCAGGTATGCCGCGTTAATTTACGATGTTATAATGAGATAAACGGTTATTATGTTATAATCGATCACGGTCTTAACACACATATATATTTGGATTTTTTTTCCCCTCAATCTTTCCGCGATCCGCCGCCGCCGCATTGATCTCCATCGACATAATACATGTAACGTACACGATATTACGATGATAATATACACGAGTAATTAATAAACAAGAGGTATAATGACCCGGCAATTAAATAACAATCATCCGCGCGGCCTATTCGCCAGGATAATAATATCGTTATTTAAGCGGTGCGGTTCGCGCGACGCGTTAATTGATTTATTTTTTAATTTTCCTAAGATCCCGCCCTCGCGGTGATATCGAACAACGTAATACAATAGTAGTAATAATAATAGTTATAATAATAATAAAACGACGAATACGGTTCGTTCGGATTCGAAAAGCCGACGTTGTGCCGCGAGTACGAATTCGCATAACATTTTATCGTGACGACTGATGAGTGATGAACTGATGAACAACATGGTACCGATTGCAGCGTCGTTAGTTCTAATTCTAAGGCATTTTGTCCTCAAGTCTATACACATTCAAGGTCCGTTTACACGTTCGGTTGGACTGCGCAACGATACTGTACAAAATCAAATCTTCACAAACTGATTTGTGAGTTAAATAAAAAACGGACTTCGCGATTTCCAGGATTTGCCTGGAAAAAAAAAATTTCCGTTTTAATAGTCGTGCAGTTTTCCCATGCTTTATCGCGCTTACATTTTCTACCGTTTGTTTTACGTATTTTCTGTGCATTATAACTGCACTGCTATGAATATCAGTGAACTAATAAGTTCAACTACTTCTTCAATCCCGATCCTGCAGAGTTCTTACAAGGACAGAACGTATAAGCCAACGTTTTTAATAAACACGGAACACGCACGAGTTATTTAAACTTTGTAGACTTTATATAATTAGGTTAACAGGCGTTTAAAAAAATTTTTTTATCGGTTAAATATGCTTTGTGTGACATTTTTTCCCCGGCAACGGCATTTACCACCTATATATGTATTATTATTATATTTATATTGTATACATACTTGTCCACAATTTCATAATAACCTCGATGTTACCAAAATTATTTCATATTATTATTATCCTCGAATTCAGTTTTAATATCATAATTGAACTGTTTCATACAATATATACAAAATATAGGTACATGGCTTTATTATCCATAATAAAACTCTATTAAGTTTAAAAGTGGCCTAAAATCCCGTAGTAAACATTTAATAGCGTACAATCAAATATAATCTAATAAAATTATTTCTTTTAATATTCCTTTGGGCTTATAAAATATAAACACGTGTTGTATAGTAAAAAAAAACCCCGTTCGCGTTTATAGTTTTTAAAAAAAAAAACAGAGTGTATACGAGTGGATGTCAACTAATAATTTCTGAGACGAATTAAAAATGTTATAGATTATAGAACATAATATAATATATTATTTTGTTCTACACGCGTGTGCTCCCAGATTTATTGTTGATGTTAAATAATTAGTAATTGATATCATAGTTTTCGAAAAATCTTTGATGTGGGTAACCAAATATTTATTATATAGAGTAATATGCGATAGTTGACTTGATGAAAATCGACAGTCGATAGCATCCCTTTAATTCCTAAAATGCACACTTCTACCCCCCTATACGAGAAAAATCATATATGTTTACATTTAATTCACATTATTTACCTGTACTGCCGACAAAAATTACACGGCTGATTAAGCACTGTCGTCTACACATTCGGTTTTGAAGTTTAACCCTATACACATACTATAATATTATTATTATTATTACTATGTTAAACACAATACGTTACGACCCCAACGGGGTTTGTTTGAGGTAAATTCGCTTTCTGTAACGTAATACAGTCTGTTAGTTGTACATAATTTTTATATCGTATATACATAGGTACACACACGAAAACGTTGGGTGGCTTCTTTTTCCGTGACCACGCCGTAACGTACACGCGGCACACCCCAAAAGAAAAAACCAACAAAAAATGTAACCCGCGTGTAGGGGTTTTTAAATATTAATTTATTTTAAAACAAAGGGCTCGGCGCGCGTATAAGTAGATGTTTACAGTGTTTACACATCGATATAGAAAACAGTTATATTGTTTTGATGATCGACGTGAAAATACATATAATGCCGAACGATTAGCCGTGTCCACGCGTGACGGCCACTAGAGATTTGGAAAACAATAAAAAAACAAAATAAAAGGGTACTTGTAAAAATATGGGGTGAAAGGGATCTCTTTCGATAACGCTTCGGTTATTATTTTTAACGACCCTGTTATTATGCGCGCGCGCGCACACGCATTGAAGTGCCGTGGCAAAAATACCGCGGTGTTTACATTATAATATGCGGTCCGATAAAAATATTATATTATAACGGTCACATAAATTATTTAAAAGTTGTACGCCGCGCGCACAGCACTCGAACCTCCAAAAACAAAACGGGGTGGAATAAAAAGAACGGGGGAAAAAAAAAAAAAATTGTAAATAATATATATAATAACTTAATCGGACTCGTTTATCGTCCGGCAGCAGTTTATTACCCCCCCGGCCTACTGCAGGGGGGTAAGGCACGGGGAAAAAACCTATTTAAGCGCAATAATTCATCGGCGGGACCTCGACATTATCATCATCATCATTATTATTATTACCTATAAAATTGGGTTGTGTATTGGTTTTATATCGTTACGTAAAACAAACAGTGGTTTCGTGTAATACCCGTATAAAATTATGTGTGTAGGTAAGTTAACTGTCGGCAGGTAAGGAAAACAAAAAAAAATTATCCTTTTGCCGGCGCGACATTACAGGCCTAAGGCCGGATAATACAGCCGCTGCGGTAGTAACAGTAATTATGGTGCGTGCGTGTAAACACGAGTGTATGTACGCACGGCCAAATCGAATCCAAAACAAATTAGAAATCTCCGCGAACATCCACGCGCCGTATAGTAATCACATTTTGGCGAAGATATCATTGTCTACAACGTAAGTACAACGTACAGTTGCATATTGTTTGAACAGACGTAGGGCAAACGTACCTTGTTGCAGTACACGTAATTTATGACTGACTAACACGCGATTCTAACCACAGTCCACTAGTATATGTTATGCAGGATATTTTCAGCCTTTCAGCACGTCTCCGAGAGCTATGGCTTAAAGGAAACAAAAAGATTTAAGTTTTATTCGGAAGATGGAATACCTCGGATAAACATAATATATTACTATAAAGCTATTCGTTTTTGGATTAGATAGTTCTGTACAGCGGGTAAATCGTTTTGATTTTTTGACGAACACATTTTCCGTCCTATTCCGACTTCGGTATACTTTACCTATTTACGACTGCCTTCTGCGGTTATACTACCAATAAGGTGGTGCTATATTTAAAGAGTATATTCCGTTTGAATAACTTCACGATTTGTTTTATCGCTTGGAAAATGTAACAAGCGGATTGGGCACCAACGAGCGTTTAAGTAAAGTTAAAAAGTTAAGTTAATATTAATTTAGTTAACTTAACGGACTAATTTCTTAGTCACCTCTAACTTGAGTTTAATAATTTTTGATTTTTTAATCATGCATTAAATTAATGTTGACTATAATTATTTTTCATAGATAAGAAAAATATATTTTTTACTAAAAATTATTGTTTTTAATAAAAATAATTGTAATTATAATTTTGGAAGTGTTGAATGCACCATTCCTGGATTTCAACAGAGATCAAAAAAACGTACGTAAATAGTTAAAAAAAGTTATCTTATTTTTAACTCATTTAAGAAACTTTTTTTTCTTCTTTAACTCGTAACACTCACAAGCCGATAAAAAAGAGTAGTAACTTTTAACTTTAAGCCAAACATACATTTCTCTAGATTCACTTAAAATTAGTTAACTAAAGCTCAACCTTGGTATTGGGTATTGCAGTACCTATATCAGTGGTGGGCAAACTTTTTGTAATGTGGGGCCACAAAGTTTAAGAAATTCTTGAGGAGGGCCAGAGTTATAGAAAAAATACATTTTATGTTAAATTTTTTAATCATAATACTATAAAAACACTACAAAATTACACAAAAATGTTACAAATTACTTGTTACCTTAAATAATAATTAATTTAACTTTTATTCGAAGGCCCAACCATGGTAGACGTGTGAGACATATGGAATTGTTTTCCTAAATTAAAATTATAATGTAAAAAAATTAAATTTATAAATTGTAAGAAATGCTGGAAAACCTCTGCGACCCTAATTTGGGGGCCATATACTATACATGTCGATGGACCCTTGGTGGGCCGGATTAAATTCTTTCGCGGGCCGGAGTTGGCCCGCGGGCCGTACTTTGCCCATCACTGACCTATATGATGTCAGATGTGGTTCATTACATTCACTGTATACTTATTTTTACTTGTTACCTATACGTGTAGGTAGGTACACTTATGCATAATGTATGCGATCATGATACGTATGGTGTATTCAAAGGAGCATGCTCAAATATTATGATAAATAAATAAATAATTTAGGTTTTGTACACTATATTTTTCAGTAACTATTATTTTCTCAAAAGGTTTTAGATGATAGATTTTCAAAGGTTTTGTTGCACAACCACTGCGCTATTATGAAAAAGTTGATGACAGTAATTAATTGATTAACCACGGTAAAAGTATCAAAGGATATATTATATGATACACGATAACCGCATACGTGAAGTACCCTATTGGTTCCTAGATGAAAATCATCAAACTTCTATCCAGCACGAACGTAGCACACAAGATATATACGTATATGGATAATGAAGTGATTAAATCGTTAAAAAATACGAGATAAGCGCGATACCGAGAGGAACCAATAAGGTTTTGTACACAAGCAAGGGTGCACGGCGGTAGGCGTGACAAAAACGGATGGAAGCGCATATCCTGTCTGTTCGGAGCGCGTGAGTACTGGTTATAATTTTTTTTTTCTCCGGGTTTTCGTATTACTATGTTATCATTATTCCGGTACCTTTTCTTCCGTCAGCGACGCACGCCTACGTCCGCGCACACTATATGGTGTTGAGAAAATTAGATCGAAAATGTGTAATTATAAGGTTGTCCTGAACAGTCGTCGTTTATCTTGATCGTTACCGTGTCGGCGTGTTATTACCGCACCAAAATGACGTGTTCTCGGCAACAGGTATAAATAATATTATGATGACGATGATGATGTGTCTAGACTCTAGACCGATCGGAATAAAATAATATCGGCTATTCCCGCAGAAGTGTCCACGACATGTGCGAAAATGCACACGGAAACCACAAACGTCGGGATCGATTGGTTTTCCAATTGGTTTTGTTCCCGGAACAGCTATATAGAGACGTGCACACCAAATTGTAACGAAAAAACGGACCGCTTTTACACTATGTAATATATATATATATTATGTGTATGTACATAGTGCTGACAGTAATTTAAAAAAAACTTATTTGTCTGTAAATCACATATTTGCCCCGCATTGATTCGACTCCAAAAGCGATGTGTTTATCTGCACCGTAATGATACTACTATAAAAGTGCTATTTTTTTCTTCAATCGATTACCATCATATAATTATTTACTTCCATCACCGTTCTACACGATTTTAAGCTTATGATCATTACATGTACATCGTACATTTTGATATTTTCTACTGCAATAAAACCTCTTTATAACGGACGCCCGTTAAGAAAGAAATCTCCTCGCAGCGGAAAATTGAACGGAACTCTACCCGAAACCCGAAATATTTTAGTCTCAACGAAAAAAAAAGAAACTCTACACGCTAAAAATAAAAATTTACGATTTTAAAATTTATTACTAAAATAAACTCTTGTTGTGTCGAATCTCAAGGGGGACAGAAAGAAGTGCCGAGGTATCGAAAAACTCGAGATATTACGTTTTGAACAATTTCAATAACAATTGAATATTTGAAACTGTCGTTAAATCGTTATCTATGCGTGCCTTACCGTTATCTATTTTCACATATAGAATGAAAATATCCTATCGTCCAAATGAAGAAACCGGCAACATAATTTCACTAATCATCATCGTCTTTGCAACAGGCCGACATTGAAAGAACGCGTTTTAATTTTCACATTATTTTCCAATCCACTTATCCACCGTATGGTATATGAACGCGCACGATCACTTTACTGAATGCACTGCACAATTATCTGTTCCTACCGTAATAAAAATGTTATTTGTGACGAATTTTAGCACTCGGGATAATGAAAAACGATTAATTTCACATCGAGTTATCGAAATTTAAATGTTACTGACCGTTGGGTGTGATCATGATCAGGGAGATTTCAACGCAGTCCGAGATAACAGAAATTAAACGAAGTTCGATATACGATATAAGAGTCTACCGTTTATATGTTGAACAATATACAGTATAACCTCCTTACAACGAACCCTCTATACTCTATAGGACAAAAATACATGATTTTCAAATGCTAAGTGATTGGAATTAACAACAAAATCTCAAAAACTTGCCGCCCTTAAAATCATCGGAAACGAACACACATTACAAATTTTTTTCTAAATAACTACACACGTGATGGGAAATATGTAATACATTCTGTATATTAAAATAAAAATATAAGCATATTTAGTGTACAAATATGCATAAAAGTTATTTTGGTTTTGAAATTATCCAAGACGTACCTACACACACCCATCATTCAAATTTGAGTTTTTTTAAATTTTTTTTTTTTTAGGTACTCTTTCCATAACGGAAAAATCAGTCGGTCTCTAGCGATCCCGTTGTATAAGGATGTTTTACTGTACCTGTAACATCATCGCATACGTGTAACATCGAACGCGTATAGTTTTGAAGTATTTTTATTCAAATTAATATTCGTTTCGTTTCGTTTTTTTTTCGCATTTTTCGGAGCAGAAGACACACGAACATCTCGCCACGCGGCTACACGTATTGCGGGTGGTATGACGTTTTGTAAAACAATACTTGGCTACCGTCAAGTAGATATATACATAATACAAATGTATATAGGTATAAGGAGGAACTTTATACGGAGACATTAACCTTGAATTGGAAAAAAAATTTAAGATATAGGTTAGTAATGATGTGTGGCCGGTTAGCGTTCGCGACGTACAAGACGAAAAGGTATTGGATTACAAATTACACATTTTTTTTACGTAAAGCGTCTCGAAAAATAAATCCACGCACAGTTTTTTTTCCCCGTATACCTACACATATTATAAAACGATCGTTTATTGTTTCGCACGCAGACCTATCGAACAAATAATTATTAAGCTACTTAGACCGCACGGAATACTTCCATTACTGAAACACTTCATAATAGTTTTTTTTTTCTTTTTAAACGTAACACGATCCTAAGTCTTAATAATGTGATTAATCGATTACCGTTGCGAAGGTCCAATAAATGATTACAAAGATGAACATGTTCGCAAAACGATCGAATAATCCTGGACGCGCCCGAGTCTATTTCTCTGCAACGTCTGGAGTCTTTTATAAATATTAATCATGTGCATATTAATTTGTATAGTATTATATCATAAGTGTTATGGTCAAATATTATGTCAGGTATTAAGAAAAAATATACACAATGATCGCCTCGAAATTGTCTATTTATATGTAGATAAGTTTTGACTAGAAGAAAACTTTGAAAATCTATTGTTGAAGTATAATAATATATAAAGTGTTGATGGTATAGAAATACATCTGTAAAAGTTCGAACGCATAAAACCGTAAGTACTCATCGTTTATAATATTGTATTCTACTATATAATGTGTGCGGTCTAGATCGAAGTTTACTCCAGCTGTGAACATGACTATTATTTTTTGAAGGTTAAATAATTTAAAATAGTAAAATTACTAAAATACCAGTAAATATTATATTTCATAGTTTACGAAAATCTATCATATTATGTAATGTACAATGTACTAGGTAGTTGAATAAATTCCCCGGCCACGCTCGGAAGATATTATACTATTTAATATTTTAGATTAGAGCAATAATTACTATTACGATATAGAAAAAAAATAAATATTACTCGAAAAAAGACCACATTCGTCATATGATGTTATGATATAATTTTTTCGACCCTTAACAAATTACATTTTCAACAAATCCTTTCTTAGTATTTGCGGATATACATATGCAGTACTTATTGGAGTGACAAGTTCATTCCCTAAAAATGTCAAATGAATCGATGTGATGGTTTTGGGCTGTACGCTGAATAACCCGCACGAAACAGTCTTAGCTGGGGTCAACATTTTTTAAAATCCGTTCTCATTGCACGTCTAGAGTATTAGATGAACAATTTCAAGTTCATATGTTATGTTGTTTTTGAGAAGTGCCGATCATGTGAGTGAGCGATACTTGATTTTCATGTTCATAGATCATATAGATACTAATATTTTACGCAATAATGATATATTTCAATTTAAACCTGACGAGTTTTTAATGTCGTATATCATTAAAAATACATGGACGTATAGTCTTTGAAGTATAACTGAAGCATAATATTATCATCATGATTTGATGACTTTCAAAATGTATAATAATATGCGTTTGAAAAAACATTGATATAACGACTCATTTTAGAAAACTGGATTTCGTAAAACGTTGAATTCTTTCGAAGCACGCTGTACAGACGTTCCGAATGTTTTACTCCATCGATGACTATCGTAAACCAATAACACCGGGGCGGCAAGAATGTTACAATATTATCATTATTATTATTATCATCGACTGTATAATATATTGTAGTGAGCGTAGCTGCAATACAGCGGTCGTGGCAACAAGTCAACTCTCCGTTTGAAATCGAAGACATGCGATCGTGTTCATTAATATTATACGTTTTGGGAAAAGTAAACTATTACGAAATCTTCATACACACAACAATTATATTATTATTATTATACCGGCGCAGCTAATGCACGCCGGTCGCCGTGTATTAACGAAACGTGCGTCGTTTTGTATTAATTTTTCCCACCCCTCCCGAACGGAATAATAAAATAACATTTTTACATCGGCTTTATTATGTATATGTAATATAGTGTACACGCTAAGGGTTGTACATAATGTAATATCAAAGCCGGCGTGAGAATGACGTACACGTCTATCCGCGCGCAGCTACACGGTATAATCGCGAGTTTATTGTGACAAGGGATGATAATATCGCCTCTCGAAATAATAATATTTTAATGTTCATTCTAATGCGCACGTGTGTGTGTACCTGTATACACGTTTCGTTTTTTTTCCACTCCTTAACGGAACAATAACAATGACATCGATGATTTATTTGAAGGAATACGCGCGGTTGATTTTCACCTACCCACCCCCTCGAGCCGACGGCGACGTAACGGGTGTTACATCCGTCGTGTAAAAATTTTGTTAAAAAAAATTAAAAAGAGAAAATGAAAGAGCAAAACGAAAGGCAAGAATAAAATATAATATAATATGCGCGCCGTGTATTCAATTATTTTGGTTTTAGGGTACCTATCTATAATGCACGTATCGTATAATATATAATATGGCGTTTAGAGACGGTTCGCGTGTGTAATTACTAATTTCCAACGATTGCGTTTCGTTTGGGCACACGCTAAAAACTACGTTTGCCATACGTGCGCAAACACACACGTGTATATTTATACACACACACACACAAACACACACTCACGCGCGCAAGCGTAAACAAAAGTATTAAAAGAGAACAAATGCACCCGCACGAGCGCATATTATTATTGTACACGCATAACACTTATAATAATACCAATACGAATACTCCTATATTATGTCCTATAATGTAAGAGGAGCGCTAATAACACAATTCGGGGTGACGCACTGACTAGTAAATGCACATTGCACATATAAGTGTACTGCGTGCATAAAACATTGATGTTGGCCATACAAGACCTGCATGTGTGCAGTCGATTCCGTCGCAGTTGCGGTTTTATTTTGAAAATTGAATTTTTGACATCCGCCACTCCGTATACCTAAATATAAGTACGTCTCTGCAATACAATATTAAATAATACGATAGCGGAAAAACACGAACGAACACTATTTATATAATAACCGTGCACATTATTATTATTTTTACAATTGACAACGTACAACAAGGACCTCACAGGACGCAAAACGCATACTATCCCAATTGATGCAGCAGCTCGTGTCCTATGACCGCTTGTATATAGTTTTCAACCATTTTTTTTTTTTTAGTTCGCAAAATGCCTCTAAAAATGTCAATCAAGTCCAAACGACACGCTAAGACATGCGGCGGAAATGGTCGCAATAGATTTCAATAATGATCGAACATTTTTTTTAAGGAAATATTCTATAAAACAATTTTCTTTCTAATCGTATTTCAATTTAAAGGCGTTAAACTACGCACAGTTATAATATAAATTATGTATATCACGTTTAGTAATTTTTAATCAGTGCACCTAAGCATTTTTGTAAAGGAATTATTGATAATAAATCTACACGGAAATCTCGTAACGGCCCAGAGTTCCAAAAGTCAATGCAACATATATTTACATTTTTAATCAGTAAAAAAATTTTATTTTTAAAAAAAGCTTTACAATATTACATTAGCTCTAAGACACGGACCGAAGTGACATTTTTAGGGACTAAACACCGATGGAACGAAATACACGGGGAGTGGGGACTAATGGACTATACACTAACGAAATAAAATATACAGGGACCAAACGCCAATAGAAAAATAATATATATTATGTAGACTGACCGACGTGGTTATTATAAAATCTTATAATTAACACATAGGTACGTAAATGGTTGTGGTGGTGTACGGGCCCGAAAATTAAAATATTTCATAAGTATTTGCTCTTAATATTTCAATGATACAGTAATAACTAGAGCGCGGATTTTTATGCACATAAAAGTATCGCCATATTACGCAAGAATTTTTTATTTATTTAAAATTTACAATAAAACTTATAATAATTAATTACTTAAAAACTTAATAAAAAAAAATGTAGGGAATTTTCTGAACTTAATTTATTTTTAAAATTGTATTTATTATTAAAATGAATTATCATATGCATTTCAAGTTACCGACCTGTTTTTATGTGTTGATCTATCTGAGACTTTCTCTCACAAACAATAGATTTTCCACGAGGGTTGCAAAATACTATTTTCCCGTCAGTATAATAGTGACAACCTCGGTGTCTGTGTTTGCTGTGGAAATCCGCGAATTTTGTTACAAATCGAACTTTTATTTTTTTGGCATATTTTCAATTTACGGAAAACAACGAGAGACGAAATTTAGTTGTATACTGGTATGTCGATAACTGACTGATACAGCAAGAGCAATTAAGATAGTAGGTAAGACCATAGATTAAATATACTAAAAAACTGTATACTTAATCTATGGTAAGACATACGTTTATTTTCGGCATATACGGACAACGACAAACGATGTAACCGAGTGCCGCCGAGTGGTATGTCGATAACCGACTGACACAGCAAGAGCGATTAAGTTTACGTCGTAATCGATTATTTATCTTATAAAGTTATAAATAAATATATATATAAATTATTATTTAGCGACTATGAAATTTAGTTTTAATTTTTTACTCGACAAAATATTATTTTATACATTTTTTTAAATTTTCGCTTCAATTTGCAATAAATTTTGAATTTTGCCAAAATATGCAAAATTATGCAATGACCTTTAAATATGCAGAAAAATGCAGAAAAAAAATGTCACCATTAACTTCAAATTATGATGATTCGTAGAGATAACTGACGAATATCCAAAAATATTAAAAGGAAAAAAATATGCAATTGCAAAGAAATCCGCGCTCGAGTTAATTACTCATTAAAAACTGCGTGACCGTAAAAACAACGAATTCTAGTTACAATAAATACCCGCTACGAAGAAAAATCTCAGAAGTCACTTGAAAAAAAGTTATAGGAGTTGGAAACGTAAAACAACATAAAAACCAAATTTTAGGCTTCCCTGAAAACTTAGAAAATTGTCGCTGTGCATTTTTGCCTTGGGACCATATTGAAAATAATTTTTTTTTTGTTTTATAGATACTTATACATCAACAATTATATGTTCAGTCTACATACATTTTTTTGTACAAACAACATTTTTGATTTTTTTTATAATATATACAATTTAGTGACACGTCGGCTTGAACTGCTGGAAGGCGCACAGCTGCGAAATCTGGATGAAATCAAATTATGAATACATTTTAAAATCAATCGACTTCGGAACGGTTCAATCACAGGACTGCTCATCCTAACATCCTGCAGTTCTAAAAAGTGCTTCTTACCGACTTACCACCAACTACAACTCAATCGCGTACAAAACCAATAGTGGTCAATGGGGGGCTAAAACATAAATGATAATAATATATAATAGGACTCTGTAAACATTCATCAACCGTGGTAAGATGCGCACGGTCGGACTTTTGTTATCAAATTCGTCCTTATCACTATCGCTATCAAGCCGATCACATTGTTATCAATCAATGCGAGTTTAAGGTTACGAATAAAATATAATTTAAAAATTAAATTTTCAAGTTAACAGCTATTATTAACAATATTAATAGTATTATAATAAATAACACGGTCGAAGGCGATAGTTTAAAAGTAGCTCTTTGGTTCACCAACTACAGACGACGGTAAGATTGAAATAAGTACGCTATTTATGCATAACATCTTGAGAAATATGATTTGTAATTTTTTTAGATCATCTAAACGTTTCTTTTACAACAACATTTCAGTACCTTTAACTGGTTCCTAACTATTATGGGAGCAGCTGGTTCTCATTTAACTCGAAATTTTCGTAGGTTCAATGTGATTAATCGAACTGAACGGATAATAAGCAAAGATAAACCTACAGCAGCCCCATTACATAAAGTAGATGCTGAACGTCTTAAATATCTACTTAAAAGTAATTTCAATTCATCAGATACATGTAATCGAGTATAAAATACTAATAAACTTGCATAAATTACAGATAATCCTGAAGTTAAAGAAGAGCTATTAAATAAAGCTTCAACTCTTGAACAGAATTTAAAAAGCGTTTATGTCAAGTCTGAAGGTGATGTAAGTACAATTTGTATTATTTATTTAAATTTTTACACATTTATTTCAATAATCCCAATAAACCTAGAATCATTTTTTTGCAACATTAGTAAGACACTGTGTTTATGCCCACCATATGCGCAAATTGTCCAGTAGTGCAGAATTATACCTTAAATGTATTTTACTGGTTACTAATGCAGAATCTTTTAAATTTGCCAAGGGCCCTAGCACTACTTACCATACTACTGTTCATAATAATACAAGTACTAAGCAGGCCAATAAATATACTTTCTTATATTATCAAAATATGATGATCAGTTTTCAGTATCATATTTTGTGACATATTCTCAGCAGTCACTTTAGGACTTGAAGCACTGTAGCTTCTCTATCAGTTGTTAAGCTGATGGTTGACTTCCTGGATTGGCTTAGTTTCACTGGAGATAATAACTATAGCTCTTAACTTTAATCGAGATAGTATAAATACCATATAGTACCTATTTAATATGACATTTATTTATTTATATAAAATAAGTTCCAAGCATTCCCTTATAAGTATATATACCATTGGCAACAATAATTAATTAGGGAACCACTGCTATTTTAAATACTAAATACATTTTTTTTACAGTTACCTGATGTATATCCACAGTCAAAAGTCAAATTACCAAAAAATCGAGAGCAAGTATTTTCTACAGGTTTTTCGTTTGAAGAACCAGAATACATTCCTCCGGGACGTTATACTCTAACACAAATTTCCGAGTGTATCGCTGATCATTACAAAGATAAGCAAATGTATACAGTAAAAGTTTTAGCTGATCGAATTGGAGTTGATGAAAAATTAATGGGTGTGTACTGTGCATACTAAATCAAAATATATGCAATTAAAATAAATTTTTAATTCAAGAAAACACAAATGCTTTATAAAATAATTATTCAAATAATAATAGGTAAAAAATCTTTGTTGTTATTTTAAATATTGATTAAATTTAGATTCTAATAAAGGTAAAATAAAACAAATAAACAATTATATCTTAAACACTAAAATATATACAAAAAATACATTTCTAATTATTGTAAAAACATAATTTATTATCAAATGTTAATTTATTTTTGCAAGTGTAGATTAACATGAGATTATAATGTTCAATTGAATGAAACTTATGATCTAAGTTTTTGTATAAAAATTATTATTTGTTTGTATATAATTAGTACTTGATTCAATACTAAAAAATGATATTCATTTATAAGACTAGTAAATTAACTTTACTGAATAAGTTTCTAAATGTAATTCCATATTATTTTCTTCAATATTTAAATTAAAGAATAAATAAATTAAAAACTTAGGATATAAAATGTTTCTCCCTATGAGAATTTAAATGATTTCCTCTATGATAAGAATACTTAGTTGTACTATATTAAGTAAAAGTTTATTTTATTGATGTATTAATAAGTTCTAGGTTGTTTTTAAAATTTTAAATTATGTTAGTAGTGGACATATTACCATTCGACTATTTAAAATTAATATACGTTTATGGCATTCTAATTAAATTTAATGCTAATAATTTAAAATTAAAAGTATTAATGAATATATTAAATTAATATTTATTTATTTGGTATAAACGCCCAGGTGGGCTCAAGTATAGTGACAACAATATATAATAATAACATTATTAGAGAAAAGATACAAGTTTATATAAATTTATATTGGTATGATTTTAAACTAAATTATTATATAATATTATAATGTTATAAGGAGGGGATAAAATGTCAAATATACACATATTCTTATTATTAATATTTTTTCGAATAATTGTTTACAAAATTGATAATTATTGAATTTCATAAAATCTTACACTTTGTTATGGTACAATTCTACATTTTTTTTTAATAATGAGAACAATGTCTCGATACTTTAATATATAATAACCTAATATATAATTGAAAGTCATTTAAAATGAATGTACATGAACTATAAAAAAGATATCTATAAAATAAATTTCTCATTTTATTCTATATTAGTCTAGATAAAAATATGCATAATTAATATTTAATAAGTATAAAATTTTATTCGTTTTGTATGAGGCCATTGATTAAGTAGATGTATCTAATCATTGATAAGGCTTATCAAGTTAGTCATTTAATAAATTTTATATGTTTAAGTTTTTTTTATTAAAAATGTGTATAAGTTTTGTTTGAAAATTCTTTAAAAGTATGAACTGTACAAGAAACCTCAAATTAATAAAACCATTATTTTGAAATTCTTACTGCAAATATAGATAAACTAACAATATTAAAATAAATTGTACTAAAGTAAAATAAAACTAATGTCATATTCCATAAAGTATTCTCAATTATAATATACATTTTTATCAATTTAAAAATATCTATTTTATAAAAGTATATTGTATATTATTATATCATAATTTTTTTTTTTATTTATACATCAACAGTCAACACCTTACAAAGAAGAATGTAACTCAATTTTATCATTTTTTGGTTTAGAAAAAACTGCTGATCTAAAAACTCTGTATCATGTAATTTCATCGCTTCTAGTATATGACGATAGCCACATACATCAGTGTTGCAGTCGCTGTACTCAGTTGTGAAAGTGATAATGCTGATGAGTTGTGGGACCTGCATATGTTTGTTCTAAACCAAAAAATGAAAAATATTAGTTATATTCTTCTTCATGGGGGATTTTAACATAATATATATATATATATATATATATATATTTAATTATTTTGTTTTTCACTTGTATCATTTAATATTTTTACAGAAAATATACTGAAACACTACAGGATATTTGACATGTATATACCTCAAAAAATGATGGAAAAACAAAGTTCCACAAAACCACTATTTCTTAGTAATGCTATTGATAAAATTAGAAAAAATTTAGAAATGGATAAATATAAAGATGAACAAAAGAAAATAGATAAAAAATATGCAGATGAAAAAAAGCAGATTAGTAAAAACTAGATCCAAAAAAAATGATAGTTACAAATGTTGATAACACATGTACACTTTAGTGTGAAGTTGTATTGTCCAGTTGTTTTGGTATTAGGTGTTATACGATGAAAATGTTTATGCTTTATTTTTTTTTAAATAAAAAATGATTATTAATTATTTATGACTTATTTTGTATTATTATGGCATGTAAATAAGAATAAAATATATGAATTATGTACAATCATAGATTAAATAACACTAGTGCTATTTAATCTATGGTAAAATGTATAATAATATGATATATTTTATTCATATGAAAAGTCAATGATTTTAGAGACTCCAACAATAAATTATGAGTCTCATTTACTATTTAATTTTAATGTTATATGTAAGACCGCTGTATTTAAAAAAATTAAATAAAAAGTATTGACTATGTTGAATAATTATAAATATGATAATATAATTTAATATAAAATTATGCTTTGAAATTAATTGACATTAAGTGTATTATTAAAAAGAATTAAAATTAAACTGTTATATTAAAGTCCGGCGGTAAGTTTCAAAGACAATACCGCGAACGACATAAAGTGTGTATATTGAAAAAAAAAAAATTCCATAAAGAGAAAAATTGTATTGATTTTTGGTTTTTCACAGAAAACAATGCACAGACAATACGATAGAGGCACATTTAAATGCTGTTCTGTTATGTACCTTGCGAGAATTGTGCATGTCTCGGAAATGGTCACTATCAGTGTTCGAGTTCTTTAAAGAACGTGATAATAAAACGGTTACTTATTCGGTAGAGTGAAGCGTTCAGACTTGCACACTCAGAGGTAATGTTTTTAATTTAAATTTCTAATCAGTACGATACATTTTCAATATTTTTTAGTGACCATTTAAATTGATGTAATCAATTTAACCGGCAGATTCGGATAATGTCTCACTTTTCTATAAGACATTATACCTAATAAAATGTAACAACCGCATAACACATATTATAAGCAATTTTAACACCGGAGGTATCAGTTTGAGTAAATCTTGATAGGAAACTCAGTATAGGTGGAAAATAAACTTATTTTTATTGAATTTAATGTTTTAGTAAAAAAGTTACAGGTATAATTTTTCATTTTCGAATCATCAGAACATTTATAGAGATTATTTTTCTACTAATTTTGACATTTCAGTATTTTATTTTCATCAACCTCATAATTGTTAATATTTTTTTAGTTTCAAGAAAAATGTTATACTACTTAATAATAATTACCAATTTGATATAATCTCGTCTTGTTTTCTTATAACTTTTCTTTAATAAACAGTTTTTCCAAAACATTTTAATCGATGACAATATAAAATATCTATGATGCATCTTATGGTGGAACGATACACGATTTCCACCACAATTGCTCGGATCATAGCAACTATGGAAGATTTCTAAAAGAAAGAGATATAAAGTAACAATTTTATTGGGGATGCATTTAAGATATTTGCTATAGTTTTCTTAATAATTCAGAAAAACTGCCGAAAAGTAAATAAAAACCATTATAATTCAACACTTTGATCCGACCGACTGATTTCACTTAGATTCGTTTTTTCGAGAGCAATAGTACACATATTAATTTCAAGTTTAAAAGACTGAACAGTAATATCATTCACCCGTACCTGAACCTAGCCCTACAGTGGAGTCTCAGCTTTTTTCAAATTAAGGATTGGAAAGAAATATATGTAAATCAATATAATGTTGGTATTTGTGATAATATAATATGCATATATACACAGTAACTAGTAAGACTTACGTTGGCGGTCATATTTGAAAGTGACTTCTAAATAACGCTTGTCTAAAGAATGATAAATAACAACGTATTGATCAGTTATGATACCAAAACGGATTTTTGTGATATTTAATGCGTTTGTGATGAACGGTAAAATAGAAAATTATATCAGAAAAAATGTATTGTATGTTTTCTTTGTGCTAAATGAGTAGAGTGGCACCGAGGCACCGACCGAAAAAACTGTAATTCTTACCGAATACATATTGGTCGTTAAGTGAACGATACGAACAAAGTAGGCTAGACACACAACTCTTCGTAAAGTTTAACGCTTAAAAAAAACAAAATTAAAATTATTCACCAGCTGGTTCATAAAAAAATAAATAAATAAGGAGATATCTAAGCGTAGCTTTTAGAAATGTAGTAAACAAATAGCAACTAGTTATTATCTCAACCGAACTCGACTTTGACTTTAATACCGCAGTGTCTTGCGTTGTAGTAACAATTTAATAATACAATATTCGATCCGTTCGATTTATTTATATTATTATAATTATCACAAAGCTATTCTACTGTTTGTAAAGTCTTGCCGGAATTTTCAAGATGAATAAACGATGCAAGAGGTCAGTGAACGCCGCGGACAAATCGGAAGTGAGGAAGACCGATACAACAACGTCTTCGAATAACAACGAGGACATTGTTCGTCTTACAATGACGATAGATGCCCAAAAAGAGACAATCGACGAATTATCATCGAGAATGAGCGAAATGGAAGGTACTAGACTGTTAGAAGTCCGCAATAATAAACGAGCAATATATAGAGCTTGTGTACTTTATACCGATGCGATATTCCTTTTCAGTTGATTTTGAAGTTCAATGTATATTAAGAGACGAAGAATTGGCCTCTTTAAAGGAGAAATGCGAAGAGTACCGCCAAAGGATTGTAGTGTTAGAAGGTATAGAACCAAACCGTTCGGAAAAGAGTGTTCCGGAAAACCAAACGGCATTGGCAGATTCATGTGTGATCACGTCGGCTAAACTAGACGAAAAGCCGGCCACCACCGATGCCGTTGATATTGTTGAGCAAAAAGCCAACATAGCGCAGGTGGTGCACAGGAATAACGAACCGGTCGCCGTCTTTGAAGATACCTTTAATACCTTGAACTTATATAATAAGTATGCGTGAAAAAATAACATTTACATCCAACCGAAATACGGTATACATTGTTTATGGTTTTTCACAGAAAACAATGTACCGAGGATAAGATGAATGCATACCTTGATACTAGTCCAGTATGCGCGTTGCAAGAACTGTGCCTTTCTCGGGGATGGACTCTACCGAAATACGAGTTCTTTGAAGAGGGTGACTCTAAAACGTTTACTTATTCCGTAGAGTGCACACTTATGGATTGCACAGTCAAAGGTAAGCTGTATGATTTATATTCTTTATCAAGTTACATACTTTATCGATATTCTTTTATGCTAATTAAACAGTCGGAGGACTGATAAAAAGACAGGCTAAACGACAGGCGGCAACATTAATGTATCACAAGGTAAAAAACGTTAAGAATATTAAAGAGTTGTCCTTGAAAGAAAAATCGGCAACATGTGTCCCTGCAAACAACGTTGGGGCCAACGGTACACTCGCCGATTCGTGTGTGGCGTCTTCTGCTAGACTTGACGAACAGCCGGTGATCGCCGCTGCCGTTGCTAACAATACGCAAAGAGCAGCTAAAGTTCAGGTGGTGCCCAAGAATAATGAGGCGGCAGTGACTATCAAAGACAATACCGCGAACGACATAAAGTATGTGCATAGGGAAAAAAAGATGTACTATAAAGAGAAAATTTTTATCGATTCATGGTTTTTCACAGAAAACAATGCACAGATGAACATTTTAATGCTAGTCCGATATGTGCCTTGCAAGAATTGTGCATGTCTCGGAAATGGTCACTACCGGTGTACGAGTTCTTTAAAGAGGGAGATAACAAAACGTTTACCTATACCGTAGAGTGCAGAGTTCAAAGTTGCACAGTCAGAGGTAATGTTTGTAATTTAAATTTCTAATCAAGTACGATACATTTTCAATGTTTTTTTGTGACCATTTTTTACAGTCGAGGGTGTGGTTAAAAAAAAGGGAAAACGACAAGCGGCTACAATGATGTACCATAAGGTACTGAATATATGAACTTCCTCCAGTAACATTCAGCAGCATTTCAACTTGTCATCATCACTGAGGACACCAAAAATTATTCAAATTAACTCATCATATTGTAATCAATTTAACCGCCAGATGCGGTAAAATGTCTCACTTTTCTATAAGACATAATATATCTAATAAAATGTAACCACCGCATAACATACACATTATAAGCAATTATAATAGCACTATGTACTGTGGCCATCATTAGACTTTATTAAAATACTGTTAATCGCTTGTGTTATCATATTTAATAAACGATAACGACTATTTACATTTGTACATTTATTTATAGACTAAGTTATCGATATTGTTATAAATTATAATATTAAATTGTACGTTCGGTCGTACGTGTTCTGGTTATTAAAATTTTGCGGGTAACTCGTTTCAAAGAAACTAAACTGGTGGCCTCACATATCGGCTAAACTCCAGCAAGCATACCAACGACTAGGGATTCTCTGTCCAATATTTAAAAGAAAATCAACTATTATTAAAAAATGCTCACTTATTATATATAAGCACGTACTAAGACCTTACATTTTATACGCAAGTCCTATATGGGGCAGTTGTGCAAATAGTCACATAAATAAAATTCAAATTTACCAAAACAAAATACTCCGCATAATAACTGATGCTCCCTGGTTCGTACGCAACAAAGCCCTGCATAATGACTTGAAAATCCCTACTATTGACGAGCACATAAACCATTTAACAAACAGTTTTGTTTCATTCTCTTACGAACTCGAATGGCGCCGCCCACTACAATTTAATCGAAGGCCCACCAAAAATTCGCCGCCTCAAGAGAGGAAGACCCCACGACCGCATTAATTGTCCTACCGCTAATCGCTGATACATCAAAAACATCGTGCCTGAAAAATTCTAGTTTTATTTAATAATTAATTTTAGTATTATATCGCACTTATGAATGTAAGAAAGTTGTATATTTACATTATAAATAGGTTTAGATAGCTATTCTAGCTAGGAATGCCTTAATAAAAAAAAAAATAAAAAAATAAAAGTTGGTAGACCAGAGCGTGAAGACGCGACGTCGAAGGATGCGAGTGAGACACCAGACCAAGGATTTGAAGGAAGAGAAGGTTAGCTGAGGAACCATATTAATGTTGTATTATTGTTCAAAACGATATTTGTTATTTACGCGTCGGACGTTATTTCTAAGCTTCTCTTTAGCAAGTCTCATATTTTGAATTTTAAAATTTTATCGACCTCGCGGTAAAGCGTTTTTTCCAATAATTTTTTTTTCCAAACAACGTCAGACTTCCGCGCACACGTCGAGTCACGAACGAATACATAGTATTTGGCCCGGTGTCCGTTTTGAGATCAATTAATTACCTACGCCGCCTCGCGCACGAACGTATCGTAACACTGTCCATGTGTGCGGCGCACACGAATAATTATTTCTACGAAAAACGTCCTTGATTCGTGCGTTTCGTCTACATTTTCGAACCGCATCGCACTGCACACCTACCTACCTACCTACCCGTGCACGTCGTGAGGTCGCCACCGCCGGGGGCAACAATGTGCGAACACGCTACGGGAAACGACCGGCGAGTCGTAACCGCATTACAACATGTGTATAATATTATATGTATCGTATGAAATATCGGACTCCCGATTCGAGATTATAAGTTCGTACGCGTTACGGCCTACAGGCGCCGGTCGGCCGTGGCGGAAACGGGTAGGTACGCGAGGACTTAAAATAAATGCGCACCGCATACATAAATACGTAAGATGGTGGTGTCGGTATAATCAGGCCCGTGCGCAAGGGGGGGTTTTGGGGGTTCAACCCCCCTCCCCCATGGTCGAAAAAATCGTGTTTTTCATTATTGATCTATCACCTATATGTAATATTTTCTAATCTTATTTTTAATAAATAATAATGCATAGCAGTACAATACTATAATAATTTAATATAGTGTTGTCTTCACGTTTGCTGTTTTATCGACTTTCATCATAGTTGCCGTTATCGATAAAATATAATGACAGTAAAATTTGTAATTTATAGTATTGTTAATATACATTTTTAATATAGATACTTAGTTATAATACTATTTGCTAATTATTCATGTATCTGTGTTATACATTTTTTTTTCAAAACACCCCCCATTCTGAAATCCTGCGCACGGGCCTGGGTGTAATTGTTGTTTCGAGGATCCGACCAAAACGCTGTTGCAGCGCGAGCATATCATGTTGGCACCGTTCGTTTTATGTCGACACATTGATACATAATAATTTATGATATCGTATTCCGCGTGTACGTTCGGTATAGGAAGTTTCGCCGGCTCTCCTGGAAAACTTCTGAAAATTCATCCTTACTTCGGAAAATTCGTCCTTTTCTCCGCGAGTAAGGTTAAATAAACACGTTATCAAAGTACAATTTGGCGCCCCTCCGCGATTTGCTGTCTCGCGCGCGACTTTCACGTCTAGCCGCCGATGCTTTTCAACAATACTAAACATTGTTATAATTAGGGCAGTGAAGTTGTTGCATTTGCATGTTTTTTGTAAATGCTTATATTTATTGCTGAGTGAGCTTAAAATATGTTTCGTTAAACTTTTAATTTAAACAAAAAAAAAAATTATATTGCAATTAATGCAATTTTGTTAATTTTACCGCAATTTTAACTATTTTTCATAATTATATTATTACTAATAATATAACAAAGGATCGGAACAAATATTATACAAACGTTTTATTTGAACAGATATACAACTTTGTTGTAGGCAACGATCGCTACTAAATATTCTTATATTTCAATATTTTCCGAGGGTTAAATTGTATTGACAAAATGGAAAAGATTAAATTATTTTCACTTTTTACCACATCCGAAAACTATAACCTTTTTTTTTGATTTTTGAAAATCTGAGCACTTTCACTTTCTCTATACCAACTCACCGTAACTTTTGATGAACATCAACAGGGTAAATCGACAAAATTAAATCGGTATTCGGCGAGTGTTATAATTTGAGTGATGAACTTATTACCTAACTTTGATCATTGGGCGTCAAACGTACGTTATGATGTTTAGGGAATGTCTACATTATTTTACATTACGACTGGGAATTTCAGTATTTCTCAATTCCCTTGGAATTATGTGTAGGTAACTACTTTTTCGAATGTTTCGGTACGCTTACGGAATAGCTGATTTATTTGGAATTTTAAATTTCTGAAAAGTTCAAGGTTATCATACATGAATATCTGCTTATACCGCTTGTACTTCAAATAATAATTTTATGAAATGTCGCGTTGGTTGAAAAGTAGTAGCACTGTACTTACGAGAAGGGTATTAAATTATTTAGATCTAATTGATCAATTATAATAGGCATCAGATACCAATAATATAGATTCTGTCAAAATTATTAGTTGACAAAATTACCGATGACTTTTGATTTACTGCAAATAGTCTAAGTGAACTTTCCTTCGTAAATGCGGACATTTTCACGGTTTTTGATCTTTCCGCTGAATAAACTCATTTGGAATAGGTGCAAAGTGTTTGTATTTATATGTTATTTTTTTCCCCCTAAGCGTTCCAGTAACATTAATGTCCATTGTTATGAGAATTTTCCCACGTATGTTTTAGTAATTGCTTTTTATAACATAATATTCTTAGTGTATATTATAATATATTTTTATAAATAATACGCTTGTGAATATAACAATTATCCGAAGTAATTATACATATACGCTGCAAGGGCGTCCATTGAGATGGGTAAGGGGTGGGAGGGGGCAATGTCCTCCCTTTGAGTTTTCCGTAGGTACACCGGCTTATTATAATATTGCTGTGCACTGGTAAATCCATCATCGTGTGTAAATAATACGATATGGTCTTATGAACTAATTATTTTTTATATTATAAATACATTTGACATCATAGCGGTGGCTGAAATTGTTATGTATAATTGAATATAATTTTATATTCCATGGTATATATACTATATATTTTCTTATAATATGCATTTGCTTGAACGCGCCTCATAATTAATTTCACTTTCACTTATATTTTCTGAACAAACAAGGTACAAGTATTAACGAAACTGTTTATGGATTTACTAAAAAAAAAAAGTATAATTTCTTATTTTGCTAAATGAATCGAGATTTAAATCGGAATTGTATGGTATTGGAAATCATACGAGATTATACTTCTAAAGACTCTAAAAATATAAGATATCAAGTGTATTTTTTTATTGTAACAAATGGCACTCTCACTGGCGAAAACTCAGCACCAAACTCAATAAAATAAAAAACAATATAAACCCATGGAAAAATACTGAACTCAATAGAAAAGAAGAAACTATAATAAACCGCCTCCAAATTGGACACACACACCTAACACACAGCTACTTGATGAGCAAAGACGATCCTCAACTATGCGACTCATGCAATGTACTTTTAACTATCAATCACATCATTACAGAATGCCAAAAATACAACCAGTATCGTAATCAATACCACATCTCCGAACAAATTTGTCAAGCGCTTGGACCAAACCCACAGGACGTAAAAAACTTAATTTTATTCTTAAAAAAAAAAAACAGAACTGTACAATTTAATCTAGTGTAATCATATAAATACTAAAATACTAACGATGTAACCAAAAAATTCTTGTACTAATGGCCTAGTTGTCGATGTATATTTCAGATCAATAAAAAAAAAAAAAAGTCTATTTTGTACGTACGCTTTGATGGTTATAGTATGATAAAAGAGTAAATGTCATGTAACGCAATCGACATAAAAAGTGTAATCATTTAAAATTAATAACAGTTTTCCCTTTTCGCCAAACGTTCGGTACCTATACGGTTCACCGTGCATTTGGTGCGACGATCAGATTTATGTTCATCCTGTAAAGTGTTCAAAATCGGGCCAATCCGGCCGTTGCACTGATGACCATCGCATTATAAATTTAATACATTTATAATATTCGTTCACGTGTTATACCCGCCTATCTATTGTTATTACGTTATTGTACACGTGTACTCCATACATATAGGTACGTGACGGCGGCATACCCTTTTCGCACGGGGTATGATTGATGAACGGGGATGGCCGCCGTCACGGAAATCGTCACCGGTGAGTTGGCGCACGCGAGATGTTCGAACACTCCATTGCTGCCCGCTGCGGGTATAGCAATAGTAACGTGGTGGTTTCGAGTTGTTCTGTGCAATTTGCTACGTGTTCGTACCTTTTCTTTTCTTTGTGCTAATATTATTTTTATTTTTTTTTATCTCGAACCCCCGGAAAACGACGTTGACGCCAGCTGGCACGTATTCAGTTAAATATTATACACACACATAATAAATGGAGTAAAACTTATTCGACGCAGCTGGCCTATAGGGATCACCAAAATATGATCACCAGAGAAGACTTAACACACAAATGAAAACTATAAGCACTTTATGTAATACATTATTCAACGAGAAACGTTTTCACGTCTTCGTATTATTATTTTAGTCTTATCTTTTTTTATAATACAACTTATGTTAGCTAGTTAGAACATATATGAACAATTATATTTTTAGACTTACTTACAATTACCGACCAAAATAAAATATTGTTTCTATTTCACTCTTGTTTTTGTGGTGTTTCTTATAACCTAATTTTGAATGATTTTGGCGAGTTTTATGTTTAAACTATTAAGAAATTTTACATTTTAATCGTGAACTGCGGCAGTCTCTATAATAAGCACACATTTCTAATAGTTCAAGGGTGGCCAGCTATAAAAAAGTCGCAAGGCGCACGGTATAATGAAAAATATGTAAAAGACAAGAGCTGATTTTTAAGGTTGATTTAAAGACTTAGAATTACTTAAATCGTCGTTTGGATATTTCGAAAATCCCTTTGTAGTTGATGTTGTTGAAAACGGATGCCTAATATTAAAATTAATTTGGTTGGATACAGCTGCAGATTTAGAAATGTAACTCATAAACCTGTTGGAATATGAAGGACCGAAGCAGTTTAAATATAGTGGTCATTCTTTGTTGGAGTTTTGAAAATATGCACCTGCTATCAAATATCCGAAAATTGCACTTGACGCTAAAAACGAACATAGATTTTCGAAACAACACATTCTCACGTGTCTTTATACACTTGACAGTGAAAATAATAAAATACAAACATAGTTCATATATTTAACGGTCGATAATCTCACGGAATTGTTAATGACTGTTCTATAAAAACACATAATCTAGACAACTAAATCTTACAAAAAAAAAAAATTAGCTCGCAGAAATACGTTAGGTGTTAAATGCTAATTAAGAATATTAAATATTCAATACGTTGAAATTTGAAAAATTATAACGTATTTGAAAATTATATCAAGCATTGTATGTACAACTAAGATCACTATATTTTTTTAAAATGTTTGCTAATGAAAATGTTTTGAGTCTTACGATAAGACGCGAAGCGCATGAGTCTATGGCGCGAGCCACAATTTGGCCACCTCTGTAATAGTCGCATAATACATAAATTTGACCTCTATACCTTTTGCGTTCTTTCGTAAAAATTGTATAAATGTATACTGCTGTGAGATCTTGTTGAACATAACATTTAGGTCGTGCTGAAAATTGAAATATTGTGATCCGAAATGATTATTTTTTGTGTTTAGTTGACTTCTGCTTATATTCTTCTAAAAATATTTTTTTCAACTAAATTTATTATCTCATAACATATTTTTGAAATTTCAACAATTTTAAATTACAAGTTACAGGTTAATAAACTCGTGTATAGCTTTCATTGAATGGATTATGATTAATTAACAAACAACTATAAAATGTAGCTATATAATTTTATAATGCGAGTGAATGATTATTCACACTTGCGAATATTAACTCATTATTATATTACCGTGAGATCTTCTCGACCACAACGTTGGTTCGTATTGAAATATTATGGTTATAAATGGTTATTTTTCGATTTTTACCATTGCGTTCTTCTGCAAATTACTTGTACATTATATTATATCACCGTGAGATCTTGCATTCGACCGTGGCATTTAGTTCGTACAGAAATATCGTGATTTAAGACAGACACTCGAACGGAGTTGGTCTATAACTGAAAGTGTCTTCTTTGTTCCGCCGAAAACGTTTTTTTTTTTTTTGTCATACGAAACCATCGTACAATATCACATAATATACGGAATACGAGACCGTGCTTTTGAATAACACAGGTGTTGTACCTACCTACTACGTTTCGTGATCGCCCAAAAGTCAAATACGGGACTGACACGTGAATGTGTCATTGAAAAATGCGTCGAACTCTAGAAAAGAGTTCTTGTTTTCATAGTATTCCGCGAAAACTGCCGTACCTGTAATGTAATTCTTCGTTGAACTCGTTTTTGCGGATACCCGCTCGAGTTCGCCAAGGCCGTAACTGGAAGTTAATTTCGGGGGGGGGGTGGGTTGTAAGCCAAAAATGTGTGTTCTAATTGTATTATAATATTGTGTAGGTAGTTAAATATGGTTTAAAATTCATAACACTGTAGAATGATAAATAGTATTTATTAATGAAATTTACATTTAAACATTTTTTACTACGACATAAAATAACGCAAACAATTTCGGGGGGGAGGGGTTTGGAACCCACAAACCCCCCCCCATGTACGGAAGTGGAGTACGCTATTTATTAGGTACCTCTCGTACATGATGGTTTATTATTGCTCGCGAGGATGAAAACGATTTCAACTTGAACAATTAATTTTAAGACTGTTCTTCAACCGTACGATTATGGTCGGGAAATTATAAGTCATTAAAACACTGCGGTATAATAGCACGCGGTGTGTATGGAGCAGCACGTGGAAGGAATTTTTTTGAAGAAAAACGTAAAAAAAAAAATGCATAAAATAGTTTAAAAAATGCGCTAGAAAATCGTCTTCTATACATCACGATAAATGTAAATCGTTCGTATTCATATTAAAATACACTGATGCACGACTGCTATTATAGGAAGTCAGTTGACCTCGAACTCTCGATATACGCGATCGCAGCTTACAAACTTATATACATAAAAAAAAAAACAAGTTATCATTGATGGCGGCAGTGGGCACGGACGTGGGGCATCGTGCGTCGTAGCGCAGTTTTTCTCGCTGAATAGCATAATGACATATTACGTATATTTAGGCTAATAAGTGTGAAATATTTCACATGTAACATTTTAATTTTGAAATATTTAGATTTAGTAACTTTTACTCTTCTTGAGGTATTTAAAAATTTTATATTTTTTCGTATGTTTCATCTATATAATAAACTATAAATTGTAATACAAATTAGACTTTTTTTATAAACTGGTGTCTTGTATTTTATTTCAATTCAAATACCATTGTTATAAAGGTTATAGATATAATTATAGTAGTGCCACTGGTTATTAATACATCTAATTAGTAATTATAAAATATTAAATTATCACTAATATTAAGAAATGTATGTACCTAACCAGTAAATAGGTTCTGAATATTTTTTTTAAATATTTGTATTCAAACTATCATGTTATTTATACAACATGGTACCTATGTAAGAAACATTTCTGCAATATTTTCCACCTAATTACTGTATTTTATAATATAATTTTAAATAAAAATATGTTAATATCATGCAATTTTAATGCGCTAGCTGTATATAATGTACGGGAAGAAAGAAATCCTCAGAAAAAATGACCTATTGGACGTTGGTTATCGTTTTTTTTTCTTTCAATGTTTAGCTAATCTTCACTGTGAACACCTATATTTACTTAACGAAAGGATTGTGAGTAACTACCTAATCACTGTAATTACATTTTTTTTTCATATAAATTCATGTGTTTAAATTGTTACATTGTTGTCTGTTGTAGAGTGTGTTTAGAAACCATGGTAAATATTTGTACTATTAAAACACTAACAACCCATAACCCTGGTATACGAATTTATGTACTTACATACGAGTATAATATTATATGTATTTTATATTTACGCGATAAACACGTGGAAAACGTTATCTTTGTATCGTACGAGTATTATGTTGTTTGAGGTTTATCAATCTTTATGACTGATTACCACGTTTTATTATATACTTAATTATTTTTTTTTTTACGGAATTTCATATAATTTCTTTGTTTTTTGACAGTTATTTAAAATTTATCGTCGCAATAATAATTAACGTATATCGTTCACGTTATAATAATGGTTTAGTCTGAATGCACATCTGGAGAGTTATCTAGTTTTGAATTCGACATTTTGTTTTTTTTTTTAAATAGTTATCTCAATATTTTCATTCTAATAATATCTCTGTACTTCGAGTTGTATGAATACGCGCGGTACATAGCGGTAAAATATTATGTAGTTTTCTTAAATCTTTCGGTAGCTATACTCAAATAAATGCCGTTCTATAGTACGTGTACCAATATTATTCCTTATCATCGAGTAGACGGTATTAAAACAAAATGATTTCATCGTTATTGTAATACGTTTATTTGATTTGGTATTCATCGTCAGTGCGCGTCCGGGTACATATAATAATGTCTGATCACTACCACGAACCATAACCGTACCGCGCCAAACGCTCCTAATCAGCTAAATGAATAAAGTTACGCCGTTTCTATGGTACCGCCTACCAGAGGCCCTTATGTAAATAATATTAAACGATCCGAGTTTTCGGTTGATTGAGTTGGGCAACTCGATAACCTGCCACCGAGGGCAAGGGTTGGGACCGTCTAGCCGCTGCAGAAGGCAATGATCCCAAAAGCTGCACACTGCGGACGCTCCAATTAAAAGTTCAACGAGGAATGATCGTTTAAGTCGCCTGCTATAATAGTAACGGTGTCACCATTTGGCAGTATTCGAGAGCAATGATGCGATCAAAGTATAATATCTCGATGAGACTATTATAACTGTTATGTCTTTCGAGATCCGAATTCTAAGACATTTGCCTCGGTAAATCAAATATATATATATATATATATATATATATATATATATATATCATTTAAATCGTTTACCTTGAGTATGTTCGCAAAGTTTCTAAATAATTTGATTTGGCGCTTAAACTGTATTTGTTATTATTGATTCATCACTTATAATTATGCGAAACGTTTTCGACGTTATTAGAGATTATGTGTTATTGATGTGTTATTTGATGATATCTATAAGATATAACAATGTTTCGATAGTAAATAAGCATTCAAAAAAAAAAATAATAAAAACATAATTTTTGTTGTAATTTAAAATGTTAATTAATATTATAAGAAACGATTTTGGCTTCTTAAAATATGTATTCGAGCTGTTTTCTATACTAATTACAAAACCCCCCAAAGGATAGAAAATTTACCTTAAGTTTGAAAAAAAAAATAATGAACGACGTTGACGTCAAAAGAATTAATGCGTTTGATGTTGTATTTAGTTTAAACTTAAATGATCGTAATGTTGGTATCAAGTGATTAATATATTGTCGTCGGCATTCCGAGTTAATAGTACAGTGAAAGAGAATAGTACAGTGAGAGGATATATGTTCGGCCGTATACGAGGTATTATGAGAATTAATTTGTGTACAACTGTAAAACTATTTTTTTTTTTTTGTTTAAATATTACAATATGTTTGGATCCGCGGCATTCCATCGCGCTTTATTTCGTTGATCTTACCCAACAAGATGACCGTCACACGCGACAGTCGTATCTCATTATCCGAATGTAAAAAATATAGTATTAACCTATAACGGAGCCTCGAACGTTCACTCTTACTAGTTGACCTATCTTTTTTTTTTGTCTACGCCGAATACCGCGCACGCGCACACCGCATAGTCGCGTAACTGCGGTAATGGGTACCGTGTTTACCCAAATGGCGTCATAAATAATTATATTTCCAAAAAAATCCTAGGCACCGCCGTTTATCATCGCGGTTTATTAACATAGGTGCCCGTTCGCAATAAATAATACTCTCGTCCGTAGTTCGTTATGTTGTCGCGAAACGAACGCGCTGAGTGGGTTCAAAAAATCAAAACAATCCGAAATACGATGCGCATCGTGTTATATTTTAAATTTTATTTCTATTTTACTCCAACACAGGCCGGGACCGGAAACAAAATGAGAAAAAAGTACGCTTGATTGTTTACTGTTTGAAGCAAGTTTTTGACTTTTATTTCGTTTTTTTTTCAATTTGCTAGCTTACGTATAGTTAATATATCAGTACGTGAGTATAGTAAGCGGTGAAGGTTTTTTGAGTAAAAACTAAAATGTTTTCCGCTTCACAGAAAAACATGGAATCATGGATAGGTTTTGCCGGTTACCTAGTAACTTTAACCATGTTCTATTTACTGCGTCTTTGCTGCTCCGCGTCCTACGGTAAAGCGAAAGCGGTCAGAAAAAATCATCAGTTGTAACCGTGGGAAAAACATATTATCATCAATGTTAACAATAATAACATAGTAATAAGAACAATATATACAATAAAATCAATAGTATTGACGATGACCAGACCCAGTTTATGATATCTTTTATGGATAGTTTAAAGTGGTGGGGAGGGGTCTTCATTCGCAATACGCGTATGGCGAAAGATAGGGGAAATATGAAGAAAGAATAAGAACAAATATGGGAAAAGTGTGGCATCTAGTGAGACGTGGTGGAATTTTAAATTGATTAGTTGAAGGAGGCAAAGTCGGTCATTTTGGTTTGATAAAAGCTTCGTAGTAATTTATTTATTTGCTGTGTTTCTACGATCAGTCAGATTAGAAAAGTTTACAATTTTACGGATGGTCTCATAATTATGCGACGAAAAAGGTATACCTTCAACAATAAGGAGCAAATGATAAAAAGGTACGTTGAACTTTTATTGCATCTATTTGAAAGGAGTCAATGGATAAGTATTAAGGGTGCCAAAGAATAGATTCACAAGAATGGGTAGGATTAAGGACTAAACTCTGAGAACATACGCCAAATGTATGCGAGGATTTTAGTGCTTTACATAAAACAATTTTCATATCATCGAGATTGTGTTTGACGACCAAGTAGATCAGGTGCAGCAGAATATTGAAAAAAAAATCGTGTTATCTAAGACGGGACCGGGTCACTACGACGTGATGTGGTCAAAAGTCACTTATTAGTTATTACGATTTGATGGTATACGGATCAGTAATAAGAGAGAGTATAGCATCGAACCAGTTCGGATTTTTAGCTTTTAGCATATACCTACGCACTGGTGGCCGTCTGCAGTCGTGCTACCTGCCGGGGTCGTTGACTGGATAAGCACGCATTTCTGTTAATAACACCTATCCGTGTGGTGAACGTGGAATATTTCAAACGGTATATTGTTTTACAAGCAATGCCTTGGAGAGCGCGATGGAATCACATGTCCGTTATTAATCGTGCGCTATGGTATATTCCGTCGAGTACAGATACTGACAGGAATAGTGAACGTGGCGACGGAATGTGCGAGACTCGCGAGACCCGAGATAGCGGAGGCCGAGACACTAGCAGAGTATCCCACCACCACCACCTCACGTCCCATCACGACCTCGGCTTGTCGTTCCTGCATATTTCCAGTGCATTATGTTATGCATTTATTATAATAAATCTCGTTCCGTGCCATGTGGTCGAACCGCCAAAGGTCAATACGAATGAACGCCCGTAACGCGTATAGGACCTTTACCTACAGTCCGCGTATAAATTATGTACTTCGTCGGCCGTCGCAAGTCTACATATTATGCGATTAGTACCAAACGAGAATAATAATATTATGTACACTTACGTCTGTCGTTTTAAGAGAAAACCGATCATACTGCAGTTATTTCCCCTACGTTTCATTTCTCGTTTATAATCCCGTTTGGATAGGGAAATTATAAAGCCATCATCGCGCTCTTACGTTCGTTCGTTACGGACGACATTTATGACGAAATGTTATTCGTTGTTTAATCGATGCACGAAACATAGTATTGATCACACAGTTCAGAATCGCACAATATTAATGACGCGCGTTTGTGCGAACTATCGAAGCAAATGGATGTAGGTAGGTAGGTAGGTAGGAACGAGTGTATTGATTTTTTCCTCGAAAGCTTTATCTTAAGCCGTTGAATGACAACTTTACAACTATTGTTCATAGACAAATAAATCAACGCGCGTACCAGCCGGTACTTTAATATATATTATGTCAAAAGGTGTTGTTGTTGGGAGTTGCGTCTAAAACGTACAAAAGTCGACAGATAAAACTATATAATATTACATAATAGATTTTATTTCTATCGTTTACCAATATCTATACCTTACAGTGTAGACACGATGTATCAAGTGTATAGACATTAGAGTTGCTTCGAGTGATTGATTTACTAAACGTCAATTAATTATTTGAAGAGTGTTTACAATTATTTGTTTATAGTTTTTTTTTCGTTTTTTTTTTTTAACGAGCAAATGTGTTGCTATACGTTGACTGTTGTGAATACATAGAAGGCCAAACGGAAAAGAAACGTAAAGCCAAAGATACGGATAAAGGCACATTTTTGTATACATAATTTTACATTGTCGTTTAAGTGTTACAGCGCGATTGGTAGGCAAACAACACTAAATCTTAAAATCACATTTGTCCAAAAATTAATATATGTACCCTGTATAGATACAAAAATATACTTGAAAAATTATATTTTGGTAAGGTAATTCTTTCTAAAGTCTCAAAACGCGACAACTCAACATTTTATTTATTATCCAAATTTTCCAACAGTTATAAGTAAACAGAATAAAAAGAACACTTATATGTAGACAACATAAATAAATGTGCACTTGTTATGATAAAGGCAAAGTTAGGCACTTCAATGAGATGAGGTTAAAAGCTCACGTATACCTTAAAGGTGGTTACAATTAATGTACGATATAATCTATTATATAATAATATAACAGCAATATGACTTGCATGAGTGTCACCAGTCTAAAAGTAATAAAGACACGTTGATTACTTCAGACGCCACACGGAAGAACTCAGTTATTCTTAATATTATATTTTCGCTTATTATTAATATTCGCCCACTATCGCTAAATAAAAATATTGTTGTAAGGTGGAGTTACCAGATTTCTAAAACACCAAAGCGGTTAGGTTATTGAAATGATCAATTTTACTTTCGGCTTTCGTGGAGTAAGAAAGATAATAATAAGGCCTATTTTTATGGATCACCGGGTGTTCATGTCAATAACCACTCAGTGACTATCAACTTAGTCATAGTCAATTTTTTCTTTACTATATAAAATTCAAATGTATGAAGCTCAAAACGTCTATCTGGGACATAAGTCACGAATCCGTATGTGTGTTAAAAAATCTAGGACGTATGACAAACTTATAATGTAACGCTGAACAAAGATTTGGTGACGGAAAATCATAAATGTCAAATTTTCATGCACAGATTTCAACTCAAACATTAGAAGGACGGACTATATACCTAGTCAGTGGCTGATTTACAGGGGTGGGAGGGTCGGTCCACGGGGTGTCTGGATCCCCCCCTCCCCCGAGACGCCGTTATATGTACCATTTTACTTGGGCGCAAGCCCGTTTATATGTAAAAATAAAATAAAATAAAAATAAAAATAATCTAATTAAATTCAAATACACTTGAAATTAATAGAAATAATATTATATTGAAATGTTGGAATATAATTTTTACATTATAAACGAGTATAATTAAAGAAAAAAGTTTGTTTTTTTAATTATATAGGTAATTTCATAATTGAGCGGTGCGTTGAGTGTAAACACTCGATTTCCTGCTATAATATGTACGCTCATGAGTTTTAATTTTGCAGCATTACTTCGGTGACGAATCTGTACATACAATAATTTGTAGGGCACTCAATTTACTTCATGTTAGAATAAATTATGTAGAAGCTTCCGAAGATACGATAATTCAGAATGCAGTTTTATAGATGAAACGACTATGATTGCATTTTACTGTGATATAATATAATTCACTAAAATCGATTTTCTTTTAAAAGTAAAGTGATAACTTGCTGTTTATGATTCTTGTAATAACCAGAACACAAACGATCGAACATACTATTTTTAATATTATAATTTATAACAATATCGATAACTTAATATTTGGTAATTTTTAAAGATTGCATCATATACTAAGTATTATAAATAAATGTACAAATGTAAATAGTCATTGTCGTTTATTAAATATGATAACACAAGCGATTAACAGCATTTTAATAAAATATAATCATGGCCACAGTACATAGTGATATTATAATTGATTATAATGTGTATGTATGTGGCAATTACATTTTATAAGGGTTATGTCTATAATAAAGTGAGACATTTTACCGCATCTGGCGGTTAAATTGATTACAATATGATGAGTTAATTTAAATAATTTTTGGTGTCCTCAGTGATGATGACAGGTTGAAATGCTGCTGAATGTTACTGAAGGAAGTTCATATATTCAGTACCTTATGGTACATCATTGTAGCCGCTTGTCGTTTTCCCTTTTTTTTAACCACACCCTCGACTGTAAAAAATGGTCACAAAAAAACATTGAAAATGTATCGTACTTGATTAGAAATTTAAATTACAAACATTACCTCTGACTGTGCAACTTTGAACTCTGCACTCTACGGTATAGGTAAACGTTTTGTTATCTCCCTCTTTAAAGAACTCGTACACCGGTAGTGACCATTTCCGAGACATGCACAATTCTTGCAAGGCACATATCGGACTAGCATTAAAATGTTCATCTGTGCATTGTTTTCTGTGAAAAACCATGAATCGATAAAATATTTCTCTTTATAGTACATCTTTTTTTCCCTATGCACATACTTTATGTCGTTCGCGGTATTGTCTTTGATAGTCACTGCCACCTCATTATTCTTGGGCACCACCTGAACTTTAGCTGCTCTTTGCGTATTGTTAGCAACGGCAGCGGCGATCACCGGCTGTTCGTCAAGTCTAGCAGAAGACGCCACACACGAATCGGCGAGTGTACCGTTGGCCCCAACGTTGTTTGCAGGGACACATGTTGCCGATTTTTCTTTCAAGGACAACTCTTTAATATTCTTAACGTTTTTTACCTTGTGATACATTAATGTTGCCGCCTGTCGTTTAGCCTGTCTTTTTATCAGTCCTCCGACTGTTTAATTAGCATAAAAGAATATCGATAAAGTATGTAACTTGATAAAGAATATAAATCATACAGCTTACCTTTGACTGTGCAAGCCATAAGTGTGCACTCTACGGAATAAGTAAACGTTTTAGAGTCACCCTCTTCAAAGAACTCGTATTTCGGTAGAGTCCATCCCCGAGAAAGGCACAGTTCTTGCAACGCGCATACTGGACTAGTATCAATGTATGCATTCATCTTATCCTCGGTACATTGTTTTCTGTGAAAAACCATAAACAATGTATACCGTATTTCGGTTGGATGTAAATGTTATTTTTTCACGCATACTTATTATATAAGTTCAAGGTATTAAAGGTATCTTCAAAGACGGCGACCGGTTCGTTATTCCTGTGCACCACCTGCGCTATGTTGGCTTTTTGCTCAACAATATCAACGGCATCGGTGTTGGCCGGCTTTTCGTCTAGTTTAGCCGACGTGATCACACATGAATCGGCCAATGCCGTTTGGTTTTCCGGAACACTCTTTTCCGAACGGTTTGGTTCTATACCTTCTAACACTACAATCCTTTGGCGGTACTCTTCGCATTTCTCCTTTAAAGAGGCCAATTCTTCGTCTCTTAATATACATTGAACTTCAAAATCAACTGAAAAGGAATATCGCATCGGTATAAAGTACACAAGCTCTATATATTGCTCGTTTATTATTGCGGACTTCTAACAGTCTAGTACCTTCCATTTCGCTCATTCTCGATGATAATTCGTCGATTGTCTCTTTTTGGGCATCTATCGTCATTGTAAGACGAACAATGTCCTCGTTGTTATTCGAAGACGTTGTTGTATCGGTCTTCCTCACTTCCGATTTGTCCGCGGCGTTCACTGACCTCTTGCATCGTTTATTCATCTTGAAAATTCCGGCAAGACTTAACAAACAGTATAATAGCTTTGTGATAATTATAATAATGTAAATAAATCGAACGGATCGAATATTGTATTATTAAATTGTTACTACAAAGCAAGACACTGCGGTATTAAAGTCAAAGTCGAGTTCGGTTGAGATAATAACTAGTTGCTATTTGTTTACTACATTTCTAAAAGCTACGCTTAGATATCTCCTTATTTATTTATTTTTTTATGAACCAGCTGGTGAATAATTTTAATTTTGTTTTTTTTCAGCGTTAAACTTTACGAAGAGTTGTGTGTCTAGCCTACTTTGTTCGTATCGTTCACTAAACGAACAATATGTATTCGGTAAGAATTACAGTTTTTTCGGTCGGTGCCTCGGTGCCACTCTACTCATTTAGCACAAAGAAAACATACAATACATTTTTTCTGATATAATTTTCTATTTTACCGTTCATCACAAACGCAAAATCCGTTTTGGTATCATAACTGATCAATACGTTGTTATTTATCATTCTTTAGACAAGCGTTATTTAGAAGTCACTTTCAAATATGACCGCCAACGTAAGTCTTACTGTGTATTTATGCATATTATATTATCACTAGGGCTAGGATTTTGTAGCATTTGCATTTTCTTTCTTAGTACTCCAGGACATAGCTAATCAAAAACAAAATTCGATTCATACATCACAGAGTTCAAATTTACAATTTTGATTTTGCTTTTTTTGCATTTTCTTATGATATTCGTAAATAAATGCTTTTTTGGTACTTTACTGTCAGTTTATTAGCTTTTTATTTAGTTTTTGTTAATTATACGCATATTTGATATTTTTATAACATTTACGTACTTATTTATCTAAATTATTCTTTATCAATTTATTTTCATTACTATATATATTTCGTGGCTTCACCTTATCGGAAAATATTTCCGAAAATAAATTCTTAGATTTTGTCAAAGTGATTACCGAGTAGGGAGTTGAGGTTACGTTGACTATCTGGACTTCAGACGCAATGACAACGATATTTATTGACTTGTTTACTATGTCTATAAAAAAAATTTACAAAAATATTATTTAGCATTCACTAATTATAGGAACTTCCATGAGGGTTTATATTCGCGTGCTAACGTACGGCCATGGCCCATGAGTCACATCAGTGGTCGTTAATACGTTATGCCGACAATTCTTTAATCGTTTGTTGCATTTTCATGGTTAAAATGCTTTTTTTGGAGCATTATTGGCAATTTTTTAATGTCTTTATCGTAGGTTTTTAGTGCATCATTTTCCTAGCCCTAATTATCACAAATACCAACATTATATTGATTTACATTTATTTCTTTCTAATAACCTTAATTTGAAAAAAGCTGAGACTCCACTGTAGGGCTAGGTTCAGGTACGGGTGAATGATACGTATTACTGTTCAGTCTTTTAAACTTGAAACCAATATGTATACCATTGCTCTCGAAAAAACGAATCTAAGTGAAATCAGTCGGTCGGATCAAAGTGTTGAATTATAATGGTTTTTTATTTACTTTTCGGCAGTTTTTCTGAATTATTAAGAAAACTATTGAAAATATCTTAAATGCATCCCCAATAAAATTGTTACTTTATATCTCTTTCTTTTAGAAATCTTCCATAGTTGCGATGATCCGAGAAATTGTGGTGGAAATCGTGTATCGTTCCACCATAAGATGCATCATAGATATTTTATATTGTCATCGATTAAAATGTTTTAGAAAAACTGTTTATTAAAGAAAAGTTATAAGAAAACAAGACGAGATTATATCAAATTGGTAATTATTATTAAGTAGTATAACATTTTTCTTGAAACTAAAAAAATATTAACAATTATGAGGTTGATGAAAATAAAATACTGAAATGTCAAAATTAGTAGAAAAATAATCTCTATAAATGTTCTGATGATTCGAAAATGAAAAATTATACCTGTAACTTTTTTACTAAAACATTAAATTCAATAAAAATAAGTTTATTTTCCACCTATACTGAGTTTCCTACCAAGATTTACTCAAACTGGTACCTCCGGTGTTAAAATTGCTTATAATATGTGTTATGCGGTTGTTACATTTTATTAGGTATAATGTTCCGCAGACTAACTAAATCGCGGTAGTAATGCGGTGGACGTGATCAGCTGAGACCCGCCGCGGTAATAATAATGTTCGAAAAGACTTTTCTCTATTTTTCCGCGTCAGTCATAGCCGGAAAGTTATCAATTTCTACTGTGCTAGCTGAAATCGATGTGTCGTGGCGAAATTTATAGCACACAAAATTATCCGGGGAAAAAGTGCCCCCTCGATGACGGTACGTACCTACTCGTTGCACGCGACGTATCCAAACCACGCGTCACATTTTTTTTATAGGGGCACCCCGTGTAAATTTCTTCACCCTCCAACCGTCGCACGTGCGTGACACGGTTTAGATTTTCCCTTCCCGCACAACGTGCCTAAATACCGATCGATCTAGTGATGTGGTAAGGATTCGACTTTTTCGCATTATAATGATAAAGTCTTGTACCGACAACGACTCCTCACATTTTCAACTTCATGCCTGTACATGAATTCCGCCGAAATCAATAATTCGATTTTGTTTTTACAGTTTAAATATTTCAACTGCACAGGCACCCGTAGAAAAACGTTTATGGGGAGGGGACCAAAAGAATTCCTTAAATGTAAATTAAATAAAGGTTTAATGTTTTTCCATGCATTTTAATAAGGACAGAAGAATATAATAGTAAGCTTTCAGTCTTTAACTTTTATCATTCCCAGTCGCCTTAAGAGGACGTATCATCCGCATGTGTTACAACATCATTAAACACAGAAAAAATGCGTGTTCAGTAGAACCGATTTTGTGCGTTGTTAGCTTTTTAACAATAGAGTAAACTGCAGTCATATATCAAACGTAAAGGGGAAAAAATATGTATCTGTGCGATGCCGAAGGTTTTTAACGATATTTAATTTTTTATATGATTAAGACGGATACAATGTGCTATAAGCGTGTGTATTTTGGCATACGTCATGGATTTGCTTTTGGATCCTGTCTGGCGCTCCGCGCGTATCGAGGTCTCGTAAATTATTAAAGATCGTTACACAAACAGAGGCAACTATGTACAAACAATTAGTATAATCTTTGATTCGCGTGTTTTTTAATTGAACTACGAATTATTAAATACAATCTGCCCCCTCCTCCCCGATTTTATTATTTTTTCCTTTTTATTCGACTGCAACAACAATACTAGGTTTTTTAGCAAATGCTTGACTCTTTTCCGATCATGGTAAACGAAAAATTTTTAGAAACATTACTATACGCTTTTATTTAGTATTGATTTCGAAAAAAACACAAGGAAATTATAATAATAGCAAAAGAATTCGTCAGTAATTAATACGACTAATGTCTTGTAGGAATACGATCACATCGCTCAATTATAATGACTAATGATTACGTTTTGACGTCATCGTAATTGTTATAACAAATCTGCTATCGAGTAAAGTTTTCATTGGTTCCCTGAAACGTGATGTTGAGGTATTAATATAATAGTTTATCTCACACAGTCTAAATGATTTTGAATTTCATCTTTCCAATAATTTCAAATACTGAAACGCTAACCTGAACTCAACTCATTTGGCAACTTAATTTAAATTATTCTTGTAACTCAGCTTAAACGTATCACACCTATAATAATTTTTCCAAACGAATTTTAAGTAACTGTTATATCTACAAATGTTTAGGTATATTTTTTAATATCAGTTTGTGCAGTTTTTAGGGGGTTTAAGTTTTTTTTGGTCATATAAATCAGCTATACTCATTTACTCATAATCACTGTAAATAATCAAATTCCAATACGTACTTTTACTGTAGCACTTAATCGACGAACACTCTGAATCGACAAAGTCGTCGACGGATTTAATTGTTTTTCATTAACACGAAGTAGAATAATAATTATCGTGTATAGTAACATACGTGGTACGTGAAACGTACAATTACAATTATTATTGTTGTTTTCGTGTAATGCAGCGGTTCTCAACCTTTTTGCAGAGGTCACGATCTTCTCTAACTTATAGGGTCACCAAGATTTTTAACGACCTTTTTGTGATGTAAAACTTTAGAAAGTTGTTACGAACTATTTAACGATTTTCATAATGTATTAACATTAAAATAATGAGCATGCTTATGCATGTTGGTACACTCGATAAATTAATTTCACCAACAATAATTTCAAGTCTAAAATAACGATTTTATTTAAAGACAGATTTCATAAAAAAAAATATACATTACGGACATCGTATTGTACGAGAATATTTTTTAAATCTATAATGACTTATTTGCGGTTGTTGGTTAGAAATCGTTTTGTCAAACCTTGGCTCAACAGCATTGACTAATTTTCATGGTTAGTGCGAAACATATCCAGCCAATTTTCCAACACTGATTTTTAGTTTTTGTCGTCGTATAAAATTCAGTTTTCCGAAAAACAGAAAAACAATTATAGGTACTATCTATGTTATGCATTGGTAACCCGTAAAATGTGTTGACGACCCACGGGTTGAGAGTCGCTGGTGTGGTTAACAGTGGGCTTGTCGTCACAGAAGTTGTTCTTGGAATCATGGCATCTTGTTACATGATGTACGTTAAACTGTTCAAGATTAGAGGTTGTTAACGCGTTATACGTCTCCGGATCCTGACCCAGCCCCAAGGTGACATCAACGTTTTTAGAAAAGTTCTCGCGAACCTTGTTTTTCGATATAAACTGTTTTTAAGTACATGAAATTGCTCGTTTAGTACTGCAAATCGAACGCGGTCGGATTACGTGGAAACACATTCATGTCTAAAACGCGTTATGCATTTCTCAATTGGATTTTTCTCAACCCAATATTTCCCATATTTCTAAAAATATCTGAAAATATTTCATCGGGACTAAGTAGAGACTCTAGCTTCACACTGGTTGAATAAAAAACTGTTCGATTGACTATTTGAATAAAAAACCGTTCTCTATTCATTTATTATTCAATAACTGATAATTGTATTCTTGTTTATTTTTATTCATCTTTGTAAATTGTACGATTATTCGTTGTTCATCATTCTAGATCAATTTACTCATTATTTGATCATTTATTAGTCGTTATTTCACTCAGTGGCGGCTCGTGAGTGCTGGTGGTGGGGGTGAGACTTTAAATATAATACCGCTAGTCACAGGTATAAAAAAATAGTCATATTAAATATAATAAAATGAAAAACCTTACACATATTATTATTATAAAGCTTAATATTTTATTCTTAAAATTATCATAGTGTATTATAATTTGAACGTGTATGTATGTGTGTTTGCATAATCAAGTTTTTGACCAAATAGTGGTTGCGCAAATTGTTTGATAGTGTATGGGGCCTTTAGAGACGAATTAGTGGTATGACGACAATTTACTTCCCGGCGTTCCCGCAGGACGCAGTAGAAGATAGATATGAAAATAATAATAACAGCGATTATAGCAACGGTCGACGAGCGTACGCTAAGTTAATTTTAAAAATAAAATACCCAACATTTTTATCCACTAATATTTTAACGTATTGACGACGCTGACGGTCGTCCAATACCGTACATAAGATCGCAGCTTAAACGTACCCGCACGCACACGATTTCCGCGCCTTCGCTTACAATGTACGTATTCAGGATTATTGCTCGGACGACGCTGCCGGTCGTCCAAACACTGCTCGTGTGTGCATGCATACCCGCATAAGCTCCTGGTATCCGAGGGAAATAACTTAAATGTTTGCACACAACAATGTATCACATAATTTTTACTATCTAAAAATTTGCATTTTTAATAAGAAATATTTTTTAAAAATGTAGAATTAAGAATATACAATTAATTTTCTTCTTTTAGTTGATTATAGTCGTCCAAACCACGAGCCGCCACTGATTTCACTGATTCGTGTTTAACACTCGAATGTTTCGAAAACCACTTACAATTCCAACTTTATGGCAACTTCATTGAAATCGGTGTTTTCCATATTCATAATTGATCATGTGATAAAGTTAAATTTAACTAATCAATTACAATGTATAGTAACTAAAAAAATAAAGATGCATTTTTATTTTTACTGTCATGATCATTATTACTGTTTCAAGAATTTATATTATTATTATTACATATTATATTATTATATTGTCATAATTATTTGTTTTCTTATAAATATTTTATTGAAATTACTAATTATTATTTTGCTGTACAACATTGAAAATTGTTAATTAATCACAATTTATTTATTTAATTTGTTGGCGAATTAAACTTAATCGTTTTTTTTATAATGAGCCCCAAAAATTACAAAATATATTAACGGAGTTACATAATACAATAGCTTATAGCTAATATTAACAGTTAATTATTAGAGTGATTAAAGTAGTAATTAAAATAAAAATATAACTCAAGAGAGGTAATAGAGGTCATGTAACGGTTTCACAACGATGTAACAAAGATAGGGTACTTTTGGGAAGAAATGTGTCCAAGAGTGTTGATAAGAGGGAAATAAATGAGCTAATGAGAGAGTTTAATTGTGATACAAACTGAGACACAACGTAAGAAATAGGTTCGGGTAAATAGTTTGAGTTGCGTGTGGTTGCCTCTGCAAACGACTTTGCGCAAAATTTTTCCTTCAGTTTATTCAACATTTAAACTATATAAACTTAAAATATTTTTCCTCATTCACAAAATACTCAGTATGTTACTCATGCTTTTATTTCTTATTCGTAATTTACTGATATTACCCACTAGTACTATTATCCGATGGACCTACTTTAAAATTTCCTGAATAACAGAATGTTTTTACATGTTTTTACGAGTGCACTAGGAAGGGTGTGCGCAAAAAATAGAAAAGTTCATATTAAAAAATCTCGACAACAAACGAGTAGATGTGTTATGATACACGAATGTATTCTCAGAGTTCAGAAGACGATCGCGTCATATTATCACGCAACATTAGTCATTCGGGGTTTTGCGAACACTTTTGACGACTGCACATATTTTTCGTTTAATATTCGTCATATTTTATACGACTAAGACAATATTCGTCATCACAATATTTTTATAAATATGAATGCGATCTGGGAAAATCAAATGTGTAGGTACTTTGGTTATTCGTATGAAACCGTGAAATGATTTGATTAACGAAAAAGAAAAAAATTAATTATATTCCATGTTGCGGTGCGTCGACCGGAACCAGTTATTTTAGATTTAATAAAAAACAACGTTAACATTCTTTAACTTTCATCAAGTACATTTGTGCGTTTCAAATAAATAAATTCAAGTACCGTGTTATACTTGGTTTTTTATACCGAGCTCGTTATTGATAGTTTTGTGAATAAATTAATGAAACAACTACTGCAGTTTACCTGCCATTTAGTTAATAACATAATTTACGTTGTTGAAATGTACCGGAAGATATTATTTTTTATACAACCGCGAGCATATTTAAAGTTTCATAATTTCAGCAATTTAGCTTATTGATTTTAATATTTTATTATTATAAGCTGAATGCTGAAATTATAGTTAAAAACAGTCCCATAAAATATTATTTTATACGTCAGCTGCTTATTCATTAATCTCACCACTGTTTTTAATTTTATTGCGATAAATATTTAACATCATTAAAATATAATTATTTAATGCCATGTAAATACATTAGATTTAGAAAACATAAAGTGTGTGTGTGTGTGTGTGTGTGTTTACGTTCCATTCGGTTAAGGACAAATAAAGCGATTACAGCTTGTTGTGGGTTGTATGATATTATACCACTAATTTTATGAGTTTGGTTTAATTTGAGTGTTGGACATTCCAAATAAGAGTGGAACTATTCGTGATCCGCGTCGACACTGGTAAGTACCTTGAAACGAAAAACGGACACAAGAAAATAATAATTAGTGCTGAGCTATTTTATCAAAACAAAATATTGTGCGGTACGTTTAACGTAGTGAAGAATTGATGACGTAATGTTAACACTAATTAATTACAAAATACACACGATTTAAAAGAATTGAATAACTTTTTTTCAATATTCGTGTGCACGCGTCACGTTTTTCAGGTTCACACTGCGCGTTGTGTTTTGTACGTACATATTTAAGTGCAACAGGAAATAGTCATCAATATCTAATATTTTATTCGCAAACCTCATTAAAAATTATCATTATCTACATTAAAGTGTCTCGCCATACTTGTACGAGTATATCTAATAGCCATAATTATTTTATTGTCATTGCTTTATTTATAGTATTATCATATCGATAATCGTTACGTAAACGAGAAAATATGCTGTGCTACATGTTACAATATGTTATTAAACTATTGATGGAGCGTTAATTTGCTGAAACGTTTTTTAAATAAAATAGATATATATAAAAAAAATTGTAACAAAAAAACCAGCGGTGAGTATTTCACTAATCCCACGGTCAACTTGTTCTAAAATAAAATTTTCTCTGTTAACGAAAGAATGTGTGTTTACGCATAATTATACACTACTGCATTCGGACCCGTCCGAAAGACCGACGTAATTAAGAAGGGTTAAATACATTCGATTGTTGGTTTGTTTTTCTCGTATCGAGTCGAGTTATCGCACTGTCCTACATTTATATTGTATACCAATTATTTTTTTTTCGATCCAACATTTTTATAAGGTCTCATCCTCAACATTAATTATTACGGCTGGTGCACTTCGAATAAGTTATTTTTTAAATCGCAGAAAACCTCTCGTAAAACAAGTCTTTAAGTTGCAGGGACATCCCGTCTACCGAGTCAATTAAAGATTACGTTGATTTTTGATTGTTCTACTCATGAAATTATCATTTAAACATTTCGTTAATATTTTTTTACCAGTAGACTCGATAATTTTTTTGTATTTGACCAAATAAACTCTACACAAATTGCACTAATCGTATGTATTATAAAATTTGAACTGTTACATTATAGTACCCACACATGGATCGAGTGGTCGCTATGGATATTATAGTTAGAAGGACTTGAGCGACTTTTTTCGAAATTGTAGACCTGGTAGATCACGACTACTTAGTTTGTTCGTTGACGAGATTCGATCTTGGCGTTAGCGTTTAATTTGTCCAGGGTATAAAATACAATATTTACCACAGAGTCGTCGTTCATATATTTTTTATTTTTATTCGTACGATACTGATTTTTCAAAATTCCTATTTCGCTTTTACCGGGGGGGGGGGACTCAAATGAACTCGTATGGTGATATTCCTGAGTACGTAAAATCAGAGAAAAATACTGTCAAGCTTACAGTTAGTGCGTATTTACGTCATACACGTGACCGGTTTACACGGTGTAGCGAGGAATGTGCGAACTTCGAACAATATTCTGTAATCTATGACATTCGGAGAGAAGTGGCCGCCCGCCCGATCATGCAGCTCACGAGACGGCCTCGGCGCTATGTAGACTACACTATTATAAGTTATAACATACAGAGCACACGCGGTGATACACCGACGGATATGTGAACACAAACTCGTGTGGATGATTAGCATATTTTAAGGACTTCGGGCCGGATGGAAAACCGATGGGCCGTCTTGTAGCGTACAAAATAGTACGTACACACGCGTGTTTTCCCGGTGACACATTTCACACGCGGAAAAATAAACAGAACTCACGAAAATCGTTACGCTTATAAGCGCTATTATTATTGTGGGGGAGGGAGACCCGGGTCGGTGCCCACGACAATAACGTCTCGACGTAGGTTTCACCTTTAGATATAAATGATAAAACTACGTCTTAGCGGGCGCACAGGTGTCCGCGGTCTTATATAGACCGAAGCGACAGAGACAGAGGTATAACGATAAAAATTGGTAATAAATAGTCCCCTCCCCCACACATCATCATCACGGTGTTCGTCGTAAAATTCCGATCGGTTCGACCGGCCTCGGCTTTATCGACGCGTATGATATTATTTCGCGTCTCGCGCTCCGTATACATAAAATTACAATATTATTATCATTGCATGTACCACAGTATAGTTGTGAAACGTTTCACTGCCCACTCATCGTCGCGTCGTCGGCCGACAAGAGTGGGAACAATCGCGGGACGTGTAGGCTCCACGAATCTTCCGGCACCGCCCGTCCGACGGCGGGCGAAGCGGAAACCGGCCGTACCTTTCCTCCCCCCCAGCACCGGCACCAGAAGCCCCCACTCCGACGAGTTTCGCCGCCGCCGCAGACGGATGACTAATAATATTATTATGGTACACGCTCGGCTCACGTACACGTTATCCGACTGCAGCCGCCTGCGACTCGTACTGAGTCACCCGGGGGAAACACCGCAATCGTCCCGGCGTATAATACCAGGACCTCAAGTGGTTGGAGGGGGGACGCGAGGGGGCTCGGTCCCCTTCATTCTCACAACGCTCAAAAAGCATGTTGCGTTTAACAGTTTTCCGAAAAGTTCACTGTAACGCTAAACCACCTGGTCAAAACGATCACCCACATTGAAAATTACCAACAAGTCGTACGCTCGTAGAACAACTTTGAAAAAAAATTGTTTTATTTTACTATCATCAACCACCGTATACAACCAGACGCGGTCGGTGGTTGATCATGGCTGATCCGAGAAACAGTGTTTCACAAAAAATAACTAACTGATTAACTATGTGTACATGAGTGTTATAGGTACCTAAATAATATTAGCAATCTTATGGATAGGTTAAGTAAATGTTATCGGGAAATGTTATGAACACGGTTCAAAGGTTTCTTGTACAAATCTATATGATGTTGGACTTATCTTATAAATGATTATTTCGTAGAACAGGAGTTGCACATTTTTCTGGCGTTATGTTTCGAAAAATATATGGTTTTATTCATTTTTTGCACGTGTCATTAAATTATGAAAAATGGTATAATGCTCGTATATATGTACATTTCATACGAGACATGAGAGAGATTTATTGATTTAAATGTGTTTATTGTATTTATTCAGTAAACAAATGAAAAAGTGCTTACATTGTGATCTCATAGTTTAATATTAAAAATAAAATATAGTACCTATACATTTTAATTATTTGCGTACCCTCAACGTATTTTCGCGTGCAATCTCGGGTACGCTTGCCACGGATTTGCCATCCCTGTCATAGGAGCAATACATTTATTGGTCGGGCGTTGGGCTCTTTGTATAATATTATGTTTTATACGTTTTCAATAGTGAACACTGTAAAGTGTGCAAATTATGAAAAAAATGCCATCAGAGAAAAAGGCCTACCTGTATTTTCCCGGTATCCCGGTGGGCCTTACTACCCTTGGGTACACAGTACGTTCAAATAAATCATAGGTATCATATAGCCCCCACTTGCGTTTGTTGTACGTTATTATACCCTGCATCATATTACAGTTGGTGTTATTATTATACCTTTTAGGAAGGTAATTGCACGCGTGTTAGTTTGAAAGCAATGCCGCATTTAGACATTTTGCGCCCCGGTGCAAAAAAAAAAATTCCGATCACTATGGGGTCCTACCTCCTACCCGCGGAGCATATGTGAGATAGATTCTCTATACATTTTTAGACTTTGAACAACGGGAAGAAACTATTGGTTTTATAATAATAAGTGTTTTTTATTCATTATTTTTTAATCATTTCATGAACCTTCTTCTCCTCTCCAAAGATTAAATTGAGTGTATGCATACTCGAGCGCTGCTTATAATTCATTATATTATTAACACAATTTCAATTTTTTAAGTTTAATAATTTACAAGTGCAGAACAAATTTTCAGTTTTATCATTATTATTTGAATATTGCAATTTGCTCCCTCGTATGGTTTATTTGGTGAACCCAATGAGCTCGATTAAGTCCAAGACGCTTACGACGATTGTGTAGCAACCACATGGCAACCACTCGTTTGGGATTTATTTTAGTGACTGATTGTGGCGAACAATTACAGATCGATAAACAGTGAGTTTTATGCTGAACCTTCGCGGGTAATAAATTGTTAGGTGTGCACGCAACGCTTCACGGTAAAATATCCGTACGGAAAAAATCGACGTGTGTGCCCTTAGTTATTAATAAATGATAATAATAATAATAATAAAAATAAAAATAATGAACAATAGGGATATTTTTATCTAGTTCACAAAGTTTATATCCGTTGTACTTTATAAGTTATATCGCGTTTTCTTTTTTACCACTAGGCCACACGATATCTACGCATTAGTATTTACTTCCATGTTCAATTTATCGTAAAGTTCCTACAGAGTCATTATGGCGGTCATGGTTTCAGTGAAACGGTCTGTTGACAGTTTCGACCGTAACGGGTGGAATGCTGTGGGTGGATTTGGTCGGGGAAAACAAGCAGCGCGTTACAGACGGAACAGTGCCGGGTTTCATTAGGAATAGTGCGTATTATAGTAGTACAATGATATTATTTTACTTCTTCAATCGCCCCCGAGTATTATTATCCAACGAGCCGCCGCTGCAGGATAGGCGGGCACAGAAATCGTTACGATCCGCCGTACGACACGGGCAATCGATTCGTCGTCGTAAAAACAACTGTGCCGACTCGTAGTGTATAGTAGTTGGAGCAGGAGTAGTAGCAGTAGTAGTTGTTGTTCTATAATATAGTCGTCGGTGCGCGTGGTGGGGAGGTCAGTGGCCGATTATATATTATAACAGGCAGCACGGCACCGGCTCGCACAACAGTCAGTCGACGTACACCCGTAGTGTTGGACCTACTGCAAGCGCACGCTCACGTTCACTCGCACCTTCATATCGTCACATTCCGTCGTCAACACACGCAATCACCAGGTAAAGCGCACAATCTACTACTGCGGCCGCCGCGTATTTATTAACGCGTCCGTATATCGTGTTCACTGTACACAGGGCGATCGGAACGTTTTCACGTTACAAAACGCTAAAACGCGGAAACTATTGATGTCGGTTCGTCCCGTTTGAAAAAAATTAATTTTATGATTTTTTCCGAGGTCATTATTTTGTTTATTGACACGAGAAAACCGCTGTAACACGAAATTCCGATCACCCTGTATATATCGTCGACTAGCCCGTTTTAAACTTTAAACTCGCCGGTCGTTATATATTAATCGTACCTACTGTTGGACACTTAACTTTTCGCGCGTGCGGTCTTACCCGGGGCAGTGGGATAAAGATCGACACGTAATATATTTTCCCTGAACACGATTCTAACACAATTTCATTTGAAAAAACAACCATTCCTCCGCACGTTCGACTTTCTAGCCGCCTTTTGAATCTCACCGCTACTGCACCTGTTTACCCGGTCCGCTTTCAGAAATCCGCGTACACCCGTGACGCAGTCGTAAAATCGTAACGCACTCACCGACGTGTAGGCAAGGTCGAGTGGATGGCGGTCCGAGAAATTAGTTATTTCCCTCGTTGCGTAATAAGAACGCGGCCGAGAACCGCTATGTGGATATTAAACCCGTTGACGTGACATTACGGGGTGCACCGTGTGTTTAATTGAGTTGCCTACATAATTACGCTTCGAGGAGTTGCATTTCGTTATTAGGTCTTTACGCTCGAACCGTAAAATATCGTTTCAGTTTTTTGAGCGTTTGGTGCTGGAAAATAAAAAAGTGAAAAGACCTTGTTTTCAAGGTCGAACTCGCTCAACGATATTACCGACGATTCGCCTTGGATTTTTTATCGTTATTTTTCGGTCGTAGGAACAAACCGCAATTATTATTACCGCCTATCGCTGTGTCTGCCTTAGTAATTATTCTGCCCCGCGGCCACGGAGTATACGAAAACGCATAGGCCGTCCAGGTACTATTACGATCGGATAAACGCAAATCAATTGATTTTATTACTTGTTTTACGAGAGCGTTGCGGAATGTTCGGTTTTTAAAACATTTTTTTCGAATTCGATTCAACTTGTTCTCGAATTTTCCCGCTAAATATGTACAAATAATATAGGTGTAGAATTACTATTGAATATTCTTGTAATGTTTTGAACGACAGTAATATTTTAAACATTTTTCGTGTATTTCAAGTTTTACACGTCTGCAAGCCCGTCATTTGCAATAAGTATACAAAACGAGAAACAAAATTATACGGCGTTCATTCAAATCATGTTGTAATAATATATTAATTATGACCAAAACTTGTAAGCCTATGAATTTGGCCGAGACATCCTTGATACACCTGCTAGGAGAAGCCCAGTTATCCTTGATAAATAACACAAGATAATTTGGGGTTATCCGATACACAAGCCACAAAGTATTGTTCGAATTCGAAATGATTTACGTAATAATGATTGTAAAAATGAGAACGATATTTTAAAGCTGGATTCTTGTGAAATTTACGAATTCTCATGGTCGCGTCAATAACCATTAGGTGTTAATATTAACGAGTTCAATTAAATAATGATTTCGTTGAAACAACGAACGATAATTTTTAAGATTTTAGAATCTAATTCCGTCAGAACAATCTAAGTTATAATTTTTAAATTTTTTTTTTTATGTAATCGGTCCTCTTTTCGTTTGAATGATCTGAAAAAAACCGAAATATACCTGTTGGAATCTTGAATAGATGAATATGGTAAATATTGTATCGCATGGATCTCGTACGCGCTGACAAAATCTCCGTAATTTTGCCACAGTATAATAATAGGTCAATAATTGGAGGGTTTCCAGCTGGTACAATAATAATAAGACATAATATAATGTTACGCAATTATATAATTTCGCCGACATAGGTGGATAATAAAAGAAAAGGTCATTAGGGAGATAAAATATAATAATTATTGTTATACTGCGGGGTAATTTCTCGGGTCGCTGACTTTTCGAGTTAGAATACATTCGCGGCGGAGCGTAACCGGTTATTATACACATACGAACCCATTCTGCAACGTGGAAGTGCATTCCGCAGATGCAGTCGGCATAACGTCATGCGCTCCACGTTGCCGGACTGCAATATTACTATCTTCCATGATTATAAATCGAACCTACGTTCTGGCGGTTTTCGTCAAAAATATGAGAAAACTACTGCACGAAGTGGAACAGAAATCCTACAACCTTTTTGAAAAATAATATTCGATGTGATGAGCGGCCGGGGTGTATCGTGTTCGGTTTGGCGTGTAACGCGATAGTTTTCGTTTATTCTTATCTTTGTTGCACGTACCTATATGTACTTGTATTTTTCAAAGTGTTTGACTGCACGAACCGCCGCGTCGACGAGAGTAGGATTACGACACGTGTGAGCACGAGTTTCGATTTCGACGCAGACCTGCAGTAGCTTAACACTGTGTTTGGCGTATACACGTAGTACTCAGCCCTTCAGTGGTAGTCGAGTTCCCGGGCGGTAGGGGATTTTGTTTTTTTTAAACCATTTTTTAGTTCGTATTTAATATTTTATCGACCTCGGTTCCATCGACTTGCACATTGCACGGACTTTTTAAATGCTTTCTTCCGTCGTATGTTACCAGTTCAGCCGAGGTAGCTGAAAGCAAAAGGGTTTCTGATCGACAAAACATATTAATTCATTGTTCTACGTATATAAATGTGCCCAATATGTATGCTCCTGTAATGAGAACAACGAGATTAGCTAATGATAATCAAATTGATCTACTTCATTTTTAACTCTATTGAGTTTTTTTGTAATATTTTATTATCCATTAGATATCAGTGAATTATGTTTACTATTATATTCAATAGTTGTACCTACTATTATTTTCTATTTGTAATTATATTATACGGTTTCTTAAATTCACCTTATTACTGTTATTCATGCAAGTCTTAAAACAACTATTGGCTATTGGGCATTGGCCCGTTTGTTTTGAAAATAATTAAATAAACAGTAAAAGTTAGTACCGTTTTTGATATAAGTAGTTTTCATAGTAAGTAAAAAAAAAAAAAAATGGACAGATAAAAGAACTTTAACGATAACGAGTCCCCGGATACTGCGGAAGAACTAAACGAAACCATAATATTACACGCGGCTTAAACGAAACGGAGTGGGCGGCGTGAGTGGGCGATATGGTTTTTCGATCGGCGCGATTCGACGCTATTTATGTTTTTTTTTTTTATTTGAAAACAATTTATATTTACAATCTGTATTTACAAGTTATACAATGAGTAAATTTGATGATTTTTTAGAATGACGGGAAGGAGAAGTCGTCCATTAGCGGCACCCCGAAGGAAAATGTTTTAGGGAGAGAGTAGGTCCCTACACTAGTTCCTTTTGAGGCACCTGGGTGGGTTTCCTGGAATTTGTTTGGATGAAAGGTTAGTAATTATAGGATTTGTGTGAGTATTAAAAGTTTTGTGTATTTTTTTGTAAGTGAGTGAAGCAAGATTGTTTAATGTTGGAATGCAAATGTCTTTGTGTAGTGAGTCATTTGAGATGTACCAAGGAGCGCCTGTTATTAATCGTAGACAAATGGACTGGAAAGCCTGAATTGTTCTGGTGTTGGACGGTTTCGCTGAGCCCCAAAGTTGGATACCATAGTACCAGATGGGTCTTAGAAGAGCCATGTAGATTGAGCGTTTTGTTTTGAGGGAGAGCTTGGAGCGGAGTAGAGATCTGAGAAGGTGAAGTCTCGAATTGAGAGCTTTGCGTTTGTTTTTTAAATGAGGATCCCAAGTGAGGCGTTTGTCAAGCGTTAGACCCAGGTATTTAGTTTGTGGCTATTTATGTTACTCCTGAAAACCAGGAATCTGAGCTGGATGCTTAATATTTTTCTACTTTTTGATTACCAATGAACTAATATTGTATCTCGTATGTCGATCTGTATCATTAAAATTAATATAGTACCTATAAGTGTATAAAAGCTAATATGATAAGAAAATAGGCTTATTTTCAACCTTAAACTGCACCGTGATGGTAATAATTTATTGCTTATCTAATCTGAAATAGTAAAATATCTGCCGCGCTGGGCCAGCCGATTTTGTTTGGCTAATATAATATACGTTATAATACAACATTATTTCCTTTTTCGCTTCAGAATGACTGTCGACTTCTACTACACCCCCGGCAGCCCACCGTGCAGGGCCGTTATGCTCACAGCCAAAGCTTTGGGCTTGGAGATGAACATGAAACTTTTGGATCTCCATCACGGCGAGCACATGAAACCGGAATTCGTCAAGGTAATGATACTCAATCAGTCGACAATGCCATACGGTCGACGCGTCCGAGCGTAACGTGGCGCGGCGCAGTACTGACCTTAGTTGATCTTATTTTGTTTTTACAGCTGAACCCGCAACATTGTGTACCGACCCTGGTGGACGGTGATTTGGTTCTGTCGGAAAGGTGAGTTCAAAATCCAATACGTCGGTTTCGCGCGCACACTGTTAATACAATATACCAGAGGTATTCAAACTTTTTCATCCCTTTGAGTCTTCACAAATTGTTGACGGCTCCCAAATTATAAATGACAAAAAAATCAACGTTTATATGAATGTAATTCATATTTTATAATTTTTATTTTATACTAATTATTTATTTACCATATTAAATATATGAAATAATTATAAATACCTAAGTAGTTATTGTAGAAAAAATTGTGATTCAATATTTTATGTTTAGTCTTAGTAAATATAAATCAATAAAATAATAAATCAATATTATTTAAAGCTATATTTAGCGAATGATTATCGTTGACAATTCAACGTTTCCCAACCGGTGTGCATCAATGATAATAATTAACGTTTTTCGTAAAAATATTTATTGGTGTTCAATTATATGACGCGGCTCCCTTAGACAACTCCCGCGACGCCCCTGGGAGCCGCGACGCACAGTTTGAATACCTCTGCAATATACAATCATAGGTCACACATATCCATGATATTATTATGTGTTTCGTTTGCGAAAAAACTGATTTAATTGACACTCGGCCAAAGTGACATTCATCAGGTCGTCGGTTAAGATCATTCATTTAACGCGTCTCACGAAGTATTTAGTTTTCCTGCTATTTTCCCGCTATCTGTAGAGATTGACCCCGAAAATTTGTCCGCAGGACCACGATATTATTATATTATGTTATTTCACGAACGAAAATATTCGTTACCACACCGCGCGTCCGAGCTACTCGTATTATGTGTTTCACTCATGACGCGTATCACGAACCGATCAGGACAGTCCGCGATGACCTATATAATATTAGTTCGGCTTGCGGCGAGATAATATTATAATCTAGGTTTCGAGAAGTCGACGGTTGTTGTTGTTGTTTATTCGTATCCGTGCGCTGCGTTTATTATCAACTCGTTATCAATCCGCAATGATCAATGGCTGACGTGACGTTCCGTTCGAATTAATTAGCACGGTACCCGAGTAATTATGCCGTTACATTGGTTCAGTATTATTTATTTCTAAAATACGATCTCGAATACACGTGTCCGTACTATGCGCTCGACACTCGCAATGTAGTATTGCAGTACCCAATAGAGTAGCACGTAATCGATTATCAAAGTCCCTAACGGTGTACACGCGTTGCCGTAAGCTCGATCGCTTTATTTCGTTTATTATTAAACGTCGATTTTTCATTTACATTTTTTTACATTATACCGCGTACGACGCGTGCGCTCGTTGTTATAGTTAGCTTTACGCGTACAATTTGAAACCCGGCGAAACAGTATTGTGCTCGATATTTAAATAACTTTTCGTCGTAGGTACGTACGTACCATCGGTTATTCGTTTAACGTGCACATAAATACGAGTATTATCCCTTCGCACACTGTTGTGAAAATATTATTCGACTTTCAAGACACCGAACCGAGAAATATTATTTTATCGATTAATGCGTTACGTCCTATTATAAAGCAGCGATTGTTGTAATATCAAGTTTCGTAGAAGCGTTTTTCTCTTACGTTTTAATTTTGAAATTGAGTTACGGAGTCGTTAGGAATAGGGTAAACTGTGCTCGAGCCACTTTTCATATTATGATTATAACGTCCGTTTATTTAAATCTCAATTTACTTTTGATATCGTCGATAGAACGTCATAACATGATACTGTCTATTACCGACACGTTTATGACGTATTTTGTAATTTATTTATTTATTGTCTGGCAAAAATACATTGTTTTTTGTTTTCCAATCATACGAAAGCGTGTATATTATGATTAAAACGATTGCACGGTGTATGGGATATTTAAGTTTAACGAAGCTCAATGCTAAGAATAACAGTCGAAGGTTAGGTTCTGGTACATACCAGTGTTTTTCAAACGTTTTTGTCACGTGAACACCTCATAATTGTACATGGAATTGTTATGGGACATATAAGGTCTAAAGCGTGGAATGATTTTTGTTAATCTTTTACTAAAATTAAATCGTTGTGCGCAAAAAAATATTTCGCTCCGAAATGTTCTATCGGAGAAGCCTTTTGTCGAGGTTTATACACTCATCTCGACAGTATCATCGGTTAGGCGGGGTATACTTTCACGAACAAACTCTAACGGGGCGATTACATACGCGCGTGTCCCGATTTCAGGAATGTTTGCATGCTAACATCAGGGGTGATCCGGAGTTAGCGATCCGTGGGCACGTAAGCGTGCTCTATTGCCTACCCACGTGCGTGGCGTGTTATGAGTACACGTTATGAGCGTATAATAAAACACTTTAAAATAAATACACGTTGTCGTTGCAGCCGCGCGATCATCGTGTACTTGGTGCAAGCTTACGGCAAAGACGATTCGTTGTTCCCCAAGGACCCCAAGAAGCAAGCGGTGGTCAACCAGAGACTGCAGTTCGACTTGGGAACCTTGTACTCGGCATTCGCCGATCAATACGTGAGTAGACGATACTGGCCCGACGATCGTGTGTCGTCGAGACCGCTCGTCCCCGTGCAACTAGTTTCGGATATATATCAAATTACACCGCGATAATGTCGTCCAGTAATGTATTCAATCGGAGATGACTATAGCTATGGACGGAGATAATCGAATTCGGGTTTTTTTTTTTTACACGACTCGCAGGGATAAGGGCTGCTGCAAGTATTCACGTTACAATATTTTAATTACAGTTTTATGTTTTGGTAAAAATTCAAAAGAACGACTTTTAACTTGAGTAGTTTCGAAACGTTTTTGGAGATGGTCATTTTATGAAGTGAAGTCTACGGAAAATTAAACGTTTCAACTTTTTATATTTATTAACCTCATAATTTTTGAATATGTTTACAGAAAAAGTCTACTATTTTATACCATAATAAAGTGGTTGAAATGTATTATCAGACAACGAGATAAGATATCATCAAAAAACACTATTGCACCATACTTACACTATTTTTCTGTAAACTAAAAAAAATATTGAAAACCATGAGATTAATGAAGATTGAATCGATTAAAAGTTGAAACGTCAAAATCACCTTAAGGATAAAATCTGTAAATTATTGCTTTAACATTTTTCGTAAATAAATAAATAAATTGTCATAATTATTCTTTCAACATAGAAATGTAATTAAAAAAATGCGTATATTTCTATGTCTTAACCCTGTGAGCCGAACAAAAACGAAACCTAATTCGATCGTCTTCATTAGCTTAGCAGTTATCTTCACGGGGCAAATCAGTATTGTTCCTTGCTCGTGAAACTCGACACTCGTGTAATATTTATCCGAGAGTAGGCATATAGTTAAACTGAACGGTGACGGCGTCTCGTATTGTCACGATCTTCTACTGTTGTCTTACGATAAATTGTTTTCCCACAGTACCCGTGGATATTCGCCGGAGTGCCGAAGACCGACGACAGAGAGACGAAGATCAACGACGCCCTTGGGTTCTTAGACATCTACTTGGGATCGTACGCTTGGGCCGCAGGAGATTCCATCACGGTTGCCGACATCAGTCTGGCCGCTTCCATTTCGACCTTTGAGGTAACGTTATACCCTGATTGGCATTTTCTCTGTGCGCCACGTTTCGCGCGTGTTTAATCCGTGTTCTTATTATTTTCTTCTGTTCCCCGTCACTAGGCCGTAGACATTGACCTCAAAAAGTACGCCAACGTGTCAAAATGGTTCGAAAAGGCCAAGAGCTCCTTGGTGGGATACCAAGAATGCAATCAAAAGGGAATCGACGGATTCAAAGCCATGGTGGCCGGTCTCACTAAGAAATAACAAGTCAACAACACGACGTTTAATTCGATTTTTTTTTAATTTATACACATCATAATGTACTTTGTTGCTATTAATGTTTCACCTTTTCAAACGGTCGTATATATTTAATAACTTTTTACGCATATTATAAATACACTCGGTTTTTTTTTCTTTTAATGTGACAATTTTTTTTTCCGTTTGTCTTTATTCATAAATCCTTACAATTCCTGTCGTAATCCAACATCGTGAATTATACAGCGATGAAAGGCAAACACTGCGGTTTAATATACACGTTATGACGTCTAGTACACGCACGCTGCGGCGAGTTTCTTCATCGCCGAAGCTGCTCACCGTTACCTACAGGTCTGGTGTGAAACGATAACAAACTCGATATTGAATACAACGATTATCAATGGTTTTCGAGATTCTTGACTATTGTGCTCTTTTTCATTTTGAAAATCAACCTTTCACCTATACCATATTGTGTTTTGTTTGTCCTAGTCGATTTGCACTAAAATCATTATAAATAGGTTTAGATAGCTATTCGAGCTAGGAATGCTTTAAAAAAAAGCACTAAAATCGACCACAGTAGAAACCAACATTTTCGAAATACGTTTGTAATTTTCACCAAAATTAAAATAAATTATTTTTTCGGTGTATAATAAGATATTGTTTTTGTCAACAACTGATTTAATCTACCATGCTTATCAGTGGCGTATATAGGATTTAATTTCGGAGGGGGCCGATTATGTATTTAGAGTTTAGGGAGAAATGACGGAGGAGGCACAATGACAAATATTGCTTAAACGCTAAAAGACCTTTGGACTATTTGGACTATCATCATTACTTCACCAGAGAAAAAATAAACTCATTTTTTTATTTTTTATGAAATGTAATGTAAAAAATGTATAAAAACTCTTCATTGCAGTAAACAATTTTTTTACTACAGTCACTCAAAATTAATTACATATTTTCTTACAAGAATAAACGAATATTATACATTTTAAATACGAGGTTTTGAATCGACATTTGTCTCTTCATTATGACGAAGCTGTCGTACCCACAAAACTTTAAAGCATATGGCTAAACGACAAACTGTTATACTATATAAATACTCGGAAACACGAAAATACACGTGTCTAAAGCACGAAAGCCTCGAACTTGAGTCTCGGAGATACCGCACACAACTGATGTCTGATCAACGATAATAAATAACAAAATGTTACGGTCACAGAATATATTAATGTTATGGTATAGCAGTGATGGAATGGCCCCGGTGCAGAGTGGGACAAATCAAATATTAATAGAATATACGAGTACTATCTATTATTATCTATTATCTATTATTATAAGCTAAAATTACAAACCTTTACATTACCTAACCGATAGTTCCTATCTATCTATTTCTATCCGACTACACAGACTACAGGCTATACAATTTTTACTATCTTATCGCATAAGCGATTTTTCATTTGGGGGGGGGGGCCCGGGCCCCATCACCCCCCCCCCATATATACGCCCCTGATGCTTATAAAAAGTACCTACATTTAAAAACCACACATAAACAAAGTTAATCAATAAAAAGAAATTGGAAAATAAATAAAATTTAAAAAAATTAATAAATCTATTGATTAGATTGAATGTTTAATTTTTGTTTTGTTTTGAAATGATAGAATTAAGAAATCTCGAATTATTATCGTTGGCGAAACAATCCACCGTATAGTCAAAACTATCATACCGACTATGTATTTGAAATGTTGAGGGAATAAGATGTAAGATGGGTGCAATAACAAAGGATTTTTCAAAAATCGCATTTTTAAGGGTCAAAACAGTTTTGGGCTCTCGACTGGATGTATACATTTTTAACACTAAGGTTATCGAAGAAATATTTTATTTTGTTTTATATAATGATGTTTTATAAAATTACGGAATGGGATGTCTATAAATTAGTAGGTTATAAGTAAACAAAAATTAATATCATATTAGCATGTGCGCTTTTTTCGACCAGCATTTTTTTTTTTTACATCGAAATAGTAATATTATATTGCTCTTCTCTAAAATAGTAAAATATCTTCCGATTGAAGCCAGGACACCAAGTTATTCAGCTAGTACAAATATATAGCTCATACAAATTTGTACAAACGACACCTGAATTGTGCACAGTGCCGGATCTAGGACATTTGACGCCCGGGGCTAGTAAAAATGCAGCGCCCTTAACTGTGCACACCATATGTGGAGCTACGAGGGCCCCTCAATGAGGGAAAGAGGGGGTATTTAATATAAACCTTTTTTTCTATAATATTAATAATTTTTATATTATAATAATAATAATTAATTTTAAATATTAAAAAATATAAACATTTTATAAACTTAAATATGGAAACTTTGCTATTTTTATATAATGTACATTGTACATTTATAAAATATCATATTTTAAAATTTTACACGTATAAAAATATAGAAAACATACATAATTTATATATTACTTGGTTGTTTTAATTTAACAAATAACATTTTAATATCTAAAAGTTTACTTTTCTAGCCTTTTTTGCAGCGAAATCTTTTATAATTTCATCATAATTAATCTTTCTTGCAATTATATGATAAGTTATTAAGTCTTGCTTGCTTTGTAGTAGATCGCAAGTATGATTATATATATATATATAATTTGGTTATGTTATATAACTTATATATAATATAGTCATATCATTATCGTAGATTATTATTACAACTAACAGTTATTTCCAAATCCCATCAGTCGATTTTTCTTCGAAAACAAAAATTAGATAATATCTACGTTTGACGAATTAATTTTAAAAGATATATACATCAGACAAAAATAGTTATATAAATTCCTAAATAATATGTAATATTATATTAATTTTCAAGCTTAAAAATTTTAAATGAAAAAAATTTAAACATTTGTACATTTTTAATATACCCATACCTAAGGCTTTTTGAATTTTCATAAATTCAAGAGCGCCTTCATACCGACGGCGCCCGGGGGAAAGATACCCACTTGCCCCCCCCCCCCCCTAGATCCGGCACTGATTGTGCACGCAGGGTTTTAAATATTTGGTGACGCCATTTTACCTCTAGCAGTGTGTTCGTGGATGGGAAGGTGTCATAATATCCTTTTTTCCGTGGCATGATAGTTTATTTACATACAACTCAGAAGTACTGATACAACATATTTCACAAAATAGGTATTTATTTTTTTTAAATATTGTAAGTCTACTCAAATATTTCATATCCATTGAAGTTGTAAATAGTTAAAGATAAAAGTTCGTAAGGCATAGCAAGTTCATTAACGTCTAGCCGTAGGTATGTTATTAATTACTATACTCAGTAGATATAATGGTAATATTGGAAAATGTGATCGTCGGTATTAGCTCGCAAATAAGTAAGTATACTATTATTGACTATTGTACTGGTTTATTCATCTCATTCAACTCTGGCCGGCAATATCAAGTATGTGTATAATTTCTAATCATTTCGTTTAACGGATTATTAGAAGTCAGAGTTTGTGTTATAGAGTATTTTGCACTAGGAACACATAATTTGCATACTTACAACATCGGCTTGTTATTGAGTTAGATGCAAATCTAAAGTCTTATAATACATAGAAACACGGAAACTCCGTGTCGAAAATATGTAATATTATATTATATTTTGCTTGAAATAATGTATTCGAGAATAACTTAATAGTAAGCATTAAAACGTTGACTTTATATGGTGAAACGTTATGAATGTTGTGGTGATTTAAAACTTGCAAACTTGTTTAACTTATTTGTGTTGAAACTGTACATTATATTTGAATATTTGGCCATATTATGTTTCAGTGTATTAGTTGTGTTAATATGTTTTAGAATATTGTATAATGTAAAAAATTCGAGTGTATGGCGGTTGAGAATGTTGGTAAAAGTATAGAATAAAAATTTTCGGGTTCATCCTTATCTCCAGTATAATATAGTGTTCTGAGTTGTTGATGTTTCAGACCCAACGCCAGTTACATTTTCAGAGATTATGCTTACAGGTTTGCTATTGCGGAACATACCGAACAATGACACCACGATAACATGTACATTTTTATGATACCGAAATATTAAATGTAAATAAGCAAATTATGTAGAACGAAAGGTGAAAAAACAATCGGAAAACGTACGAAAAACGTAATAAAAATGGAAGATCGATGGAAAAAAAATCATCCGCAGAGTGAAAATGAACCCACGAAAAGAAACTTATCGGAGAAAAAGTTACCGCGGCGCCGTCTGCTAGAAAGTGACCACAACAAAAGAAACAGATGTCAATATTGAAAACATAGAAGAGGAAAAACAAAACGCAAGGAATTTTATAAAATGTTGCTCTACGCATTAATGAAGATGAATCACGTACCGATGAGTCACGAACAAACAAAAATCGGAGAGAGCGGTCGGAGCAAATACCAAATGATAACAAAAGATAACAATGGTTGGGGCCAATAATTCAAACGCATTTAGGAAACAAGCAAAGCATTAAGGAATCAGTTTGCTCCCCACAGCAGCACCGGAAACCTGCACTCTAAAGTTTTAAACTGCGATGGTTTTTAATATACTCAAATCATAATATGGTCATACCAGTGACGTAGGAAGACTCGTTAGCGCTCCTGGCAAACCTAGGATAATGCGCCTTTTTAGAGATTAAAAAATTGATGAAAATACTGAATGATATTTTTTATGTATATAATTAGGTAATACAAAATTATTAAATTATCAGTTTTTGTTATAATGTAAATTTCAAACTTTAAAAATTTTCTTTTCTTGCTTTATGGCTAGTGAATTCATCGATAAAAATAAGTACCAATTTTAAAGCACAAATTTGCGCCCCTTCATAATTTGCGCACCTGGCGTAGGCACAGTTCGCCAAACCTTTGTTACGCCACTGGGTCATACTATCCTATCCGTTGATGAAATATTAATATGGTAATAATTATAAAGCATACATTTTCAAACAAATAATTAACTGTAAAAATAATCACGATTTACATTTGTAAGTAGAAAAATGTGTCTTTGTTTCACGTGTAAACGTGTTATATTTTCTCACATTAAAAAAAAAAAAAAAACAATTTCTCTTTTTTTTTTCTCGGCTTGTAGCACAGATAAAATTACACAAAGTCGGGCATTACCTATGGTATTAATGTTACTAATAGCTTGAACGTAGCCCGTCTTAGAGAAAACGCATAATTTTTTTATGCGAGTCGTGGAATCGATAATTCATTCTTGGAGAAAAGTGAGTTGTGTCAATTATTTAAATATTGTAATAAAATCAGTGGTTACATGAATAATTTAGTATAATTTATAACCTATGTTAATATAATATTCTGCTGTAGTGTTCGTGTACATGCTAATAAACGGTATGATGGACTGTCCTGAGTTCTTACCGCAAATAGGTTTTAGAGTTCGGCCTGCTTTTAATTTTAGAAATATACTATCTAGTTTTCCCCACAGTTCTGAAAATTAAGCAAACCACTGTCCGACGTGCGATTGTAATTCCTAGATGTTGTATACTTGCGACGCATTTTGAATAACAACAAGTAATCTGGGTATACTCGCAGGGTGACCACGTCCCTGACAGTTGAAACGTTGAATAATTTCACGTCTTTTGCCCCAGGCACTTGGAAAGTTTTATTTTTGTGCGAAGCATAACTCACCATGGATTTGCGAGTATGCGAGTTCGAAGACAAATATTGGAAGAGGACTGGTCTGCGGGTAAACGTATTGTGTAGGAGTACAGGCTGACGCAGTTAACTCGACGAGCTAAATCGCTTATACCGAGTCGTGAGAACACAATGTATTCATATAAACTGCCCACAAGTAGTAAGTGTGCAGATAAGTAGGTACATTGAATTTGAAATAAATAAATCCGAAACATAATGAACTCCCGTTAAAGTATTTAGAACAAGTTATTTTATTGGATATTCCATTTTAACGAATACACTTAAGATATTTAAATATTATGTGTTTTTGAAATATTTTGTAGTTTTTTTTTTTGTAATTTCACCTGCGTGAACGTAATAACGCTTTTTTATGTACGGTTATAAACAGTCAATCGTATTAAGTAATTCCGCAGATGAACAATAATTGTGTTGTGATTAAAATCAAAAGCGTCCAATCAGCTGCAGTTGGTTTTCAATTATTTTGCAGTTTGGACAATATCTGCCCGTAGAATTCGACTGATCCCTGGTGAACGGCTTCGTCGTATCCGGGTAACGTGGTCTGCGCCGCTTTAAGCCATCTCAGTATGTTGGGATAGCCGGTCAAGTCGAATCCCAAGATCTACGAAAACAAGTTTAATATTTATTAACAGGAGAGTGTATAATATGTTTGTATACTACGTCATTCGAATCATAGACCATGTGATGTAGCGTTTTATAATGTGTTTCCGCCGTTTCCGGTACTCTTATAAAATATTATTCGTTCATAACAGTATATATGTTTGGGTATCGATACAAAAGTAAGTATAAAAAAAGCGAATTTTTTTCACCACGGTAATATTGTACGTTTTCATAAATAATACATTTCTGTTTGTCCCGAAATACTTGAAAACATCATCGATCTCGATTTCCGTTAGACCTCCTGGGAAGTTATCATGGTCTAAACGTTGAATAACCGTATCGGAACACTCGTATTTATTATTTAGTACAAGTTTCAATTAATTGACACGAGTACAATGCATGTAATAGTGTATAAATTATGAAGGAAGATGTCACTAACTCAACAACGTCTAAATAAAACCGGTGGACCTAGGGACTTTACATTTGGGTTATTCATATCTCTAATGGTGTAGGGGTGAGACGAGAAATTATTTTATCCCAATCCTTTCCTAAGGGGTGAAAAAGGGTACACATATTTTTACGTTTCATCGATAACTTCAGAACTAGATTTTGATTTCCAATGGTTGCCTATGAAAATAGCTAAATATACAATTCTGGATTTTACCCTAATCCATCCGTAAACGGATTAAAAGAGGCGAAACCCGACTTTTTTACGTGGACATTTAATTAATAAAATAATCATAATAAGCAGAGATCATGGGATTTATAGCACTTAAGAACAATACTTAGCAGTACATGTATTTTCGTTAAATAAATTATATTTTGTCCAAAAAAAAAAAAAACTTGAAATTCGGACGGTGTTAATTCTCACAATTCTTTTCACGGACAACGCTGTGAAACAATAATTTATTAAAATTCTTTATGGGCAAAATAACGTTTACCGGGTCAGCTAGTGTACACTGTATGCCAAAGTAAAATATTTATTTTCCGCGTTGCAACTTTCATGTGATTAATTCAGCGCCTTTAAATATGTTTATGTGTAACGTACACAACGTGTTAGGCAGAAAACAATTTGCTGTTGAAAATAATGGTTTTTTTCTTCTTTAATAATAAAACATAATTATTTTAAACAAACGATATAGGCAGTACGTACCTCTAAAGCGGAAACCGACGTGATTACCGGAATGTCTGCTAGCGTTACTTCGGGTCCAGCCAGCCACTTCGTTTTTGTCAAATATGTTTCGAGTATTTCCAAAGCGATATTCAACTTTGGCAAGGCAGCCGTTCCGTAGTGTCCACTCATGAATACCGGAGTCTAAGCAAATAACAGAAAAGCGAATGTAATCCCCGAGTCCAGACACGCGTTTCTGTCACGTCAAATGTCGGCAATAACGTATTCATCTTTGCTGATTATACGGAATATTTAAATTGTTCGGTTTACGAACTTTATTTTAAATATATTCCTGTACACGCGGGTACACGGTAAATAATATGGCAAAGGTCTTGTACGGGTATAATATTATAATATAACGGTATAATTGCAGTATAAAATATAAAATTTCAATTTATGAAACGTTTCAAAACAAAATGTAAGAAATATAATATTATGCTGTGCTGTGTACACAAACGGTGTCTTAAAATAACCAGGTTCGAGCGTTATTATTTCCTTCTGAAAATACATCAGTAACTGCAGTATTTATAAAATATTTATTAGTATGATATATTGCATAAGTACATAATACACATATTATTATACTACTGCACGTGCATATTATAGTTTAGCTTATTTATTAACATCGAACAAATGTAGTGATTATGAATGAATATTATTTTTGAATAACGTACACAGGTATATTATTGCATATAATTGCATGATATCGTATGAGTGCATTTATTACAACTTTACTAATCAGTCTTAACGTGTACAAGCGGTGAAAGTCGATTAGTATCATGATTGTTTCATTATATTATTATAGCAATGAAATTTTTTTTATTGTACTTTTGTAATTCTCCAAAAGTTTGCTGTTTTTATGTTTTTATTTTTTATTTTGCCGTTCACTATCAATAAAACATGATTAATTCCTTTTTTTCTATTTATACGTTACACATTTGCAAAAATATGTTAAGATAATCATTTTTGAAAAATATCAAAAAACCGTGAAAGCATATATTATTATCTTAAAGATTGCACCTTGGTGCGGAAAAAAAAGTTTTGACGAGAACTTTAAAAGAAAGTATATTATAGCGAGATTAAGGTCGTAACGTCAGTTAAAATTCACGTTGCGCACAGCTGATAATCGAAGAATTTGAATACTATACCCACACGTTTTGCTTCGGCGACTTCTACAAAGTATTGAAATTTATTCAAAATACAGTCGATTTCGGATTATTATCACGCTAAAAAAGTATAATAATAATATCTTGACGGATAATGTCACTAGTGATAAACTTGCTTTTTTTACTACGAAGGACAAGTTGTTATCGGAAAACTTTACACAGTGCTTAAATATTATAATATACAGAGTGATATTTTTATTTTTCGTTTATCGAAAAATACATATTTCTTGATCAATTTTTGTGATTTTTGGACAATTTTTCCACGCGATCAAGAGTCATATTGTTCCGTGACGAAAACTTCTTTCACTAATTTCTCGTCATATTTATTTTTATTTTGACGGTTTCGGGCACATCTTAAATCTTATATTTTACTAGAAACATGGATTTATGAGAATCAAATATGTCAAATCAGGAGCTCATATTGAGCATTTTTTATTTGTACAAACTACAAAGTGTGCACCACGTAGATACGACTGCCTGTATGACATAACGGTGCAATGCACCATTGTTTTGCGGACAGTACAAATAATAATATTGTACTTGCATTTTTATCGTACGAAAATAAAAATCACAATTTTATTCGTTCGACCCCGAAAGAGCCCAAAAGGTTATTTAATAATAATAATACAAGTTTTGCTAAAAATTATAATTCTATGAACGGTACGGTTCATTTTTTCTCGAGTAAAATAATGGATTTCTCCGAGAAACGAAATTCTTCTGCGGAATTTGGCATTTAAAAGATATATATACATTTTTATTACGATATTTTCATAAAGAAAATGATGTTGCGAAGTTTTTTCGACTTTCTTGGCGAGTAGCTGCGCGGAAAGCAATCGTAGAGGTTTAAATTTCCAAACCCGAGAAACACGAAAACGGAATTTCTGGAAACGCGCGGTTGACAAGAGGACGTCGTTCGGAATTTCGTTTTTATTATTGTTCCACGACAGCGTTCCGTATTTCATTCAATCCGCACGAGAGCCTCAATCAAAAGTATTTTACTAATAGTTTCAAAAAGACGTGCTGAATACGTTGTAATCAGTTTTAGTGACGACGTTTAACGCGTTTGTGTAGTTTTTCATTTTTCCTTCTCTAGGACTGACCAAAAGGTTTTTTTTTCAAACATTAAATCCTGTTTTATAGAGCCTATTGTACTTTATAAGGACAAAATATCAATTATAATTTGTTATTTACCATATAAGATACATAATCAATATAGCATAAATATATTTATTAAGTATCTCATGAATATAAATAAATTCACTAAAAATGTCAAAAAATGCTCTCAAAATAATTTTAAATTCTTTGATGTATGAAACAAAATTTGTGATTGGAAAGCATTGTTTAAAGACATTTAGGAAAAATACAATTTGCACTGAAATCTACTCCCTATTTATTATTACTTCATTAATCAACCGGTATTATTTTTACGAAAGTCTTAGTACGTTGAACTATTTGGTCAAGTTTTTTACACCGTTATACAACATTCAATGATTTTTATGAAGTCGGTAAAAAAAAAATGATCATATAATATTATATAATTTAACTTATCTTGTATTAATCAAAGCAGTTTGTTTCGGTTTTAGTTTTTTCATATTTCGATAGGAACGCATCACCTATGTTGTTATCGAAGCGAGGCAAGAGTCCGCAGTGTAAGGGAACAGTTTTATCGCTATTTTGTTTTCGCCTGGTTCTAATTATAATAATGCAATATTTTCCTCGACAATGGTGTTCACCATATCACAAATGAAATTTTATTAAGTGATTGCGTATAATAACATTACGCCGAAGGTTTCTGTTTGCGTGGAACGTTTTACGAAAGTAGTCTTTTGCGTAGGAGTACAATCTAATAAGCAACCTTGCTGTAACGCACTAATTGCATTTCGTTATACTCTACACTAAAAGCTATTTTATTCCTTAGACTGTAGTGTACCTATATGATATTACAGTTCGTATAAAACGAATCACGGGAAATCAGCAGACGATGAGTCTTTGATGGTTTATTTGCGAGTTGAGTGATTATTATCATTATTATACTTCCGGGATCATAAGACTATTAGTACGTAAAAACAAAATATTACGTTTAACACGTATCGTAATAATAATAATAATAATAATAATGTATTATAATCAATATAACGGCAAGAAGCTCAATTATAATACAGGTAATAATAGCTTAGAAAATTAGAAAAGTACCAAATTCATCGATAAAGGCACAATACAGCAATAAAATAATTTTGTACGTTTATTATTACTCATAATTTTTAAACTGTGAGCTTAAAATCGCTTTTAAGGACGAGAACATAAACTCAGTACTTATCAAAAGTTATCAGCTAGTTCACTTAGCTAGAATTGGAATGTTTAGAAAGTATTTGATTTGTGTCCAATCGTCGTTATCAACAATCATATAGAATTCAAAGATTATACGCACATAAGGAAGCGTTTTTGAACGCGTTCATTAAAACAAACGTCGTTCTTAGAGTACGGACTGCAAATAGGCAGTCTAAGGTTAACCTAACTAAAGCGGAATTTAAGAGCTTTAGTGGTCTCAAACCTTTAAATGTATAAGCGAATAATTTAAATTTATTGTAGGCGTCGCATATCGAGTTGAAAAAATGTAAAATGAGTGGAAAACAAGAAATAGAAAGATTATGTATACAATATATATACTCACGACGTATTCCGACACTCGTCTGTACAAAGCTCCCAAGTCGAAATCCATTCGCTGATCGACCGTCGCTCTTTTCTGCAAATCCTTCGGGTACAGCTGATCTTTTGAAAACGCACCGGTAGTCGATCCATAACGTTCCGTGAGATACTTGCAGATGGCTCGGCTTTCAAAAATATTACAATATAGTTCTTAAATGTTACTCAACTGTTACTCGTATTCCGTTATAGGCGATCGCGCATGCTAACACGTTTAGAAATAATGCGTTTGAGATAAACTCGCAGAATTCTGATACGTGAAAATTCTAGTGAAAAAAATCACCTATATAGTACACATTTATTGTGATAATATTGTTATTTAACGGCTACAATGTCTTATGAATTTTTTTATTATTTTTCCGAATGTTTCTATTTTATTTACATGTCTGCAATTTAACTTACGTGTGAAAAAATCCCTATCATCGAGGACTTTCATTCGTACATCGAGAGACCAATAAATCGAATCACATAATAGAAAAAAAGCGATTAAATATTACATGTTTTTTCAACTCGTTCGTACGTACACTATTTTAATATTATGTTGTACTTCATAAACACTTATCGTTAATGAATTATATAAGATGTTTACCAGCAAAGCTTATAATTACATTTTTTTTTACTAACTCAAAAAAATTATATCAGCACAACAATCGGGACGACGACTCGACGATATATCTGTTTTTTAGGTATATGGTACCACCGTGTTTTGCAAATTGTGCTGTTCCTATGAGCAGCGGCGTAATAAAAAAACTACTGGCGACCGTAATGGGAAAAAGTTTGGTAATTAATAGCTCTCCAAATCATGAGCGTTTAAGATAATTAAAATTAACAAAAACAAAATGTTTACAAAATGGAAAAAAATTATAATATATTATATCATTTGAAAAAATATATTAACATTAACTTTAACAGCTTTTATAAAATTGTTGGTAATAAAAGTACATACAACGTGTTTTGATAATTTGAAGCCGAAAACTATAGTTATCTCAAGGGCATTTATATGATTTGACATAAATTCGTCAAAATAATTGAACGCAAAATGATGATGTTGAAATTCTTAAACGTTTTTTTTTTTCGTTTTACTCATTGTTTATACGGTAAAAATACAGTAGAGTGGATAACAAATTTCTTTTTCTCGGACGTAATATTTACCCATGAAGTAAAAAGTATATTAGATCTTTGTTTTGTTTCCCTCTCTGAAATTATTTCTGAAGAACTTATAAATTCAAATTACAGTGTAAAAAATAAAGTAGGCACTGAATTAGATTTGCAACCAATTTATTTTTTTATTTTTTTCGAAGATATATTTTGAATATGGAGATCAATACTTGGTGATAGGCTAAGAGTTTATTCTAATTTTACTTTTGCAAATAATTGAATAATAATAATAATAATGTTCAAGTTACTATTAAACCTATGTTGTCTTTTACTTTTTTATGTATGCCAACTTAAGGGTGTTCTGTGTCTATACAAACTTTGCTTTTGTCAAATGGGAACACTATCTTTCTTACGTAAAACATTATTCTGTATATAATTTTTCTGGAATTTTTGATGTACCGTAGTCAACATTTGGACAGATACTTTCGGAGTTATTCAGATTTGAAATTGCGTATGGAAAGTGTAAAATGCGCTTCATCTCGATTCAGGCGCAATTAGCGATTACATTTAATCACGAATTAAATCATTATTTTAGGTGCCATAAAAATGTTTTCCTCAATACTTAAATTAGAACAATGCGAAAACTACTGGTTCCAAATGATTTCAACGCATCAACACTTACAGAGAAACGACGTCGATGTCACCCTGTACAGTACGCGGCCGCGGGGTCGGAGCGCTCGTTAATATAATATATTTATCGTGTTATTCATAATTAACAAGCGTTTCAAGCAATAATAAATTATCTCGGTATTAGGTGCGTACACAACGAAACTTTGTCGTTACGGTTAATACCGGTAATATAAACACAAAGGCTAGTTGGACGAAAGTTATCGTCGTAACAAATTGTTGGATTTTATACACTACGACGACGACGTCGGCGTAGTAATGTGATTATTCTTGTTTTGCCGCAAATGCGTCTGCGATCAGTGCCGGGTTAACGAATATGCCGCCTGGGGGCATATTTTAAAATGACGCCCTTTATAAACCTGTACCCAGGCCCACGTCTAGGGCGGCATTTTTTAGAGGCGGCATTTAACATTTATGTATACTAGATAATTTTTAAAAAGATTCCTAGTACCTACTTATATAAAATCGTGTGTAGTGAAAAATAAAAATCAATAAAAAAATATAAAATTTGGTCAGTATGATACAATGATCGGACAAACATAAATGTGTGTTTACGCTTTTGGTCGACCGTCGACCGTAGCAAGTTGCGGTGTTCTCTTGACGGTTTTTAATCGGTTCTGTGAATCAGTTTTGTCTGGCACCGATAACGTGTTTTGTTGTTTTCAATTTTAACTATACTACGCTATAATAATAACATGGTCTTTCTTTTTACTAATAATACGCTGAACGCTAATTCACGTAATAATTCTGTGGTAGGCGATTCGATATAAATATCTAATATAATATTACTGTTTTTATATTTTGTTATACACATTTTTCAATGAATAATAATTCTTTCTAAAAATTAAAATACATTAGAAAAATTCAAAACTTTCGTTTTCACCGTTAATAATTTGCCGCCCCTAATAAATTGCCGCCCGGGGCAACTGCCCCCTTTGCCCCCCCTTAACCCGGCACTGTCTGCGATTAAAGCGGATACACATTATTATATGTATTCGTATAGTACTATAGTGTTATTCAATCGGCGTTTGTCCCGCGACGTACAACACGACCTGTGTGTAAGATTCGAACAAATTGTTGCTACGAAATCGTCCGGTGACTTAACCGGGACGACGGGGAAAAAAAACCTTTTATGCGTGATGAATATTTTAACCCGTCCGCTGTACTATGAAATAATTACTTTTACTTCTCCACCGTATACCTAATTCGAACTCAAAAAATGTGAAACACATACATTTGTAGTAATTCACGAACGTACATATTATTATTATTACTATTATTACACCGTATTATTGTATACATTGTGTATACGACATGTACACTATAAAAACAAAATTATTGTTAATTTATTCAATAGCCTTTACATTTACGTATACAACAATATATTGTTATAATAAAACATATAATTAATTTTATAGTTTTCTATTGAATCATAAGTGCTTCATGTTTTCAGACCTAAGCTATGTAGTTGTAGCGAATATAGTTGAATAACTCGACGCCATCTATTCGCCTATTATCCTCTCTAAACTTCAACATTTTCTACGACGTAAACGCTCTTTTCTCCAACAATATAACCTCAGTCAAAGAAATCCTCAATTCCATACATCACATTGAGCTAAGCATCTAAATGTTCGAGCTTTGTTATTTTAATATGTTATTTTATCTGTTGCTTTCGTATAACTACACCCCATTAAAATTGTGCTATTTTTTATAATCATTATTTCTATTCTCCTTTGTTAGAAATGTAATTTTGTCCGCATGGTCTAGCTGTTGAGATATAATAATATTTATGAAAGAATTTCAATAAAAAAGAAAACGCAAGAAGGGTGTAAAACGCTAAACAGTTTACTCGGCTCCGGGCGAACTACCGAAATATGAAATCTACCAATGCGGCGCGCGACCGTCAAAACCCCTCGACTTGCTTCAGTCACTTCACTGATGAAACAAGTGCAGTCTACATATCATTGTAATACGCACGCGGGCGATGTGGTAAAATGTCCACTTACCTTTCGCTCAAAACGAATCCGTTGTCGACGATGGTCGGAATCGTGTGCTGAGGGTTTAGCTGATCGCATAAGAAGAGACGGAAGGGCAAAAACGAAAAAAGAAAAGAAAAAAAAGACAAATTAGCATATATATATATATATATACGTGCAGAGTAAATGATTTTTTTCGTTCTATTCCGCGACTTGTCGGAACCATACTTGTCTGTACTCGGGTGTTTGAGTCTGTTTTTTGCTCAGCGACGTCAAGATGGGATTGAGCTTGACGTTCAACAATTTCGCGACCAGCTGCACGGTGAAGCACGGCAGGCTCCACGAATCGTAGTAGAAGTCAATCGTCATTTTGTCGCTTGCACCGGTGAAAATCGTCGAGTTCGGTCGAGCGCACCACGAAAATGTAAGTACAACCACCGCGAAGGCGTGATATCGACGCCAAAGGTTTTATACGCGACGTAGCTCGTCCAAGCCGTCGGGGGGGGGGGGTTTTTTTTTTCGTCCGCCGATAACCGCCTCGGCCGTTGCGCAACCGTCGATTACGTGATTACGTCGTACGCCGTGTAAATTGCACGAACACGTCGCGGAGTGGAAAAAAAAAATCTGTCATCGCACTATGTTGTCTTGTTGTTTGTCGTCTCGACGATTACGCACGCGTGTTCATTATACGCGCGTTATAAAAGCCCAAAAACGTGTGATGTAAACGAAGTTTTTTTTGCTAACGTTTAATCGCTGCGTTTGTACGAGGAAAAAAAAACTATTGGCTTCAGTGATGAAAAAAGCCCGTCAGTACGTCGTAATCTCAAGTTTAAGAACAAAATTCACTCGTTTAGGTGACGAAGGAACGTTGCACATTTATCAATACATAATTCTACATTCAACGTAACGTGTTCACATTGTTTGTAGAACGTGAATGTTTTAATGTCTGCAGCTACCGATGTCGCTCACGATTTTGTTATTAAACGTCTTAATAATATGACATATCGATGTACGAGTATATGTATATTTGATCGGTACTCATTTTAGAGTAGATTTGGTGGCCGAGAGCTTGAGGTTCGAACCCGGTCGCCGGCGATTCGCTTATCAGGCTGAACCACGGTCCGAAGTGAAGAAACCGTCATCACACCCCCGTCCGACCAACTGATCCAAATCACGAGCTCGGGTCCTGTATACCCCTTCCAACCCCCTACGGTACCTCTATCGTACTTGAAGCTCCCTTAAAAAACAATTAAAGAAAAACCACTCGTGTTATCGTATCGCAGTGTAGTCGTGTCCATCATGCCGTATACGAGTAGTGACGTTGTGTAGTTGACGTCGTATTTTTGGTTTTTGGTTTCAGCCAGTTGGATCTTAAAGGTCTAAGAGCCGACCGTGTAGTAATTAAACAGTTTCCCGTCCCTGTAGAAACAGTGATTGCATACCACGCGGACAAAACGAAAGGACACGAAAAATATAATGAAACCGCAAACGGAACGATGATAATAATGACTCGTTGCACAACAGATTGACAGTCGATTCTTCGCAATCGACATTGTGTATAATATTGGTTTCCCACACGATATTTATTCGATTTTGTTCGTTTCCCGACCACGCCGTGCTGCACGCATTTTACCATCGTTTCATTTTCGTCATATTTTTCATTACGTTATTTAATATTTTACTGCGCCCACCACCGCGCCGCCGCCGTGGAAGTTTTGCCGCCTGGTTTCGCCATACGCGTATATTTACGAATGACGTAACGTAGTGTGGACGCGTCGTCGGTGCCGGCACACGGTCTCGTTCTAATGTTTATTCAGTTCGTAAGTCGCAGACGGCATACGAAACGCCCGAACACTCGTTTAAAGATATTATAATGAAAGCGATGGAATCCAAAAGGAAAAAAAAAAAAAACCAAAGTTGGAACAGGCGTAAAATCTCACCCGTTAATTTCCCTGAAAAATTGATCCATCGTAATGCACAGTACTTCTCGTATTATTTTCCGATGAAAACGTTTTAACTACGATAGAAGGGGCAATTAATAAATATTGTTAAATCCAACTATGCGGACAATCGAACAACGGTTAAAAATGTACAATGAACATAAATTTAGATGTTTTAAATAATTAAAAAAATGTGCTGTGTGTATATTGTACAACGTACACGGGTAAAGTGATAAAATATATACATATATAATATATAACGTATACACCGTTAGCAGACCGAACATAATTAATTAACATTTCAAATATAAATATAACTGAATTATATGGATGATTCAGCACGGAACATTCTTGGCTTGGACCAGAAATTACGAACATTTACGAACGGGACAAATACGAACACACACAAAAAAAAAATCAGCCGAATACAAAGAGTTCTCAAGTGATGATATTGCATACATGTGACATTGATTTGTAGCTGTATGGAAAGTATTTAAACTAACTCATCACTGCCGTGTAAGATACAACTTTTGTTAAATTAAAGTTAGCTTGCCTCTCTTCCTCTTCAAGCTGATGATCATAGATTTATTGAAATGGAAATTAATTGGAATTCATTGTTTTGAAAATGGCATGTGAGCGTTTTTAACGCGGTCATCGCAAGGCTTGGTAGTGAACTATGTTGTTTGTCCTTGAGAAAACTAGTAACGTCGATGGCTTCCTGACTGTTGAGCTGACCATTTACAATTGTCCACAGGAAAAACACGGAAATTCGTGTTTTATTCCGCACACTTCCAACGATTGGCTTTGCGATTTATCGACTGTCTTTAGAAAAGTAAGGAAAACCGAAAACTGGACACCCTTAAAATGAAACGACAAATCTGTTGGAACCATTGGTATTCTAGGAATCCGAACATCCTCGCCTTAGTATAATTATTCAAACAATATGGCTTTGTGCACGAATTGAAGCAAAAATCAATGGTATTAGAAACGTTTTTACAGTTCCTCTCCGAACTTCGAGGAAGAAGATTCCTCCGTAGCCGTCGTTGATTGCTATCATCAATAGGTACGCGAATACATCTACAATGTTTTTAACGCCATAACGATAAAATATAAATGACGAATAAGTTGTTGCCGACCGCGTACTTGTGACGTATTGTATTTTGTAAGAGTGGCGCGTTTATATTATTATAGTTTGTGCACTAGAACAATACATAAAACGAACGCGTGTTTAATAGAAGAAGACGTACAAGTATGGCTGAACATTTGTTCAAATGTAATACGCACGGTTAACAAAAACTAATTTACAATAAATATCACACAATCACGCGGTTCGGCCGCATTACAAAGTGCGTGTAAACCGTTATTTCGACGGTTTAACGGCGTATACTTCTAAGTATGGCCGAGGCAGATAAGGTTTATTCCGTTATTGATATATTTAGAGCTTACGAGCTGATTAAACTCCACGCGAGGGAGATAACTATTTTTCCCCGTAATTCTCGCCGAGAAACGTCTTGTAGGGAAGTTCGAGTTAATTGACTACACTGCATACTTTTTATCTCCCGATCAGAGTTTTCGGGTTGAAACGAACCCGCACAACACAGATGTTCATGGATACAATAGGTTTTATAATAATATATTAAATGCGCGCATCCGTTTACACACGGAGGCTTTGTTAACGAGTTCGTATGAACCGCATTATTTCACATGTCGCTCAATTATTGTTATAAGTAAAACATTGCGACGAATGTCGACTGTCAATATGTCCACGTAACGTTTTTCTGCGTTCATATTTCTCACGGTATTTTTTTTTTTTTTTCCTTTAATATGAATGTACAATCTGTACCTAGGAGGCACAATAAGTACATGTCATAAGAGACATTTACATATATACATCATATTAATCATATTAAATCTCACGGTATTTAAATTATAATTTTATATATTAGGTCACTCCAAGATGTCCCATGGACATCTTATGCGCAGAGAAGAACCTGAAATGTGCCAAACATGCGGAGAACCTCTCACAGTCAAGCACCTCCTTATTCACTGTCGTAACCACTCGGATACCAGAAAAGTATTAAAAATACCCGACAACCTCTTCGAAGCCCTCAGCCCAACCCATGAGAACACCAACAAAATAATCACATTCCTAAAAGAAATTCACATGTACAACCTAATTTAAGGAACATTTTATATTTTTATTTTTATTTTTTTTTTATATATATACTCTATGTAATAATATCCATGTGCACGCTAATAACCTTAGCAGTTGAAGCTGTAAAAATAATAAAAAAAAAAAATTTTATATCTTACATCGTAATTAATAATAGAAAGTATTCGTTTTACATTTTTTTTTTTTTTTACTAACGGTTATTATATTAATTTATATCGGCTGAGGATTAAAGCACTTGACTCATAATTTTTTACACCCTAACATTTTTCTTGATTAGTGTATATCATACGAAATTAGTTAACAAGGATCACCAAGCAATGGAACTGGTAATAACATTTTTTGTATCAATCAGTGTGTAAGAATTCGTTTTAAAATTGTACTTAAATAACGTATATTTTAATGTTTAATGCGGCCCTCAGTGAAAAGTTGAAAAACACATAGGGTACGCGTAGGCAAAAAGGCTGCCGACCTGTATGAAATTAAATTGCTATTTTACCATTTCCCAGAATAGGGATCGTCGGCAATGTTTTACGATAGGCCGAATCTGCGATACGTCTAACGATGTCGCGGGCAAAGTTGCTTCGAGAGTGATACACAGGTAATTGTAATCGAACGCTCCTTTATGTGCACACGAAATCCGAACACTTTTTTCTTTTTTCTTACTTATTGATTGTAAAATAAATAAATTAGTATCATTAAATTGACCTTGGTATACTGTTATCAGGGGAGATTTTAACATGTATGTACATCTTACCGGAGAAGATCAAATAAAATCACCATATCACAACTCTATACCTGTTTGCTACAAAAAAATTGTTCTCGCTCAGATCGATTTGCTATAATCTGTTAATAAAAATGTTAAAAATGTACCACCAAATGTGTTCGTAAAATTAACTTGTATACAAATTTTAATCTAGCCGACCGAAATTTCCCTAAAAAAAAATGCAGTCTTAAGCTGAGATTAATTAAAATAAAATGTCGAAACGTTAACATTTTCAGAAAAATAAATTCTATAAAATGGTTTTCTTCAAAAAATAAATATTTTCATCTTGTGTCCTAAAAAAACATTTTTAATTCAATTAAAATATGAAATATTTGTAGTCCTTGCCTCTGTGAGTCTTATGAAAATAAAAAAAGGAATACATTCATTATCTCTAGAGATATCGCAATTCTCGGTGGGACACCTTTTTGTATATCTTCAGTGCGTAAACATAAACGTATGCGCAAAACCCTGTACGCCTCCAAGGGTGTTTTTCTGAGAGAAAAAAATATAAAAAAGTAGTATAACCGTAGGTAGCTCGTCGAGGGCGGAAAATCGAATACTAAACATGCTATACAAACAGTTATCTTCGGATGACGCTGAAGCCCCGCGAACACGCATGGGCCTCCGCAGTCCTCTTTCGCGTATAATTATCATACAGGTACGTGTACACTGAAGTTGGACGATGACGTGTTGTCGGGCAAAAGCTATTACACGTTTTAATGATCTCCGCGCTGTACCCTCTCCTATATGCGCAGTTCTATTCAGAGCTTCTTCGGAGCGTTAGCGCTCGGCTCGTTTCGTTTCGTACTGCAAGTGCCCGTCGAGGGTAGGAAAATTTACTGTTAACGTATTATTATTATCATCGTCATTACTATACTGCATATTAACCGTTTTTATTCCTATTTGGGCGTCGGTTCGAGCTCGGCACTTTGATTGATCATAACTACACTGAAATGCTGTACAACCGCGGAGTAACGATATCGGGGCGACCGTCATGTTATCGTCTAAGCTTGAAGGGACTGCAATGACGGGGAAATATCGATGTAACGTCAGTACGTTATTCGAACCGCGAGTGTTTTTATTCGAAAGACAAAAAAAAAACAAAAAAACATTACAATAATATCGAGAAATTTTTATTATACGGATGAGTTTTTTTCCTTTTTCCGTCGACACCGCGAAATGAGATCAAACATTCATACGGACTTATGCGTTCGACTCGGTGTTTTTCATTTTCGACGCAAGTATACACGCGTGACTCGATTATTTCTGCCGTCTAAGTATTACTTGTACAAACAACTCGTTTGACTTTTGGCGGAAATTCATAATACTGAAAGTACGCAGTGAAACCAAATTCTGTCATTATTTTCCTCGAGGAATTCGCTTTGTTTTTGTGGGTTGACATTTTTTTCTGGTATGTTATTGGGTGACTTTCTCAAAATGCGTATTATGTTAACGTTTTGCATATAATATATTGATATTGATATCTTAAATTCTAGGGGGCCCAGATTTAAAGGTCTGAAAAATCATCGAAAATTGCTCAAAAAAATAGTCATAAATACCCTTAAAATATATACATTTTACCGAAAAAATACCGTTGCAAAATAAGCAACACATTTTTATTTTTAAATGTTATATATTTTATTGTGCAACTAATTTAAAATTTACAAAAAAAATTAAAATTTGAAAAGGTTTGACTTGATGCAGCTGAAATTATTTTTAGATAATATTATCATTGTATTCAAATAAAAAAGTGTACAAATCCTAAAAATGATGTATTTTGCATTGATATCCGTGCCCTACTAATTACCAAAGGAACAAAGAAAACGTACAGCTTGCTTTATGTTTTTTAAAAAAATTATTTTCATTGCGATATTATAATATTATAGACAATTGATTCGTTTATTCTTTACTTAGAAGATTATCTTATGCGAAACTGACAATTTGATCGATATTGTACCTACGCATCTGTGCATTTTCTACAAAATAAAAATGAATTTTGTTTTATTAAAAAAAAGAAAAAATATGAAAAATAATCTAATTTGATAATTTAATAATAATATTCCGCTAGTAATATTATATTCTTCGAATTGTTATTTTAAATTGGCAAAATTATTCAATTTCATTCTGTCAATATAATTATGCACTAAACAAACACCGAGCATTTAATAATAAAATATTATACCATTTTTCCTGGGAAAAATATCTACTGTATCTAAAAAAGCACTTGAAATCAATATAGTTAGCAAATTAATATTGTTAACATACATTAAAACGATAAAAGCCATAAACGATTTTACAAAAATCAAATATAAATTTTATATAAACCATGCATTATATACCACGGTGAGTATATAAGAATTAAGTACACCTAAAAATATAAAATTCGGTTTCGAGAAACTAGTACCAGCGGCCGCATAGGTGTTTGATTATTTGATTAAAAACATTTATTTTTTACAAGTTTTCCCCCGTAACTTTTGCACCATTAATTTTCAAAATTACTCCGTCACAGAATATTATTAAAACGTAAAATATTTTTTGTACCCACCCACAGTCTACTGCAGAGTTAAATAATTCGTCAAAGTTTTAACGTTTAATACTAATACAACAATAGTACGTACAGCATGACCCTAGAAATGATGAAAAATCGAGTTGAAAACAAAAATGAGAATGAAAAATCTAGACTTACAAATATAGACTCTGTAAATCGCTCCTCGACAAAGCCCGATGATTCTCCCGTAACAATAATGCAATCGCGATCCTGAAATATTATACAATCGAATCTTATATGAATTGTACAAAAACGTCGACGAAATAGAGTTCCAAATGCCGCTAGTATACGACACGGGCAGTAACAATTCTAAGCTCCCGAAATCTCTTGATGCAGCACTAAACCAGGATCCCAATTCCATATACGATTTTTTTTTCGTGCCAACTGAAGAGTGTCCTGTTGCCAAACAAACTTTGTTTTTTGTCAAATGGGAACACCATCTTTTTTACGCAAAACATTATTCTGCAGAACATTTTTGTGGAATGTTTGATTTAACGTGGACGAAATTCGGAGTTATTCAAATTTCAAATTTTTAAAGTTTTAGAAAACATAGTATTTATGGTCAGTAAAGAAAAATCTAAATTTAAGAAATTTTAGGCCAATAAATGGAGATGGACATGGCTTAAAAATCATCACCCTTTTTAATAAACTTTAACTCTATTTATTTTTAAAGTACCCAAGAAATCTACATGGAATGATCGTGTACCACGTGTCTCCATGTTATTTATTTTCTTTTTAATATTTAATATTGAGAAGAACACCAAATAATGGCTTGCAAATAAGGTTTTCAATAGCAAAAAAATAAAATAAAATTACCAAACAAACGTTTCAAACGAGTTGTACGTTATGTCGTACTCGTAATAGATAACATCTAGGTACGTACGTTTATGGTTTTGGGTATAAAACATTAAATACTTTCCGTCTAATACAGTGTTTCCCAACCTGGGGGGCGCGACCCCCCCGGGAGGGGGGCGTGTAAACATTTCTGGGGAGGCGTAAGCAGTCATTACAAAATACAGTTTTTATCATCTCGGATATTTTATAATTTCTTTGTAAAGTACACAAAAAAGTGATATATTTTTCATGTTATAGAAGGGGGGGGGGGCGCAAGAGTTTCGAAAATCTACAAAGGAGGCGTGGAATAAAAAAGGTTGGGAACCACTGGTCTAATACGTGTATAATATTGTTGTTCTGTTATTTGAAAACAGTCTCAAGCTGTTTTAATAACGAAAAACTTGGACGTGTGCAAAGTAAACTTTTACGCTACTTAAAATATAAATGATATCACTTACAATACAGGATCACAACCACCAGCCTTTCAGAAAACCCTTTGGCACGCACTCTTTGAGTTCTAGGCGTGATTTTCTTAATGCGATTTTTATTTTTATAATGTTTTTATAATGGCTCTATAGATGATAGTCATCTTTTAAGTTTAATTTATTTAGCAATTCCATGTCCTAACTCTAGAAACCGTCCAACATTTAACCATTTTAAGCAAAGAACTCTTCACCTATGCTTTACGTCTGTTGACAGTAATAATTAGCTTCATGTTACAATACGCGAAAATTGATTTATTTTATTCATGTGCTAAAATCCGTAGCAACAATCTAACTTGATTAGTTCAAAATACTATTTTAGTTCTATGTCATATATTTGTATCTATATTATATAGGAATAATGGAATGGGGGATATATTATAACACTAATAGTCCGTGTTTATTGTACTATAACTAATTTATTTACGTGTTTACTGTAGAGTATGACTATATTATTATGATTTATTTATTTATTTAATTTTAGTTTTATCGTAAGAAGTACTAGGTCTCACTGAGATGACTTGTGTGGACATTCATACTAATCGGTAATCAGAAATCACTAATCAGTTATCAGTAATAAATTATATTCGTCATTATAATTAATTTTATCATTATTATTATAATGTGTCACTTAATTTATTCATGTTAAAATTAATGTAAATAAGTAGCAATTATTTTTTATCTCGGGTGAAAACCGATCGAATACCATAATATATAGGGACACTCTCGATTGCGTATTAAAAATGGTATACCCTCCGTTCGAGAGCTTATCATACTCGTAAAATGAAAAATATAAAATAATATTTATATACATCGTAGTGATCGCCAACCGTCTGCTAAGCCCCTTGTATAAAGATAGTCAACTAGTGGTGAACCTCGAGCGTAATGCGTTTAGCGAATTACGTTTTTACCCACATGATAAAAACGACGTATTTTGACGAGGTTATTTCAATGCGCGCGTCATGAGCTGGGGTGAATTACATTTTAAATGCTATAAATAAAAATACTTACTAAATTAGACGAAAAGTTGAATTAGATGTTAAGCAGAAATATTTTAAAACAAGTCGGGACTAGTATGTGTCGAATGAAATTACGCTTTCAGAATATGGGGTTCAAATTCCAAAAAAAAAAAATCAAACAAATACATTACACGTACCTAAACTTAATTTTAAAATAAGCTAATAGTTCAAGCGGACAGTCCCAAGCTTGTTAAAATGAGGAGGGGGGGGGGGTTAAATTGGTTGATAAATAATTTAAATTAAAAATGTCGGCCACTATATAGTTTGCCCTTTGGCATATGCATTTTTTTGAATTACTCGCCCGAACGCATTATGCAGAATTACCCAAACGCAAATTCTACTCGTTTTATCGCAGTTTATCGCAACCAATTTCTATCGCAGACGTATAAAATACGATTAGTTGGTATACAGTTTCAGGAACAAAAGCATCACAGCCGCGTCGACTGATTTCTTACCCGAGTGCTCAGCTGTTTAATAACCTAGTATATTTCAACGTTGAGAATTAATACAAATGTACGAGTACGTTTCTTCTCCGTGTAGTCGCGTCCGCAAAAGTCAATTAATTTTGAATCATATTTTTCATACCAAACGTCCGACACTATCAAAACGAACTAGTAAAATATATTGTAGTGTAGTACACCGGTCGGGTATATGAGTTTTCCAAGCGTACTCACTTTTGAAAAACTTGAAAACACAAAATATGTTTGAAAAAAGCAGATTGCATTATTAGTGTATGTTAGGAGTGGTAAAACGGTTGATCGCGATTTACAGTGTACACACAATTTGAAAGTCGATCTTTGGCATTTTTTTAATGTTTGTGTTATACTTGTTCGTCGTACCATTGTTTATCGTCGAAACTCTACTCAAAACGACCATCTTCAGTAAAATATTTATCTCTACTTGAAAAAGTTTGGCTCCTGAGCTATTCCTGGCATATATAATCAGACGGAGCGGGCAGGATTTTCTCTCTCTCACTCTCTCTCACTCTCTCTCTTTCTCCTTCTCTATGTTGTAAATTTATGCTAGGAAGTAAACATTTTTTTTCGTCTTGATTCGCAGCTATCTTCGTATTATTATTAGCTGTATTATTTTTTATTTATTTCACATACAAACCCGACGATGAACACTCGAATAATAATGGATAGAGTAGGTATAAAATGGTTGATCATAATATGCCATTACGAAACACTGATATAATTATGTTATATGCTAGCACATTAAATTGTCATCGTGTCGTAAAATATTTAAGTATAATTTAAAATGTATATTTATCGCTACAATTTTATGTATTTTTTTTTTTTATTTATACATCACATCTCTCACGTAAAGTTATGAAATGGTAAAATACTATACTGCTATACATTATGATGTTTTCATAAATTTGTTCGAGAGTATATTATTTACCACGCCGACGAGTGTACCATTATGGGTATTCGATTCTTATGATTGATACGGGGGTGGTGATGGGTGTACAGTATATGTACTCAATATTTACAACACGCGGTGAACGGTGAAATGTATTTGTTATGCCGTGAACTGCGTGCAAAAATAAAAGAAAAAAAATCAATTTATACGCGTTATTGTATTTAATAAATAATAATTCACGTTTGATAAATATCATATAATTATAAACGTATATAGCGTAATTGATGGTGATTTAAACGAGCCGGATTAAACGTATTAATTTCACAAAAAATCGATGAATAATTAATGCACTACACATCTTATCGTTCCGTCGTGTATCTATTGAAATTATTATTAAACGATCGAAAATTATCGTTTTATCGCATGAGTCATACTCGCGTATTATTTTTTATTTCTTTATTTTTTTTTGTGAACACGTATAGCAAAAATTCTGAAAGAATAATATGTATTAAACGTATGTGTTCTATTCGCAGTTGCATTGTCTTCGAAACAGACCTCCAAACGACGTGTTAAATGTTGTCCTTATACAAACTTTAAAAATTTGTACGCCAACCGAATCAATATTATTTTGACCTATTTTGGGATTACGTACGACTTGACGAAAAGTAACAACATCGTCACGTCGTTCAGTTTGTAGAAGAACAACAGTGTGCCTATATACTATACAGGGTGTTCCACCGAGGATGTAGGCTTTGCAATATCTCCTTAGATAATGCAGATTTTGAAAGTCTGTTTTTTTTTTTATAAGGTTCGCAGGGAAAATAACTACAAATATTTTTGTTTGGTAAAAAAAGTAGAAAAATCATTTTTAATTTTATAATTTTTAAACAAATTGAAAATAGCCATTTTATAGAGTTTATTTGTTTGAGATTTTGAGCGTTTCAACAGTTTATTTTCTTAAAGTTCATGATTTTTTATTTCCAGAATAATTGTATATTAATTAATAATTTAATAATTAGGTGTTATCTCGTATCGATCGTTTTCTTGTCAAAGTCTTACTTTTTACACTATTTTTCTGAAAACTAAACAGTTTACTGTAAGCAGTGAGGTTACGGGTTAACAGGCACGGTTAGCCGTTGGTGTTCTGTACTACGACGTGGGTGAATCCGAGTAGGTGAATGCGGTGATCCACTTGATTGTTAAATATGCACCAACGAGACCACGGGATAAGAGTGCACGGCGAGTTGAGTAGTTGACGGTTGAGACATCGTTTTCCGACGGCCTCTGGACTTAATGACAAAAAAGATAACGAGGGAAATTTTCTTGAGCTTAAAAATTAACATAAAATCAATAACTCGAAACCGAGCTGTTTCGCTGGAAATTTCTTTTTCGAATGAGGTAATCATAATATTGTCACGTACAGATTTAAAACAACGTCATTATTCTGCGCTGAGGTGACAAAACAAGACGACTTATCCAATTTTAAGATTCGTCGCTCGGACACGTTTTCTGATGAATGTCAATATTATTTTCAACATTTTTAATTTTAAATAGCAATCAGTTTTATATCTACCTATTCGATTAATGTCTGAAAGTGACTACACAGGTTTAATTGAATAATATTAAAGAATGTATATTTTTAATAAATTTTTCGTTTATTTATAAACGTCAAATATACATTAAAATTATACTGCATTCAACTTTTAAAATCAATTTACAAAAAAAAAAAAAAACTAAAGAGTGAAAGAAAAAAATAAATACATTTCACCATATATTGTAATATAGTTTGAGGCATTTGATCTTATGTATAATGTAAATTATATTTTGGATTATTTTTTTTTTAACAATCGAAAAATTCTGAAAATTCATCGATATGCGCTGCGTGTAAGATGGAGAAAAAAACCGGTACACTGCATTATTTTTGTGCAGCAGTCAAGTGTAGTGCAATAGAAAATACCGTTAACTTTATGACCATTGCAATGATTTTCCGATAATTATAATATTACATATATCATTGTCAACAGCGAAATTAACGTTTTCGGATAACCTTTTTTTTCATCCCGATCGACTATTCGATCGTCGTGAACGCATGACAATTATTCGGTATGGTTATCGTACGCTGAAAGATAACACAATTCCGAATTGTGTAACACCAAATGTTTAGGTATACGCGTGTACCTATATAGACTATAAGATAAATCAAATTGTTTTAAAAAATGAAAGCACCATCCATGTCTCTCCGGTGATTCGCACGCCATCGTGGATTCTCAGGATTCGAAAAGCCATCGCGTGGCTTGGTTGAAGTTTGACCGTTAAACTCGATTTCCGCAAAAGTATTACTTTATCGGTCGGCCAAAACTTACCGTCCAGTCGAGTTACGACAATAAGCACTCGGTTCCGGAAGTATATAGACAGTTAATAATCGTCCACTAGTAGTTGTACAGTACGAATAATATTGTTGTGTGCGCGGAGTGCACCAGGGTCGATTTAACACGGTAAATTTACTCTAGATATTTTTAATTACTTTTTAAGTTATCGTTTTGTTTCCAAGACGTAATTATTATTGAAAATTCCACATCAATTTTATTTTTTTTTCAAATAGATTCACTAGAAATATTACAACTTCTCCGTCGCTCCGTATGCGCCGTAAAACGTAATCAAATTGCGATTTTCATTCCATTAGTAGTTTCTATTTTTAATTAAAATTGTTGCCGAGTGTTAATTTTCTTAAAGCGTATACGTGAAAATCACAAGACGAAAAAAATGTACGCGGCGCGCGATCGCATCACTCGCGCTACGAGCCGTAAACATTTTATTTGCAATCTCGAGGCGTGTTGGTGCGATAACGCGTTTTAAAATGTTATTATTGCTTCGGGCGCTTGGGCGTGCAATAGCAAATGCAATCCGGCGAAAGTAACGAATCGTACGGTTTAGACTTTTAGAGTGATGATATAAATATGTTCGAGGTAGGTTGCGCGGACGGAGTTTGAATAGAGACGGGATTTATTCGTAAACGCTGCGGTAAAGGGACTCGTCGTAACAATAGTGGTGCACATCGGTGCAGATGTTTTCAGACATTTTAAGCGATATCGCGGAAAAGTGTTCGCGTTAAACATCGATGTGGACGGAAAAAGAAATGTATAGGTAGAAGTTACTATCACGACGTTGGTAAAAATATTAGTTCAGTCGTAAATATTTACGATTAGACCGTGTACCGCTGTTTACAGTTTCAACGTTTTTTAAACCATTTCCAATCTGCACGAAACGCTGAAATAGTTCACAGGATAAGATATTAAGATAACAAAGCGTGGTGGAAGATATTGGTGCGAATGGCGTCGTTTCAGATACCGTTTTCAAAGGTTGTGCAATGATGTGTAACAGCAAAACCAACGCCACCAGTGTACGGAAAAATCGTCTGCTGACTCGCCCACGAACACCAGTGACGCTAAAACATGGGGTATATTCAAGTGATTTTAAGTACTATATAAATAATTTTTTTGTTTTTATTTTATGATCTGTAATATTATTCAGTGGAGTATTTTCGGAAGGAGGTCCAGGGGTACTGGACCACCGGAACCAAAAAAAAGAACGAGTATTTGTATAAATTGCAACTCAAGTATTTATGTGTTCCGACTATATCAGTTCTTTCAGAACGTGTATTTTAAAAAATGGGACTGATCACCAATGATCTCAAAAACATGCTATCCCCAAATATGTATAGGGATTTTATTAATTTCCTGAACACCTAGTAATTTCAATTCGTCTTAAAATAGCTGTATTCATCAATATTGTTGGTGATACACTTACTATTACGATTTGTAATACATTACCTAGTAATTTTGTCAGTTAAATGACATTTCATTTTATTATTTGCTATGATTCAGATGAAAAAAAATTATATAAAGGAAAAATATAATACTTTTTTACGATTGTTATTATTATTATTATTATTATTAGAACAGTTAGATTGATTCAAATGTTTCTAGTATCAACGACCAGTAAAAAATAGTCGATTATTTCATACACAATGTTTGACATTCCTACTTTCCTATCTGCCTGGGTAATTGACAAATCCTTGTCCAGTTCTTGTAGGCCGTTGGGTAACTATCGTCCGTAAAGCAAACGTATTAGGCGCTTTTCACTTAGGTAAACTATAATGTAGTGATGTACAACTGAATATCAATTGTATACACTTCCTGCACGAGATTCGGCGTTCTACATATTACCTAGTCAATACTTGTGTTTAATGATTTTTCCGCTTCTTTTTTGACGTTAGGTTATAAAATGTCCAGGTATTATATATAATATAACAACGACCCGCAGTGGCATGCATAAAGAGCGTTCAAACGATTGTGGGCCGGAACTTTTTAAAAGCTAATTTTATGCCCGATCTAAAACAAATGGAATAAAATACAATGACCATTTCACCGAACATTGTACTCTTTGGACAATACTTGAACGGTTACTAGAATAATGCGCACTCAACTGCTGCAGTCGAATTCTCGAGGTAAGGTGTTTTTAACGAGATATAAATAGATCCTTCCCGGACGCGTGTACGTGGTAATACAATTTTTTAGTAATCTGTTCACGTCGGAGTAAAGATTATAGGTGAGCGCAGACCAAAACCAAAATCCAATCACACTGTTCGTTTATTTTACAAGTTTTGACAATCCATTGACAGTGGACGCCGGCACGCCACATCAAATAACAAACAAAAAAAAAATGTATTCAACTAAATGTCTGGTTTTTCTTTCTCTGTTTATTCAATTAGGTTAGGTTAGGTTAGTCAGTATTGTGAAATATTTCTAGTAAATATACCACATTGTTTTGAAATTGGTTGTATTCACAATTTTATTCGTACACAAAGCAATATAAATTTACGGATTTACACTTTAAATAATAATCAACCAAATCCATGTATGTATTATGGATTTAAAAAAAGTTGTCTCCACCATAGGAAATTTTGAAAACTGGGTTACTCTGTGCCAGCACATTGCAAGCCATAACTTAATCCACGTGGACGGGTACATTAAGAAGACCTCGCGTCTCCCTTACATCCCCCTTTCTCGGAATTCGTCGCTGATGATGACGTCTTGATGATCGCGCAAAGTAAACGATAGACGCGTAATAAAAATAACGATAACCAGTGCTGGGATATTAAGCATTAAAAAGTCAATTTTCACACCCATGTTACGTCCATGTAATCGACGTGGGATTGTGTCAATATGCGCTGTTTGATCTAAAAAATATTTAAAAAGCACAATTAAAACTCAGAAGATATGAAAAAATGTTTTTATTTTGTAAACAAGTGAAAAAAATAAGTGTTCATATTAATAAATATAAAAAAATTCAATTTGAATTACGGGAATTAGTGACACTAATGGGTGGTTCTTTGATCAATCCCTTCAAGTCAATACTTAGTACTATATCATAGCTTAATGATAATTTTACGTTTTTAGATTGTATTAGACGAATTAGATTTAGTTAAAAAATAATGAACGAAATACCTAGGTCGGGTGAGATACAGGGATGGTTCTTTTAAATTTAAGACCAATGTACAATTGTTCACAAAAAACGTTTCTGATGAAAACTGGATTGGTGGAGTTAATATTTCTTAAGATGGTTAAAGTAATAGTAGAACCAAATTTTGTAAAAAGGAATATAGGTTTAACTTTCAATTGAAATCGTCAACTGCCTATTAACTACACAAATTGCATTAAAGTTAAATTAAACTTATAAGTAGGCACTCAATATATATAGAATAGTGCGTGATAATAAATACTAGATGGTGCAAGTTCAGTATGGATCTCGATCAAAATATTTTGTAATTTTTTCACCGCTTTTACATAAATTAGGAAAATTGCTGAGAAATTAAAAAAATCCTCCCCCCCAGAGTACCAACGAGAAAAATGTTATCAAAATACTACGGTTTCCTATCTAGAACCTTCCGTGACTGTGATTATCGGAGCACTCCTGATCGAAATCACACATAATGGCACGACCTACACATTCCACGTTTCACTCTGAATGTAAAAATTACGAGATACAAAAATATCAAACAAATTAAATTTAAGGGATAAAGGCAAAAAAAAAAACGGACAAAATTCCAAGAATCCACGGTCAGGTGAGGTATAGGATTTGGTCTTTTAAAATTGACACCAATCAAGCATTACTCTCAAAATACGGTTCTGAGTGACAGAGGTCGTTTGGATCAGTTTTAATATCTTAACAAGGATGGTTTAACTTGTAGTAACTTTTGCCAAAAAAAAAAAAATAAAAGATGTTTCAAAATTACGAGATTTCGATTAAACGTTTATATCGATAACATACGTATGTTTCGAGCAGCAACGATTAATATTCATAGGATAACAAACTTCTAGATCCTTCCGATCAACATCGTGTACACGGACCGACGCAAAAACAAAAAAACCCACACATATCGTGATAATACAATCATCGTTTCGCTGGGACTTAAAAAAAAAAAAATTACCACCAAAACCGGAGGAAGAGCATTGCGCGAAACTAAATTTTTCGAAAAATGTGCGCGGATTCAACTGATGTTTTCATAGAGCCATTATCACGCGAACGTGTTTCGTTTTTCTTACGATCCCGGGCCCACAGCGATCGGCCAAAAACGACGTGCGCACGCCGAGTCCGAGCCCCGAGTTGATAGTAACAACCCGTGGGTGGGTGTTGGGGGTTGCGCGCGCGGACCGCGTCAACACGAGCTTTCCGGTTTCGCGAAGGGACCGCGCGCGCGTCTCCGTTCCGGCCGGAAGTCAGTGTTCGCGCACCGCTCTCGTCGGCGTGACGCGTATCGCCTCATCGTTGTCTCGCGTGCGCCGCGCTCGCTCGTGTGTGCGGTCTTTTTCCTCTCGTGCAGTGCTCCGTGTCGTGTCCCCCGCGGTGCGTGCGTGACGGTAGCAGTGCGTTTGTGCATCGTCATATTAATACCGGTGCATTTCGCTACGTTACTGATACGTTTCGGAACTCGACCGTGGTATAGTCGCGCACTTGTACCTGATACGTTTGCGCGCGCGCGCGTCGTCTCGTTATACGCCCGATGACGGTTCACCCGCGCATTTCCCGGCGCAAATAGTGCACGTTTCGATTGCCGTTTCGCTTCAACATTTTTTTTCCGCCGTTTCCATATTATTTCTTATCCTCAGACATTCACTCTCTTTCTCTCTCTCTCTCTCTCTCTCTCTCTCTCTCTCTCTCTCTCTCTCTCCGTTTCTCTGTTCCCAACCCAAACTCTCCGTTCCGTCTACCTTTTCAAACACCCCCATTCCGACTTCCCTTTAATCGTCGTCTCGGGGGCGGTGGACCGTCATTTACGGAAATTATCGTGTCGTTTCGAGCGTGCGACTCCGTGCGCGTCCGTGCATCGCGCGCGCCCTGTTGAAACGTGAGTACCATTTACAATACATAAGTTCGCACAATATTATTTTATTTTCACAAACGAAACGAGAAAAAACGTCTTAGCAGAATACGCGTAAAGAGATGAAAACGAAAAAAAAAAGTTTATATTACCGTATACGTGCAGCCGTACGTCGAACGGATAAACATGCGCCAGACAACAGGTTGGGGGGGGGGGTACTTTCGTGGTTTTCATAAAATCGATAACAATTACCAATATCAATTGACATTAATAACGCGCTGAGGGTCGATTTTTGTTTTAGCACCACGTAGCAACTTGTCCAGTGGCATATCTTTGGGTGGGAAAAGGGTCGATTACGTGACTTATGGTCAAAATCTCAAGAGTTCTTCAGGGGATACACCGGTGTATCGAGGAGTTCGTAAACGTGTCTGGAAATATCTGTAGACATTTTTTTCCGCTGTGCTAGTCTAATTAAAATGTATGCATGAACTAAAAGTCCGCGTTTCGATACAGTTTTCGGGTTCGGCGACTTGTTCAAGATTTTTTCACAATGCACCCAACAAGGTTTTCGATCACTGTGCCACCGGCATATCGAGCGTGTCAAACGGTCGCAAAACGTCGATGCAAGGCGCACACGTCGCCGTGTCCGAAAGATTGCAAAACAATACGATGTATGCGTATATATTACATGATTAATAATAATAATAATATAACATTTAGCCATAGTGTCGCGGTCCGCGAAAACGTGTGAAAATCGTTTTTTTTTTCTTTATTTCGCGTTTGTAAGATCAAATTATAGAAACCCGCACCACCGCTGCAGTGCCGCTGAAAAGATCATCCCGACCTCACGCATGTTGTGCACCTCACGCGCATTGTTTTTAGACACGCACTTGTTCTCGGAGAACGGTCTCGCGCAAGGCTACGCGTTCAAAATTAAATTCCGTGGTCTACCCGTACGCTCCGTGGAAAACATCTGTAGGGAAACGCTCGCGCGGTGCGTTTGGGGGTTTTAATTTTTAGCGCCAAAACCGCGTACGTAAGAACAGGTGCGGGGGTCAAGGGGGGTGCGTTAAGCTCGACGTGACGCGGGTATTTTTCGATCAGCGTTTTTCCCCCGCGCCGTAACGCGCCGCTCGTATCATTGTCACATCACGATAGAACATCTGAACGCACGCGTGTGACTGATTCACGTGCATTTTTCATACGATCAGAATCGTTTCCGAACGCAGTCATTATAAATCGATATTTTATTCGCAACAACGCGCACGAAACGCGGTACCGCGCGTTAGGTATAAATCATAATTATTAACATTATTACCGTCGTTATGTATCTTAATATGGGCAGACCTGCAATAGGCTAGCAATACGTAGTCATCCGCGCTAAACGGTCGTAGTTAATGTTACGTGACTGTAACGCACGCTTTATATACTTTGCGTTTGTACCGTTTCTTAACTTTACGTGGAATGATTATGATTTCTCCCCCTCCCCCTATTTATCTCTACCACTCTCAGCGATGAGGTTTACCCGATCGCTGTAATAATATACACTACGTTAAATAACGTGGCCGCAAAAGCGACGGGTTTGCCGAACATCGTTTTTGACGACGAATTCCTTGGCTTGCTGCAAGTTAGGCGCCGATATCCGTTTTGCCCTCGTCATCATCCCTTATTATTTTACGTGTTTTTGAATCACCACCCCGACAAACTTTGCACCCCATTCGTTGTACGCGAAAACGTCGTCACAACTTCGTGTCTCTACCGTTCCAGTTTATCGGCCTCGCGAGACCGTTTTATAGACTCGAGCTATCACATCGTCAATTTGCCCTCGTGGCAGTCGACCGCAGTGCGATGAATATATTATTACCATTTACCACAACGTACACATAGGCTTAAGGGCGCGTAAGACTATAATGGTGTATCAAAAGACGAGCATAACCTATAAACTTTGAATCTGATCCCTGCCACGTTTAGTGCGGATTTAGCGGGTGGCCGTTTCTTTACCGTTTTTTTTCCCGTTAAACATTATCGGATCAATGATTACTATATTACTTTTTCTATCGCAGGCTCGATGGTAGCCTTTATTTTTTTTGCTGAAAGTAAAACAAATATTTTTTGCTTGACGGACATCCGTTGCAATTATTTCGAGTACAAGTTCAATGCGAACGAAAAACTTCGGTAAATGTGCGCGTGTATCACACGTCTGTAAAATAATTTAAGTGAGAGTCAAATTAAACTATTAGTTGTAGAGTATTTAGTAGTAGTATTTCTACAGATTTTTGTATTTTCAATGTTTTCGTTAACGTTAATATATTTATATTTTCATATTTTTACATTAATTTTATGCTTTATTTATTCAGGCCGTGGTTTAAAATAAAATAACAGTCGATTTTGTCCAAATAATTTTTATAAATATATATCTATAATATTGATTACGGTTGATTTTGATGAGTTAGTCAATTTCGTTTTTTTCCTCGCGTTAAACGGTGGCAATGAGATGTAAAGGTATATTATAAAACATAAACACAGTTTCAGTTATACGTATACGGTACGCGTATAAATTATCTAAGCCAATGCATTTTACTTGGGTTCTATCCCGGTCGTTAAGCCGTACGATAATAACCATGCGGGGTAAGCAAATCTAAACGCGTGTGGCGATCTATATGACCTCGGTTTAGAACATTAGCTTAATATTTTAATCCTTGTAAAATAATAAAAAAGCAATTTAGTTATAGTAAATGCGAAAATGATTTCATGCAGAGCTATAAAAAAAAATGTTCATTTATCGTCATTCGCTTGAAATTTATAAATAGGTACATATTGATAATGAACATTATATTAATATTACACGTTATGCATAATCATTACAATTTTCCTTTTGCATAATAATCATTATGAGACCTATAACTATATTAGGTCAGACAGACGTATTATGAAGTTGCGTGAAATCGTATTATTCAATTCAATTAAATGATAATAATAATTATATTATTACAGATTATTTACTAAACAACTTCAATTACCCCACCGACCTGTATGAGCACTGAACCGTTTTTCTAGTGCGATGACTTATCGTCGCTTTCAAATTTACCAAAATAAACGTGGCTCACACCACAGATAGACGACTTACGCTAGATGAGATATCAGTTGCCGTGCATTGAACCGGCTTTTTTTTTGGTTTGTATTTGAATAAGATCCGAATTTATTTCAATTTTGCTGTGGAAAACCGTGACTTATGAACGAACACGCGTATACGAGCTGTATTGACGGTCAAATTATACAATACGCAGTAATTGATATTGTTTAGAATGTGCAACTATAAAGTGTTACATCACACACATTATTGCGACCGACTGTATCCGTCTACTACTAATTATTGCATTAAAATGTTACACAATATAATATAATTATTTCTTATCACGTGAATCCTGATTTCGTATGTTGCATACACATATAGTAACCCGAGAGATATAATATCTTCTAAGTTGATTTCGTTGGATTTTATCGTGTTGCAAAACGGTATAAAAGGCAATTTCGAAGAATATTTCGCTGCCCTTTGTTTTTGTTCAACCTACATGCTAATTTTTTACTTGTATAAAAAATCCTTATATGTTTGTTTTTTAACGTGACCGGAGGCTGTTTTTGATATAATATGTGCCTCTTTGGTATCTGGAAAATGTATCGGGTCTTTTTGGTACGATCACTGTAATTCGATCGGATCGATGCGAAGGATAGAACACACAAATTGCGGACGTTATAGAGGCCTATCAAAAGGTTTACAAAAACGTTTAAAAACGATTGCGGATGAATTCCAGTGCAACGTTGAGCATTTCTGACCTCTTAAATTTAAATTTATGTAATATTATGTCATAGCCTTTTTAGTAGGTTAATTATTAATTCGTTCTTTGTTATTCTAAACGGTCTTATATGTGTCAGATATGTGTATATTATCTTCGGATTTTCTATTGGAATTTTCTCTAAAATCGAGTTTTCATGACTAGGTGGTAATGTTTGTTTTCAATCAACTTTCAAGAATCAAATTAGCACGGTAACGTTGCAATACACGCATTGACTGGCAGTCGTGTTCTAAAAAAGTTAGGGTCAAAAACAATCGTCCGTAATCGTGTATCACCGGAATGCGAAAGTTCTTGTGAGGTAAATGAAAATGAAAAAGTGTATCAAATCCGGTGATCATTTCAAGTTAATTACGGATACGTGAACACTATTAGATCAGTTAGATCGATGAATAAACGAGATAAATGCCGTAAGTGACATAATGTAAGTTATAACCTGATTATTGCCTTAGTTTCAATATTACAACAATTTGGACAAACAATTTTATCTCCAATTTACTACTCTACGAAAACTTATAACTTGGAAAAATGTCGTTTGAATCTATGATAAGTTAAGCTACAGTAAATACCCAGAAAAATTGGTTGTACAAGAATACAGAACAGTACGTAGTATTATAGTGAGCGCGCACAACCTTACCCCTTGGCCCTTACCCCAACGCGATGCAAAAAATGTATCTTTTTCAATATTATAATAGTTTGTTTATATTAATTAATAATTGACAACGTGAATCGAATTAAAAAAAATAAAATATTTGGATAAGCTTTAGTTTGATTTATAGGGCTATACGTAGTGCCTTTACAGATTATATTACATCCCCGTTTTTAAGAAGCTCTTTACGATTGTTTATATTGAGGTACCTGCTATAAATTATATACGTTTTCTATTATATTCATTTCTCACGTTATTTATTAGCGTTATATTCGATGGAAAGTTTTATATTTAGCTTTAATAAAATTTAAGACTTTTTTCCTGGTAAAAAAAAAAGAAAAGAATAATCGCAAAGTTACCGACTTTTCGCATATAGATAAACCTATAAGTGCATTAAATATTTGAACAAGTGGAACGAACACGCCTAGCATGGTAATATAAGTAAGTGTGTACCTATAATATGCGCTGTACGGATAGTATATTATTTTTATATTATTTTTTGACGAGTAAAATCGGTAATAAAACCGTATTGCACATAATTCGTCGAAGGCAGTGGATAGGAAAGGAAACGGGGGGAGGGGGTGGGAAGTGTAAAACGAAATACGTATATGTACGAGTTTCGGAGAGACCGTAAAATACGCGTTAAGATTTCGGTGCGAAATACCGGGGCCGTCGTCGATTCGGAGACGCCGCGATATCGTAAACACGTCGAAGCTGGAATAACGTAATGTTCAATAATGATGGAATAAGAAAAATAATGAAAAAAAAAAAAACAAAAAAAAAAACGATGAAAATATTATTATTTGACCCTTTTCCGATGACTTGTAAAAAGTATAATAAATCACTTCGTACAAACACGCGGGTTTCGCGTCTGTGGTTTTCACGTAGTGCACTGCTGCACTTGCCGCGCGCTGAGTAAAAATGTAGCATCGGAGCGATCGAAAAACTTTAAGAGTCAACAATTTCACTAAGTGTATGCGCATAATTTGAACCGCTGAAAAGAAAAACAGTACGTTCTCAACGGTTCGTCTTAAACACGCGACGCGTGTATACCTAATAATGTGTTTGGATGTACACATTATAATATTAGAGGATTTCCACGGTGCGTACGGGACGCGAGCACAACTTTTTCGTACGCTCGCGAAAGGTTAAATATTAAAACAATCTTCGTCTTACTCATATTTACCAGCCCCGGACCCCCTTCCGTTCCCCCACCCCCGTCACTGTATACGCGCACCGTCGGACGGGAAAAAGTCTAAACTTTTGGCGTGAATATTTTCTCGGCTCCGCTCGTCGAACGCGATTCGCCGCGAGTTAACGGGATTACATTCTACTTCCCCCACTCCCCTCGCCCTAAGCCATTTCAGACAGACAAACTGCATGTACACACATAATACGTATATGCATACGTAATACAATCTGGAAAAACTTTTTTTTTTGGGTGGGGGGGGGAAGTATCGTTGTTTTAGTCTCTTCCGCCACACCACCGTTGTCAGCCGTCTTGGAGTCGAAAAACCATGAACACCGCCCGGCGTCTTCTGCCGATCTCCAGTGCAACGCTGCAGATTTTTTCCGATCACCTGCTACCCACGAGCTGAAACTTTTTTAAGGTCGCGTTCCAATGGAGTCCGTAAAAACTGAAGATAAAAAAATCGAATCGTGTTGCTACGGAAAAAAAACTGAACGGCAACGATCGAGTCTTTTGAAATTTATAAACAGCTACGAGTAAGCCGCATGTGTGTTTAGACACTAAAAATTCTAGTACTCGGATTTAAATGCATTTAAAAAATTGTGAAAATAGCCATCAAAAATACCGTTTAAAATAACCCTTACATTTTGTTTATTTACTGTTTCATCAGTAGCTAATGTATAATTTACGAAAAACATAAAACTGCAACGGTCATTCCGGAACCAGCTGCATAAAATATGGTAGAATTATGGAAATAGATCGTTGTATAATTTATTAAAATCCATTTCCTATCTTCGTGCACCGTGGGTGACTGGGAAATAGGTCGCTATGGCGTGGTTTGGAAAAAGTATACGTTCCGAGAACCTTTTAAGAATCAGTCTATACGTCTCGCTCAGTTTTCTCGAACACACCAAGTATATTTAACACGGGAAACACTACGTTTTGACCGTATTTGAAAATATAGAAACTTTCGTTTTACTTTTGTCTCTGGGTTATGCAGTGTGTTTCGACTAGGTTCGTGAAGTTTAAAAGTGATACAGAAATAGTACGTATGTATAATATCTGATGGAAGTTTTCGATTCGCAGCGGTTCTCAAATTCCATGTGCTCAGCGTATGTTTCCCGTGAGGAGTAATCTTGGGTTTCCGTGGATACGTCTGAAACACAGTCATTATTATTATAGTTAAACTGTTACATAATTATATATATATTAAACAATACTATTCGAACCGTACCGTCTGAAAATAACTAATTGTAGTTACCAGTGTTAATAATATTATTGAACCCATATACATATATTTTAATTTCATTTTAGTTTTTAATAAGAAAGACCTCCGGCAGCATAGGCCATTGGGTGTACGCATGCTTACTCATAAGACTTTTTAATACATTTCAAGTTGATTGTTAAATGATTGATTGTAATCTGGAGGCAGTGATGAATATAATGATATGGGTGATTGACTGAGGATGGTTATAAAGTATTCTGGCTGTTGATTCGGGAAGGTTGTGATTTATTCTGTTGTTGATATATATATTCGGCATTTTGTTAACAAGTGTTATACGCCGACTTGTACTCAGCAAGCTGAGAACATTGAGGGTTCTTCCTTGGACATGACTACATTAGGTATTTAGGTGAATGTGGGATAATTTCGTGTATTCGATTTTAACTGTTGTCAAGATTACTTCATCATTTTTTCGGTATCTATGTGGGAAATGTCCAGGTACCATACACAAATTATATTATAACAACTAAAAAGCCAATGAAAAAAGTAACATATATCATCAGTACATCGTTTTTTATGAACATTGCTGTTTAAAGTTGGCATTCTTGGTTTTTTGGAACTCAGTGGATTTTTTTCCATCATCTGGAGGTCTTCACGGACGAAAAAGTAATGAAACGAAAAAACCGTGGTGCCCCGTAAGAATTTCGTATGGCCAGTACCGAGTCTCGTTAATTTTGGAAATGTAACGTTTCAGAGAATGTCACCCCACAATAGTTATTCATTGCATTCGCGTCATGTGGTACATAATACACATTAGACAGGTACGGTCGAACGGGTACGTGTGCGTGTGTGCGCGCGCGCCTGTTTCTGTGCGTGTATGCGAGCGTGTGTGAGCGTGTGAGCTACTGTCGGTACTACGCGATGTCGGCGCGAAAAATTTATGTTCGACTGTATATTATGTCAATCGTGTTTCGCTGCAGCTGATCGTGTACACGATAGAGGATAATATAATATTTAACCGGCTGATGCAGGTTTAATTCGGCGAAACGATTTTAACGATTTACAGGCGCCGAAAAACAAAATTAGGAACATTGGTGTTGGTGCTGCGCGGTTTTGCGCAAGTTCTCGAGTGTGGTTTCCGGAACATTTATTTTTCCCTCGTCCAGATGGGAAATTCGCGTCTTCTTACTGATTGCAGGGGTTGTTTTTCTAATCGATTTTCATTGCGTAAAATCCGTTCAAGGTCTGCCGAGGGTCTTCCGGGAAAACGAGAAACGTCGATAAAAATCTCACTGAAGTAAAATCAAAACGTACTGACAACATTTTATTCTTAAAAAAACAAAATATTCAAATAAAATAGCATATTCCATTAACTGTCCAAAGCCTAAAAATATCATGTTTTAAAATTAATGCCTGTCGGACGGACGGTGTCCACTAGTACGTGGGTATTTTTCCTAAGACCGAACGTTGACATTGTGCATCGCACTCTTTCCCACACCTCCCGAATCCAAATTGTGCAGGGGCTGAAGTCATCGGAGCACCTTCCGTTGCGGCTACAGTTTGATAAAAATAAAATTGAAAAGATAACTGCAGACGAGTCGGGTTTTGTTGACAACTTGTTAACAACGGACGAGACGCATTTCTGTTTCAGGAATGTGTACGTCTAATAGGACTGCACCATCTTAGGGACATTCATTTAAATATATGATTTTTGTTTCACCTTTAGACATACAATTATCGGTTTTTGGTACAGTACCTCTTGGGAAAACGAGGAAATTTGATAAAACTCTCATAGAATTAAAAAATAAAATTTATTTACGCAGTTTTATTATTTAAATCAAAATATACATAATAATGTTATGCTTTTAACAGTCAAATAATTGTAAATATTATGCTTTTAAATGTATATCCTTAAGGCGATGTCCGTAGGGACGTACATAAATTCTTGAAATCGAATTGTATCAGTTTTAATGTGATTACAATGATATTCGTCTATTATTAATTTACCAGTATCCACTTGAATATTTGGTTTGATAGAATAAGAAAATTAAGGCTGTCTGTACAAAATAATATGAATACATACAATCGGTATAAACGGTACGGTTTAACTGCGATAATAATGTTTGACTTGGACTTGATTCAGGTGTGCGAACACAGTTTGAGAACCACTGCGTTAACCTGTACGTCATAATGTTCGCACGCGCAAGCAGTAGTACTAACTCGTTCGGTTATATTCTGTTATTATTCTATATTCTCGGGCGTACGTCTACATGCATATACGATTCTGTATAGTTTTGCAATATTCATTTTATTTGTTCATTAATACAATATTTTTCGATTTCGGTGACATTGTTCCCGCCGCAAGCGTGTAAATAAACAAACGTCACGGAACTCTGCGCGCGTGAATCGTTTTTTCAAATCTTTTCCCAGCTCCTTATCGAACTTTTCAAACGTGGAAATGTAGTACGGTCTAAAATTCGACCGTCCGAGTGTAAGCGCAACGAGTCGTTACCATGAGTTTGATTTCGAGATGTAACGTAGCATGGCATAGCGCAAGACGCGAGACGGTGGCCTGAAGTTTAGTGCAATATGATCAGTGCCGTGGTTGTGCAGTGTCCGGGGGCGAGCCTAAATTTATAATTTTAGTTTGTTCGGAGAAAAATGTTGATTTCACTAAACATTTAGATTGTATCACATATTATAAGACGTACCAATCCGCCTGCACTCTCCTTCGTCGTTATCGAGATATTAAATAGTTTGGCAATGTTGTCTATACTCGTAGAAAAAAAAAAAATACGGAAACAGCGAAAGTCTTAAACGAGATTGCTTATTAGTATCAAACGTCCGGTTTGCTTTTGTTTCATCATAAATATTTAGATTTACAAAATATATTCATTTACTACATAAGTATTGGAAATTTTAATTAGTTTTGAAATATTCAATCCCTCACCCCCAGGGCGTTGGGAAGAAAATCGTATCCACGCACTGAATACGATTATTTCAAATAGTTATCTTAAGTATGATTTTCCGACATCATAAATAATTATGGCTCTCGATGTTTCTAGAATGTTGCGAACAAAACGTCGGTGAGTCGAACGAGCGAGCGGTGTAAACATAACGATAATATACTATCTGTTTGCAATGAGTTCACTGCATAAAATATAGCCCAACACCCGGTGTACGGTGGAAATTGTGCGTAATACCGGGAATTCAAACCATTAAAATCGTCAAACTCTTATGTATTGTAAACAAACTATTCGATTCGATTGTCTCGGTGAACGACGAATTAATTTGTTTGGTTAGTACTTAAACGTTGTATATTCAGTATGCTAACGATTTGGCACCTACTAACACAATAAATAAATTAAAGACATTCTAACGCCTTACTGTATTTTTTAACACAAAAAGGGATTACAATATTTCAAAGTTACTACGTTTTATTTACTTCTTATACTTAGGCCATTAAACCGAACGAATATGTTTATGAAATATAATTAAACATCACTATACTAGATACGAGTCCTAACCAAAATTTCAATCACGTTTTACACAACTTGAACTATTTAATTATATCATTAATCTTACGATCACTTACATAACCATAACTTTGTAAATTAACTTTTCACGTGTATACCCATTTAGAGATCATTCTTCTGAAGTCGATCCAAATTATGAACATATTATAGTGTTTTGAAAGTGATGTGGGCTTATTAGAAATGTTTCATGAACATGATATTATTGACCAGCATTTTGTTGTCTGGAAAGTAAATTATACACGAAAATGTTCAAGTGACTCAAAAAATGTAAGCTTGGGAAATATTTATTAACTCATGTCTAATGTTGTCATCGAAATATTGTCTCGCACACTATAATTCACAATATAGAAAAATGTATGATTTTTCTGGAATAATTGAGGACTCGTCGAGTAATTGAATCTGCACGTTGACCTTATGACTCTTATAATCTTATTATTAGTCGTTAACATTTTATAAAAGTTCAAAGAGAATTTTTAATCATGATGTCCTTCATTATTATGTCACGTTCGTGTGGAGTTTGATAAAAAAAAAAAAAAATGCAATTTCGTTTGTAAAATATATTATAATATTATTAACACATGGTCGATTCGAAAGAATGAAACGTTCTAGCTTTAACTTTCAAACGGACATTATAGTTCAGTTAACATGTTAACGCGGATAGGCTGAACATTTTGTTAACGTATAAATATTATGCCGTTCAAACTATTGATACGAATTTCTGTTGATGTTAAAGTCATGATTTATCAGTAAAAACAATGTAACTGATGCGGTTAGAGACGTTCACAATAAATTATTATTATATCGCGGTAGCTACGCTCACAAATGATAATCATACTCTCGAATTTAATATAATAAACTGCAATTATGGTGTATGGCTAGTTGAATTTTTCTTCTATTAGGGTTTCACTCTACGTTATATTACGGTAAAACGATGATGTTAACCCCGAGATTGCATAATATAACCGTTGAGTCGGTTGATAATCCATTTAAACTTGAATAATTGAGCGAGTGAACGAAGGGTAAGGAGTTCAATAATAATAATTGTTTTGCTTTAATACATCCATCAGATAAGAGACTATATAACTTAAAACAAACCCGCGGTGCGAACATTGGGTAGATCATAATTAATAACGAATATTATGTAATTATAGTTGAATTTATAACGAATACTAAATACAGCTCATAATGTTCGTAAGTGTCTACAGAAATTGCAAATATTCAGTAATGATTTGCAGTTGTGAAATGTGCGCGTGCGTACAAAAACATAATTTGTAATCAGCTAAAATCGTAAATGTCAATGTTTGAATTTTATAAAACTATATATATATTGATTCTAATCCCGTACAATATTAACATGTAATAAACTATTCATGATGTTGACTAAAATCATCAAAACGGTACTATACATAGCTTTTTAAACAAATTATTAACGGCCTATGATTCAGCAAGCAGTAATACGGGTGTGCCAGGAAATTCGTACCGAGGAATACAATACCTCCCCCCCAGTACGATATGCCTAGGATAATAATACCCCCCGGTACTAAAAACCTAGGATATCTGTCACTCCCTGGGAGGTACTAAAATCCTAGGAATATTGTCCTCCACGGTATTAAAAACCTAGGAATACGATATGCAGGGGGGGTATAATAATCCTAGGATAGTGATACCCCCGGTACTAAAAACCTAGGATATCTGTCACTCCCAGGGAGGTACTAAAATCCTAGGAATATTGTACTCTACGGTATTAAAAACCTAGGAATACGATATACGTATATTTATACGATATATAAAACCAAGGCAAATCATACATACCGTAATATAAACTTATTTATACAATATGACCGGGGGGTACGATATTCCTGGGATATTTTCTGGCTGAACATATACATGGGAGGTATATAAGACCTAGGCAAATCATACCTACCGTATTAAAAACTTATTTATACGGTACAACTGGGGGGTACGATATTCCTGGGATATATTCTGGCCGAACATATACATGGGAGGTATATAAAACCTAGGCAAATCATACCTCCCGTAATATAAACTTAATTATACGATATGACCGGGGGGTATGATATTCCTGGGCTATTTTCTTGCCGAACATGTACAAGGGAGGTATATAAAACCTAGGCAAATCATACCTACCGTTATATAAACTTATTTATACGGTACAACCGGGGGGTACGATATTCCTGGGATATTTTCTGGCCGAACATATACATGGGAGGTATATAAGACCTAGGCAAATCATACCTCCCGTAATATAAACTTAATTATACGATACGACCGGGGGGTATGATATTCCTGGGATATTTTCCGGCCAAAAATGTATGTAGGAGGTATATAAAACCTAGGCAAATCATACCTACCGTTATATAAACTTATTTATACGGTACAACCGGGGGGTACGATATTCCTGGGATATTTTCTGGCCGAACATATACATGGGAGGTATATAAAACCTAGGCAAATCATACCTCCCGTAATATAAACTTAATTATACGATACGACCGGGGGGTATGATATTCCTGGGATATTTTCCGGCCAAAAATGTATGTAGGAGGTATATAAAACCTAGGCAAATCATACCTACCGTTATATAAACTTATTTATACGGTACAACCGGGGGGTACGATATTCCTGGGATATTTTCTGGCCGAACATATACATGGGAAGTATATAAAACCTAGGCAAATCATACCTCCCGTAATATAAACTTAATTATACGATACGACCGGGGGGTATGATATTCCTGGGATATTTTCCGGCCAAAAATGTATGTAGGAGGTATATAAAACCTAGGCAAATCATACCTACCGTTATATAAACTTATTTATACGGTACAACCGGGGGGTACGATATTCCTGGGATATTTTCTGGCCGAACATATACATGGGAGGTATATAAAACCTAGGCAAATCATACCTCCCGTAATATAAACTTAATTATACGATACGACCGGGGGGTATGATATTCCTGGGATATTTTCCGGCCAAAAATGTATGTAGGAGGTATATAAAACCTAGGCAAATCATACCTACCGTTATATAAACTTATTTATACGGTACAACCGGGGGGTACGATATTCCTGGGCTATTTTCTGGCCGAACATATACATGGGAGGTATATAAGACCTAGGCAAATCATACCTACCGTATTAAAAACTTATTTATACGGTACAACTGGGGGGTACGATATTCCTGGGATATATTCTGGCCGAACATATACATGGGAGGTATATAAAACCTAGGCAAATCATACCTCCCGTAATATAAACTTAATTATACGATATGACCGGGGGGTATGATATTCCTGGGATATTTTCCGGCCAAAAATGTATGTAGGAGGTATATAAAACCTAGGCAAATCATACCTACCGTTATATAAACTTATTTATACGGTACAACCGGGGGGTACGATATTCCTGGGATATTTTCTGGCCGAACATATACATGGGAGGTATATAAAACCTAGGCAAATCATACCTCCTGTAATATAAACTTAATTATACGATACGACCGGGGGGTATGATATTCCTGGGATATTTTCCGGCCAAAAATGTATGTAGGAGGTATATAAAACCTAGGCAAATCATACCTACCGTTATATAAACTTATTTATACGGTACAACCGGGGGGTACGATATTCCTGGGATATTTTCTGGCCGAACATATACATGGGAGGTATATAAAACCTAGGCAAATCATACCTCCCGTAATATAAACTTAATTATACGATACGACCGGGGGGTATGATATTCCTGGGATATTTTCCGGCCAAAAATGTATGTAGGAGGTATATAAAACCTAGGCAAATCATACCTACCGTTATATAAACTTATTTATACGGTACAACCGGGGGGTACGATATTCCTGGGCTATTTTCTGGCCGAACATATACATGGGAGGTATATAAGACCTAGGCAAATCATACCTACCGTAATATAAACTTATTTATACGATACGACCGGGGGGTACGATATTCCTGGGCTATTTTCTGGCCGAACATATACATGGGAGGTATATAAGACCTAGGCAAATCATACCTACCGTATTAAAAACTTATTTATACAGTACAACTGGGGGGTACGATATTCCTGGGATATATTCTGGCCGAACATATACATGGGAGGTATATAAAACCTAGGCAAATCATACCTCCCGTAATATAAACTTATTTATACGATACGACCGGGGGGTACGATATTCCTGGGCTATTTTCTGGCCGAACATATACATGGGAGGTATATAAAACCTAGGCAAATCATACCTCCCGTTATATAAACTTATTTATACGGTACAACCGGGGGGTACGATATTCCTGGGATATTTTCTGGCCGAACATATACATGGGAGGTATATAAAACCTAGGCAAATCATACCTCCTGTAATATAAACTTAATTATACGATATGACCGGGGGGTATGATATTCCTGGGATATTTTCCGGCCAAAAATGTATGTAGGAGGTATATAAAACCAAGGCAAATCATACCTACCGTATTAAAAACTTATTTATACGGTACGACCGGGGGGTACGATATTCCTGGGATATTTTCTGGCCGAACATATACATGGGAGGTATATAAGACCTAGGCAAATCATACCTCCCGTAATATAAACTTATTTATACGATACGACCGGGGGGTACGATATTCCTGGGCTATTTTCTGGCCGAACATATACATGGGAGGTATATAAGACCTAGGCAAATCATACCTACCGTATTAAAAACTTATTTATACGGTACAACTGGGGGGTACGATATTCCTGGGATATATTCTGGCCGAACATATACATGGGAGGTATATAAAACCTAGGCAAATCATACCTCCCGTAATATAAACTTAATTATACGATATGACCGGGGGGTATGATATTCCTGGGATATTTTCCGGCCAAAAATGTATGTAGGAGGTATATAAAACCTAGGCAAATCATACCTACCGTTATATAAACTTATTTATACGATACGACCGGGGGGTACGATATTCCTGGGCTATTTTCTGGCCGAACATAAACATGGGAGGTACATAAAACCTAGGCAAAAATGGCAATACAAATGGTGATAAATACAATACAATATAATATTATTATGATTGTATTTATTTCTATTCTCCCCTGACCATCCTTTAATCATTCATAAGATTGTAGATAAAAAGATAGTCGACGTTGAGAATGCTCTATCTAAGATAATCATATGCTAACTATTTTGGTACGCAGTAAACACCCCAGAATAATAATATATGACTAGTCGGATAAATCTCTTATCAACTATCAATGACAAAATCAGTACTAAACTACAACATAATTATCTAAAAATTGATTAAATTTATATTTAAATTTCAATATCTAAAAATCAGTACTAAACTACAACATAAATATCTAAAAATTGAATAAATTTAAATTAAAATATCTAAAAATCAGTACTAAACTACAACATAAATATCTAAAAATTGATAAAACTTACTATTATTATTATTTTATAACGAAAGGTATGATTTGCCTAGGTTTTATACACCTCCCATGTACATGTTCGGCAAGAAAATAGCCCAGGAATATCGTACCCCCCGGTCGTATCGTTTAAATAAGTTTATATTACGGGAGGTATGATTTGCCTAGGTCTTATATACCTCCCATGTACATGTTCGGCCAGAAAATATCCCAGGAATATCGTAAACCCCGGTTGTACCGTATAAATAAGTTTATATAACGGTAGGTATGATTTGCCTAGGTTTTATATACCTCCCTTGTACATGTTCGGCAAGAAAATAGCCCAGGAATATCGTACCCTCCGGTCGTACCGTATAAATAAGTTTTTAATACGGTAGGTATGATTTGCCTAGGTTTTATGTACCTCCCATGTTTATGTTCGGCCAGAAAATAGCCCAGGAATATCGTACCCCCCGGTCGTATCGTTTAAATAAGTTTATATTACGGGAGGTATGATTTGCCTAGGTCTTATATACCTCCCATGTACATGTTCGGCAAGAAAATAGCCCAGGAATATCGTACCCTCCGGTCGTATCGTTTAAATAAGTTTATATTACGGGAGGTATGATTTGCCTAGGTTTTATGTACCCCCCGGGTATATTGTATTCCTAGGTTTTTAATACCGTGGAGTACAATATTCCTAGGATTTTAGTACCTCCCAGGGAGTGACAGATATCCTAGGTTTTTAGTACCGGGGGTATCACAATCCTAGGACTATTATACCCCCCGGGCATATCGTATTCCTAGGTTTTTAATACCGCGGAGTACAATATTCCTAGGATTTTAGTACCTCCCAGGGAGTGACAGATATCCTAGGTTTTTAGTACCGGGGGGTACTATTATCCTAGGAATATCGTACTGGGGGGGGTATGAAAAGCCGGGGGTACGATTCGCCTGTTACACGGGCAGCAAACTCATTGTACTGAAATATACACACAAACACACACATAGTATTATAATGCATTAATAGTATTATACAATAATGCAGTTCAAATATCTATTGCTAGTCCATCGTGACATAAGTCAATAGTATTATCGTGTTAAAGTCTAAAATATGATTTGTATGATGAATATTTGCGTTCTGAAAACACATTTCTGAACGTAGCTGAATATTAATGCTTACAGGATCCTATAAAACATTAATATTCAGCTTTTTTACGATCTTCAGACTTCAAACACTAGTGAACAAATTATTCGTACTACACCGCTTTAATGAAATTTAGCTACAACGGTCGATCATAATTATAATATTATATACTCATCAAATATTCAGGGTTTTTAAATCGAAATTAAAAAAAAAACATAGATATATTAATTATTAAATAAGAAAAACACGAAAATTACGTTCAACCATAGGCACCCTAAGGGGGGGGGGAACAAGGCGTGGCATTTGCCCCCCTAGTTTTTTTTAAGATCAAACATAAAACATAATGACAATATGTTAAATTAAAATTAATAACTTATACATTATAATAGGTCATTATTTAATATTTCACGAACATTGCCCCCACTCCCCTAGAAAAATTTCTTCGGGCGTCTATGCGTTCAACATTTTCAAAACTTTACGCGTCAAGATTGCGTTTATAATAGAACATTATTATAACGGGCGTGGGTGAATTAGATAGGTACTACGAACATGATGGGAAATGTTTAGAAAATATTATCATCAATATTTTCACACTAAAACTCCGGTATAACTTTCTAGTGCAGCGGCGTGCTTCTTAAACTGTGGACTGCGGCCGTTTTGTTATTTATAGTGAAGGGGTGGGGGATCGTGAAATATTTGCGTACGAAACAGTTTAATTTTAGTTTAAAGTTAAGAAGAAAAGTTTAATTTGATGGAAAAAATGTCTACAACTTAAAGTCTAAGGCTTTGACCTTAGGGGCCATAACAATTTTACGTTAAATGAACAAGGCCACAGCACAAAAATGTTTGACAAGCACAGGTATAGAGGTCTAGTTTTTAAAATTTCATATTTACTAGAAACAACCAAAACTACAACTATTGAAAACTAGAAACTAATTAACATTTTAATTCAGGTTTACTTCGATGTAACAATGAATTATGTTAATATCACACGATTAGTCACGTGTAATAAATGAGGGCATTTGTAAGCTCATGTACCGTCATATCACGATAATTTTTTTTTTTTTTACAGATTTCATTTGATTTGAAAAAACTACCAGTTTGTAACCATAGGAAATTTGATGCAGTCAAGCGGTTCAAACGTAAGTTATGATTATTATATTTTAATTATTCAAAAATATACACTCCGAATGGTGGTATTGAATAAGAGAATCCTAACTAATGAAGAACATTTACTACTGCTGTAAATATCTTAGTTGAAAGTTATTTACGTTTATTAGGAACAAAAGTGGTGTATATTTTATTCGTAAAAACGAAAGGAAACCTTTTTTACGTGGGAACGGATGATATACATACTATAATTATTTGATAAATATTTCATTTTTATAAGTATTTATGTCTTTGTAGATTTTAGAAGTAATTCGAAGTAACAGTTTTTTTTTTTTAAAAATGTTGTACGCTGTTATATATTTTAAATTAAATACTGATAAAAAAGATTATTAAACTAAAAAAAAAAAATCGTGATTAATTACAATATTATATAAAAGTTCAATCGCTGTAACTGCATTATAATGATTTGAATATTACGAGTTTTTAATAAGGAAGTATTAATTTTGCGTCTATACTTCGATCGGCTGAACTAGAAAACGTATTTCGGAATCGACCGCGGATAATTGAAGTTAGGTCATATATATGTACATATCGATTTATACGTAGTGAACGAAATCGCCGAACATTGAGTAGCACATTACGCGGTTATACCACGGTATTGAACAGGAAAACAATACATTTTATTTATTGCTTGTAAAAAGTATCAAGGGGGAAAAATCCATTCGTACGATGGCGAAGTTCGGTATTATTGGTTTGCGGCAGTGGCCTGAAAAATGTTTCCTCGCTCGACGGAAAAAATGCGATAAATTTGACGTTTGCCGAGGTGTCATTTCGCTGCGCTGCAAAACAAATATAGTTCAATTATAAATCAATTCGCCTGCCCATAATAGTATATGTACTCGTATAGTTTCCTTCGCTACCGCGGAACATGTTGCGTTCGTAAAAAAGTAACCATCGGCTTGATTTTTTTTTCTATTTCCCTCGACCAAATGTGCTGTTAAAAAATTGTGCCTTAATGTGTTGGTTATTAGAGTTTTACATTTCTTAAAGTATTGTTTGAATATTTTTATTTAACGAATACATAACGATTAGTTTGACTATAGTAAAACAGGGATAAAGTTATTTTATAATGCTAACTTACACAAAAATATAAAAAAAATGGAAAAATATTTAAATATTTGATGTAGACAGCTTGCAGAAGCACGTGATTGTTATCTTAGACTAAAAAATAATGTAACACTTATAACTTGTATTTAACCCAGTAAATCAAACATTACGATATAAAACCGATTGAGCCGTGAAGATCATGGAACATATTGAAAAAATAAATGTCGACCTTTCAAATACTGAAAATATTCAAATACTTGTGTTACCGAGAATACATTTTGTAAAAATATTTTTAAAAACAAAAAAAAACAAACCTTAAATACCAAAAAGGTCTTATAAAAGCAAAATAAATTTCTATTATTCTGTCTCACGTGACGTGGTATAAATCAAATGTTTACTTAAACGATAGCTTCGTTTTAGACTGATAAAAAAAAAAAAAACATTCGCCCACAAGATCTGAATTTAATTGATTATGTACACCGAGTCGACACAGGCTCAAGCTGATGCGGTTAAATTGTGTAAAATATTCATCGCATTTAGATTTTTTTTTTTTATTACTTATTAATCATTAAGTATTATATGTTATCCGCTAAACACCGGCGCCGCAGTCGTACCCACGCTTTAATTATTATCATTCTTATAAAAGACACTTTCACAATAAGCGATGCATTTAAATCACGAGCAAACTCGTTTTACGTAAATGGTCTCTTGAAATATTAACCGGTGACATATAACGTTATAACATTTAACTGCACGCATTATGATAATTGATAATGTACCCACGGGACGGGCGGCGCGAGTTGTTTGAAAACTTTATTAGTTGTATAATATGTTTAGATGATACGCGCGAGGCAGATATTGTACATGGTACAGTTGGGGATGTTCTGATTTTACGCACTCGAAAATGTGATTTATTCTAGTGGAACCTAGAACGTTTGTGAATATAGTTCAACTTTACGTTTCGTTATTAATTTTAACTATTCCCGACAAAGCCGTCGATGGTAATCGATATGGAACCTAATATTTTTGTTACCATTCGCTAAAGTAATATTATGTTCCAACGCATATTCGATACGTTTGACTACAACGAGTTCCTCAACAATGACTCGTGGTTTATACCTAGTAATATAATATGCGCTACCAAAAGGCAAAACTAAACCATGGTTTTGACCACATGTCCGTTTTATAGGCTAGTAACTCTGACGTCCTATTCCCGCGGAACCTGTTTAGATCTTTTCCGCTACATTTGCCTGGTACCCTAGATTCGGTCGACCACGTACCCTATTTATTCTAATTTATTTGAAACGTTTCCTGGTGATGTTTTTTCCATTACACTATATACTATGCGTACGCATACATAAATCCCCCAACACGACCAAATTAATCAACGGTAATTTTTTTTGGCACACCAAAAGTTAGTATTTGGCAGAGTTAGGGTGTAAGTCGAATGAAAAATGATTCGATTAATTATTTGAATAAAAAATTATTCTTTATTAATTTATTGTTCATTTCATTATTCATGTTTAGGTAATCATTTTAATTCTTACAAGCGTTCTAGATCTATTTATTCATTAAAATAGTATAATTTTTTTTTATTTAGTTATTCGTTACCTATTCAATATTTAACTTTTCGTTGTTGATTATTTAATTTAATCGTATGTAACTCAGATGTTCCGTAGATAGCTTACAATTCTAATTTTATAAATACAATGTGCTACGTACTTATATAATACATTCGCATAGTATAAAATATTATGTGCTGTCAAAAATTAAGGAATAAATTTATTACAATTTCACCAGTCAAATAAATTTTCCTATCATTTATTTGGGCTCAAAATAATATTAAATTCAAATTGAAGTGATCAATTACAATATGGTAACTATAAATTAAATATAGTAATAATATAATTATTACTATGATAACAGTATTTGGTATTATTAATTATATATTCGTTGTTATAATCATGTAACATTGGTGTTTGTTATTTTCATTGTTGCATAGTAATTACTATTTTTATTATTATAAATGTTGTTGATGTTCTTCTTCTTCTTTTTATTAGTATGATAAATGCGATTTTTTAATGATAATTATTACTATTATAATTTATATATTACATTGGTACTATTATTTGGAACATTTCTACTAGACAACCAAAATGTTCGCAATTTTTTTTTTAAATCCTCGTACTTTAATGTAATTTGTTAACGTTGTTCTAAATATAATACTATAAATTCGTCACAAAAAAATGTAATAATATCCACAGTTAATTATGTTTATTTATTAATCATAATAATTTATTTTATCAAAAATTAATCTATTCAGGATAATTTAGTTTTTCAAACATTACCACAACTATTTAAAATAAAACATTATTCTATATTCACAAAGTTATCAGGTAATAATGCTTTTATATTTAATTCATAAATTTGATTTGTTTTTGTCCTATTTTGGTTCTTGATTTCCGATATGTTATTGCTGCATATCTGGTCACATCATCTTTACTGTTACCTCCCGTACGTAGTCATTACGGATTGGGTCAATAACAGCTTACGGAGTATTCATATTTTCTTGTACGATAAGTTTGTTGTATCCCTTATAGTATTCGTCTTACTCTCAGACGCGTAAGTATAATAATATCGCAAGCGTTAAAGTTGGTATTAAATTTCGATATTTTTAACGAATCTCCTGATTTATACAATATTTTGTTTTTATCGTTTTTTTCACGCGATTACTTTGCGGGTGGGTCCTAACCATAGTATTTTAAAACATAATACGCTCGTATAGGGCGGTGTTTGCGTAATATTTTTCTTATATCCGACGTTTTATTGACTATAATATATACGTATACGCGCAAAGTTCGCCCAACGCCGCCGCCGGTACCGTCGATACGTGATTTGTTTTTTCATCTTTGATGTCGATTCATGATATTATAATATTGTTTGAAAGAAAATGTAAATAAATAATAATAAATAATAAAACGGGACAAGTCCCAATTGTTCCGAGTGAAAAAAGTGAATCACAAATAATTATATTTATAATACTTGAAACCGCAATGCACCATTTCTCTCCACGAACAAACGTTTTTGAGTGAAAGAGGTCGATCAGTTTGAACTTTAAGAATATAGTTGCTATATTATAGATCAGTGGTTCTCAAACTTTTTTTAATCTGCCATCCTCTTAAGAAAAATAATATTTTTCAACGCCCCCTAAAAAAGAAATAATACTTTAATGCTTAAAAAGTGTTTAATTTTAAATTAAAAGGAAAATATAAATGTGTTGTAATTTTTTAAACAATAAATGAACAATTGAAATTATTAATAATTAGGGACCGGATTTATATGCACAAAAAATCCTCAAAATATGCTTCTAAAAATGTTGTAATATGCTACAGAATATGCATTTATTTTTAAATATGCACTTAAAATTGAATTGAAAATATTTTATTTAAAATTATTTAAAAATAAGTATTAACTAATTAAAGAAATATATGTGCTATAAATAGTAATATGTGCTATAAAACTACAAATATGCATTAAATATGCATTTAATAGGTAAAAGCGTTGAAATATGCAAAATATGCAATATACAATTAGTGTTATCTAAGAATGATCTAAATCGGGCACAATTCTCATCAGATTTCAAAAATCTTATTCCAATACATATATGCATTTGCATATAAATCCGGTCCTTATTAATAATAATAAATTATAATGATCATCGTGATGGTTGTACTTGCTGCTTCAGAGACAATTATTTTTACGTTTCAGTTGGGTTCGATGCTTGTAAGACGAAGGTGCAGGTCTCCTATTTTAACGATAGCAAGTCGATTTCTTTTTTTGTTATTAGATCCGTCACCGTACGCTTGTCGACCTACTTCACTGGTATTTATATTTTATTATATCGCGTTTTTTATAGATAAATGGATATATTGTTTGAAAATAAATGCAGATAATTCATAGCGCGTTGCTCTTTATAATATCTGTATTTCAGTTAAACCCTACCTTACCCCCAAGACTGCTAACCGCACCCCTACCACCCAAAATAAGTTCACCGCCCCTTTGCACCTCTTCATCGCCTGAAGCAGGGGTGGCCAACATTTTTATATATTGTGCCAAATTAATGAAAAATAAATACTTTTAATGCATCTACGTACCTACTTGTTTGGTATAAAATAAAAATTAACCACATGATTCTATAATTATATAATACATAGGTAATATGTTCTAATTTAATATTTAACATAAATAATATTATTTTGACCTATCTATTGTGAAATATAACTTATACGATTTTTATGAGATGATTTAGTAACATTGAAAATATAATTTTAAAAATTGACAATTCTCTGTCAAATCATATTATCTTATTTTATCTGACGCTAGGGTGCCTGTACCAATCAATTACATCGAATGTGTCACACTAGGCACGCGTGCCGCAGGTTGACCGCCACTGGCCTAAAGCCTAACCTAACCTAACGAGGTACATTTCAGATTTTCGTGCGAGCTAGATACAAAGGTGCGGTCGTCGGGCCGTCGAGCGGAAACCGTAGTAAAACTAGTACAATAATAATAATGATAATAATATACCGACACGCGTATGTGTATTATATTGTATGCGCGTGTTATATATTATTTATACGAGCACGGTGCATGACGGTCTATGTATAATTTAACGTTCCGTGCCTGCGAACCACCTATCTCACCCCGTCGCGCGTATGCATCGTATGATATAACATTCTAGTAAGACCACGTGCGACTTAAGCAGTATCATACACCTGGTACTCGGTATAGTTGGACCTATATATATTTTACATAACGGTATTATGTTGTATACTTTCGCAGTAGTACGCTAGTTCTCTATAGGTATATTGCACACGCAACCACGGTACAGGTATGCGAAGGCACTAACTGGCCGGTGACGGCTCGTCGAGAAACCTTGTTCGAAGGGACGACCACTCTCAGGGACGTTCGCACTTCTTATATCAAGTTTGTTTATATTTTGTTCATACGAACAAAACGTACATCAAACAAATATCTGTAATAATGTAATATCTGAAATTTGAGACTCGAAAACGACTCGACCGATACGTGGCTTAGTGTTTATACGGATAAGGTCTAAACTCTAAAGCCATTCAAATTCTTCGATAGCCCCACTACTACAATCAAAAACTGGCTTAAAGGTATTTCTGGTAACTTGGTTGTTGGTACCTTGGCAACACGGATGAAAAAAAAAACAGTTATAAATTAATATTAAAGTTATTATTATTCTGTTGACAAGTGACAAATTTTGCCTGGTTGTATTTTTTTAACCAAAAATCATGTGGTTGCGCGGTAACCGATGTCGGTAAAAAAATAATAATGGTAACCGCGGCAGTTAAGATTACGAATGCGAAATTCTATTTCACCTAGACTCCGTCTCGTATATTTTTTGACACTACTTGAGTCCACGAGAAAACCGAAAGCAGCTAGTTTGATTAATCGTCGTCGTTTATTGAACAATGGGTGTACTACTCCTCGATTACATAACGTAATAAATATAGAAAATATATCGAAAATATTCAGTTATAAAACTATTTATTCGCGTGGAATCGTAACAGCTGCGATCTCAAACATAATAATATGACGTATGTTGTGTAAACGTAAGATATTAAATATTAAGCAAAACATTCCTACAGCACCCTAATCTCGGCCGGATTTCAGGTTCAAAATAAGAGCATTTTTTCGCTTTAGGTTTTTGCTTGGTTTTCAGCGTTTATGCAATAAACCCTAAACGTTTTAAAGCGGCGGTGGTGTAATACACCACTAATTCTGAATTTACTGTTTTATTGAATGTGGAATCAGAACGAACTTAGGATTTAGGTATTTAGTAAAGATAGTTACGTTAGTAACACGACTCTGTGGTTATAATAATACGTAATATAAGTATAATATAAATGTAACATACAACCAGACATCATTAGGTAGAGTATACTCTGAGATGGCTCTGTTTATATGGTACGTTTAACGTCATAAACTATTACGTACATCCGTATAGAAATCGAAAGTAACCCCTTGACCTTGTTACTAAGGACAATAGTGAAATACATACGACATTTGGACTTTCCAAAAAATGAAGAGTACATCTGTTTTTGTGTTAAAATGGTCATTTTCCGGACGATTTTTTTTTTCATTTGGTTCTACTAAAGCAAATAATCATCGTCTGCATTGGTCGAGTTTTATCCAAACGCCGCAGCAAGCTGTCTGGAAATTCAACGATTTTTTATGGTCGTTTTTCAATTATTCAAATTGTTTCCCGTCGAAAACATTCGCAGCACGTCCTCGGCTGGAAGACCTTTGTCGGAGGAACATCGTAATGGAAATGTGCGAAAAAAACCTACTCAAATTAAATCCGAACGATCGACACAATCAAATGGTGTGCACAACATAAATGTATTATGTATATATACAATTTAAAAACGATTACTCAGGGTTAGATTTATTGCTGTCGATTTCCATTACATAAAATACTCCGTTTAGTCGCAAAATATTACACGATGCGAACTTTTTATTCCGATCGATATTATAATTGCATATTATATCGCGTATACGCTTAATTATTTTTATTATTACTGTTACGCGCAGAATGACCGCAAAACTGTATTGCGATGGACACTAAACGTGCGCCCTGCAAACATTTGATCCAAAGCCGTTTGATCATTTTAGCGGTTTCAATATTGCGAGTACGTAGTTTTACCGTCCTAATTTTACTCAAAACTTTCGTATGTTTTTTCATTAACCACCGTTAAACACGTCGATAACACGAGTACCTGATACGTGGTCGATAAACTAATAGCGTCGTTGAACAGTTAATTACAATACCGTAAATTTCACAATTAGACCCTCGTGGCTGTAAGATCCCAATAATTATAACGTCATGTACCCATAAGCGCACATTTGGTCTGAAGCTCATTTGATGATTTTGATTTGTAGATATTTTATTTTACAAATTAAAGTATGGACCGTATGAGCTTATCTTAATAATTTATATTAAAGTTCTAATCTTATATACTAAATAATAATATAGTGACATATTATACGACAAATGTGTTTTTGACGGTCGATATTCAAGAGGTTTGTAGCCATAGGTGCCCGGAAAAGGGGGGGGGCAAAACGGTGAGCTTGATCCGCCAAGATTTTTTAAAATCAAATATACGGCATAATGACAATGTGTTAAATCTAATTTAATAACTAATTCATTTATTTTTAGGTCATTATTGAATATTTCTCAAACCTTGCCACCCCCCCCCCCCACCCCATCAAAAATCTGCGGGCGCCTATGTTTGTAGCTACCTAGCTACCTATGCGTTTAGTGTAGTTGGTTGCAATTTTATTAAAAATAAATTTATATATATAGTTTATGTTAAAATTGTATTTTTAATAACGTTATTTACCTTTTTAATGTTGCCCTCGATGAAAAACTATAAATAATACGGCCCGCGAAGTAAAAAAAGGTTAGGTGACTGACTCCTGATTTAAAAAAAAGGATGTTGATTGGAAAAGTAGTTTTAGAGATTTTTTGTTATAAATAAAATACCATTTCATGTTAATAGATGTATAGATGTATTTTGGTAGATACATTTATTTTATTCAATACATTTCTCTAAAATAATTTATCATCTCATATTATCCATGTAACCTTGTGTATTCAGTTCGTAATGACAATTCATCCTCATTTACGTAAAAATGAAACAGTTTAAACAATATTTTTTACATGAAAACCAACTGTGAGGGAGGGGAGGGGGTTGTTGATAACTATGACTCGGTAGTAGCACCCATGTATGTATGCCAACGTATTTTATCTTCCGTTCAAACGAAATCGTAATGATCTGTCTATAGAATTTAAATATCTAAGAAATGTAATAATAAAAAGGTAGTAGGCGTACTATTCGTATATTATATTATCGTGCGACCTAGAGAAAAGGTATTACGTATGGTTACAATTGGTATTATTATTATTATTATTATTAATATTACAAGTATATGACAACGATCTCGGGAATCCATAATATCATTTTATGCAATTTCATATTAATGGTTTCAGCTGTAATAGGTGTTGAAGGAGTTCGGTAGAGCATTAAATCTTGGACCCCCGCACTGTAGTAGCGGCTAATCGGGGTAGTCGCACTTGCAGCCCGTGGCCTAGTTGTTTAATAATGACCGTCAAATAGCACTCACGACGAACATAATTAAATAAATAATTTATATCATATTATATCATCTCAGTTCTTTATCGGTATATATTTACAGTGTGTAAACGGTAATCTAGAACACTCGATATCTTTGCGTAGAGACCTGCTATTTGAATTCTGTTTTTTTGGCAGTTGTTATGACATAAAAATACACATTTTTATGGTCTTTGAATTTTTTTTACTTAACTAGTCACGCGAATGCGCATGTCAACTTTTTTTTTAAATGGCAACCCCCTGCTTTAACCACTAATTATTTTTTGCCTATTTTTTAATGAATTTTGGTAGTTGAATCAACTTTCTAAGTCAAAAATTGACCAAGTCACAGCAATTCAAAAAAAAAAAAAATTAGAAAAAAAATGCACTCGATTTTCAGCTTTTTTATTGTAACTCTGAAAATAATTATTATAGGATTGTTAAAGATTGACATTTTTATAACTATTTATTACGGTGATATTCATACGTTATTTTAATTTCAATTACTGAATAATTTTCTCTTTAATTTGTGTAATAAATCATAACTTATTTTAGCAGAAAAAACGTAAATTAGTATGTTCTTTATTTCTTTACATTTAATGGATCTATTAGAACGTATTAATAATTAATAACAAATTCAATTTTTATTTAAGTTACCAATTTATTTAGTTAATAAAAATCTAAAAATGTTAAGCCGACCGGTGGCGTACAATATTCTAAGTTAAATAGCTTGTGATTATTACGTACTCATTAAAGGTAATACATTTTAGACATACATTATCATCGATTAATTAAACTAATTACAAAATAAATACATACAATACATCTAACCATAGGTTTTTACATACTATTTTATGAAATTACTGAAATCATATCAACATAAATCATATCAACAGTAAGTTGTACATAAGAACAAATCAATATGAAACGAATTAACTAAATCCATAACTATATTTATAGAGTAGCATTTCGACCATAATTGGTGAGCTGGAATGGTACCTACACAAACAGTATGTAGTCGTCATGTGCTACGATTAGGAATCAGCAAACTTAGGCTTATACATAACTAATTTTCCATTTACAGAATGACCAAAAAAAATTAAATAGTTAACAGTTTATTTATACTGTATTTATACTTTTCGTGTGACATGAGGTAAATATGTGATTTTTTTTTCTCATCATTATGATAAATTATACAATTTTATTTTGAAGATAGATTTTGTCGATAATATACAGCAGAACAGTCACGATGGGGGCTTCAGGATATTTACACGAAAGAGAGATCAGATTTACGACCAATCAACTTCAAATGGTATTCTTGATCGTTTATGAACAGTATTTTACAGTTTTGCAATCAATCATGCATACAATATTTGTATTTTAATTAATTTTCATTTTAAAAAATAAGCTATATTTTTCGTTTTATTTACTTTCAAATACAAGGCTTATAAGTTATAACTAGACAAATAGTGACAATGATTAAACAGCTCTCAAATTTTTAATTAAAACTGTTGACAATCGCACGATACTTGATGAATAAGACAGATGCGATACTCTAGAATCGGAATAAATTACAAAGGGGTGGGGGTAGACATTTTCCTCGTTACCACTCGTTTTATACACTACCAGTACAATGAGGTATAGATATTCGTTGTAAGACAATATCAAAGTTACAATGAAAAAATTTAATACTTTTATTGAAAGTATTTTTTAATATTCACATACTAAAACGTTACATTGACTATCATTAGTTAACTTTTTATGTAGAAACTATAAACCAATCCTATAGTCTATAATCTAAATATAGTTCATGTTTCTATCGTTTAACGAGTGAACATATTGAATTTTTTATTTTTTAAGTTTGATAGAGCACCCAACATAGGTCATGTTTTTTTTTAACAAATAAATATATCCAGCAAAAATGAACGTAAAATAGTATGGGACCGCGTTTTATATTTTTTTTTAAACTTTACGGAATTTCTTCTAACTCTCAATTTTTGACTAACACTACAATCCTTAAAATATATCGTAATATCTTGAATGATAAACCAGGACGCATACGACTTGTGGTTTATTTATGTAATTATAACTGTAATTATTAAAGCGATCAGTTTGACGAGGACGTATTACAATGACTGCTGCCGCACTGGTTTGCCATTAATCATAACATAATCGAAACATGACATACTAACCATTTCAATTACGCACAGCAGTCAATATGGTTTATTGTTATCTAACACGATGTCAAATCGGATGAGCAATTGAAATTTAGAAATTGTTCACTTATCGATTTTTAATTCAATATTTTCACTGTAAATACTTAACATATTATTATTTGTTGATGAAGTTTTCAGAGCGCGTATAGTAAATATATATAGTTTTCCATAGCAGTACTGTCAAACATGTACTTGTCAAACAATAGTTGGTGGCAGAGCGGATATGTAAAGATATTTATTTTCAGCACATTCGATGCCATTTTAACTTGACCGGCTTCGTTCAACTTGACCCCTGTGAGTGTAGGTGCAACTAAGGGAAAAATGTTTGGGGTTGGTGGGTTTTAAGCCACCCTCAAAGTTGAACATTCAAATGAAATACATTTTAAAAGTAAAATATTATAGCAACGTGAACACATAATGTACACGTTTCAGTTTACACAAAGGTCGAACAGAATATTTAAACGTTGAAGGAAGACTATTTCGATGATTGGCTAGGTCGAGGTATCATTAGTATAGTATAGAAGAGGTCACGGGTCGGCAAGTAATAAAATCTACTGCAGAAGTCGGGAAGATTAAAATAATTTTAAAACGAGATCTGGAGAGAAAACAGGTATTTCTTCAACTAGTTATTGTAAACAATTTTTAAACAAATTACAATATTAATCGTGAGACAATCATAATCTGAGTTTTATAAATCAATTTTTTTTTTAGACACAAATCATAAGTATTTAATTAATGTAAGATACTTCGTAAACGATCCAATTGTCTGCCTAAAACGGTACGCCTGTTACTGGCCGTTGACATATTTTACTGTTTTGTTAATTCACGAAAACCACTACGGTCAATCATTGGAATTTGAAAATTGTTCCTGATACCAAGTAGATCTCGGCTTTTTGCAGAGTTAACATATGTTCAGTGGACGCAGAGTTTTACTAATAGACTAAACTGATATATTATTTAACTCGAAGGGAAGAATACAATGGCTGTGTAAAGTCATGGGTTTTTTAAAAATATTTTAATCGTTAAGTGACTTATGAGACTTTTTAAATTGATATATTTTACATAATCATAACAAGCCCAACAATCTAAATATAGCAAAAAGTCTATGAAATCGCACAGCGAATATTCTTCTTTTTAAGTTAGACTTTTAAATGATGGGATCAGTTAACTTTGATATTAATCCTAACAACTGATTATGTTATTATTATTTAAAATTTTGTAAATAGTACACTTTTGTTTTATTAACGGGAAAAATTATAAAAAATTAATAAAGTAATGAAAATTGAAATTTAAACCGTCAACATTTTCAGAAAAATAAACCCTATAAAATAGCTATCTTCAAAATGTATAAAAGTTATTTAATAAAAAATTAATTTTTTAACTTCTTTAACAATACACATATATTTAATAAACTATTGTCAACAAAATTGCCTTTTCCTAGGATGCCCATAAAAAAACAGAATTTGATAATCTCTTTTAACAAGTGAGATATTGCTTTGTGTAAGCTCCGGTGGGACACCCTCTATGATGATAATAATAATGACAGTATTTACCCAACTTTTTTTGAACATTATAACGTAAATAGAGCACATTGACGAACAAATATTGTCTACAGTCAATTCATAATATATTTGAACAAAATAAATAGCTTTAGGATAAACGCGACGATTTTGTGCTTTTTTCATCTTAAAATGTTGCTTTCGTCGAAACAGTAATATTGTTCCAATCTAATATGGTAAAACCTCTCCCGGATAAGGACGGGTGATTCAGCTAGCAATAATTGATTATAATATCACTGTGATTTAAAATTGTTGACGTAAAATATTATCATAACGGGATGATATTCTATTTTGTTACATCAGTACAACGTCAGAATACCATGGGCAGTTGCACATATTTTAAAAGACGCGTATTATATTAACATAGAATATTATGTCTGATACTATTCCGTAAGATTTCGTATTCGCAATTCAACGTTTGACGTTCAAAAGGAGTGAAATGACTGTTGTAAGTTATTGTTCTTCTCGACGGTAAATCTTTGGAAGTACGATCTCGTGGGAAGAGCGCGTGAACCTAGGTTATAATTTTTACGTATCGTTATAATACCCCGAATCGCAAGTCGACCTTGACCGTCACGTATTTTATATTTTCACATGGACTTTCTTCAAATCAGTAACTTCGCATAGTGTTCGTTGTGATATTGATCTTACTGTTAACCCTTCGACCGTGCGTGTTGTTGTTGTCACACTTCTGGTGTTTCTCGCCGCCGTAGGCAGTGGAACGATTTCGTTTGAAACCAGTATAATATATTAAGGCACACTATGCGATGGAAACGCGACGCAATTTATCTCTCTCGCAATCTCCTAGCAAACTGAATGGAGTTCCACTGACGACGCGATTTTTTGAAGACATGGCTGTCGTATCATGCGTATCGTATGCGATTACATTCCATTTTTTATAATTATTTTGATTACCACGGAGGCATTCAATATAAAATTCGTTGGTGAGGTTGAAAAACACCCATTATTATATAATTATACAATTCCTGACTACTGTAGGAAGGATTATATTATTAGTAATATATTCAATGGAGATACATATTTACGAACCCAAATAGATATTGGCAATATTTATAATATAAATAACTCTGATATTGTATTGGAGTTTATTGATATCTGTGTCAGTGACATTGTTATTACAATGTTATCTAATAATAATATGTTGTTGAGCTCACGACTGTATGTCATATAATACTATTTATGTTAGAACTTATTTATGTCGAACTTGACATTTTTTTTTTTTGAAAATTGAAAACAGATCAAAACAAGTCACGCGACAGACACTGCACGATCGACCAAATATCGTTTCGTGTTGGTGGACCTCGATCGTACAAATCGCTTAAATCGCACTAGTAGCACTAATCGTATTTCAATCGCGTCGCGTGTCCATCGCGCAGTGTGCGAAGGGCCTTAGGCTAACTGCAGGGCCGTATTTGAGGGGGGGCAAGTGTCCCTTGTTGCCCGGGGCGGCAATTTTATATTGAAAATAAATATTGTGGCGTATTTAATAACAAAAAAAAAAAAATGTTTTTATTTATACTTCAGTCTTCAATACATTTATTGGAAAAAATATTTTGATAATTTTTTTTTTAGGGGGGGGGGTACGGGAGGGCGGCTAAGATATGTTGCCCCGGGGCGTAAAATGTCCAAATACGGGCCTTGCCAACTACACTCCACGACTATGCCGTGTCTATCCTACGCTACGTAGTTAGGATACGGCTTGTTTGCGCGTATCGGTCGACGTTCATTTCGCGCGGTGCAAAAGTCTGTTGTTTTTTCCTACACGTCTCCCGTTGGTTAACCTCCGCTGTCGTTGCGGGTTTTTCGTTTTTGTTTTCGTTGTTCGATTCGCGTTTTTGTATTTCACTCGCTAAATCGTAGTGTACGATCGTTCCCTGTTTCCAGGACGGTAAAATAATATCGCAGTTATTGTTTTTGTGTTCATTCGTTCCGTACCAGTGTTGTGACAGAAGGTACATCGAATACCTTACTGCTCATATTACATAGAATTGTCCACCCACTCCTGGAACCGGCCGAGTTGTGGACGATTTCAGTTTCTACTCGCGCGGTTTTCCCGTGATCTCGTTGGAAAATAATTGCAGCACGGGTTACGGGTAAAAGGGCAAAAGTCCTGAATTCGGTTAACGGTAATTTGCAAGGAAACTTTCTTCCTTGACACCACTGGCTGTTATTATCATTGTTTGTTGAATCGAGTATGGGTGAACTTATGTTTCGTATTATACGCGATTGTCCCGTGTTCGAACATTATGTCTCGTCGTCCCCACGAAAGTAACACGGGACGCATTTCGTCCCATTTTCAAGTATGTTCTCACATTATTCAACCATTTTTCCTTACCGTTAGTGTAACTTATTATTAAATTAAACCTAAAAAGTATTTTAAGGTTACTGTTTTGATCAATTTAACGGTCGTCGATGTTTAGTTTAATTTCAAAATTTCAATTTATTTTGTTGTTTGATTTAGCGAAAAAAAAGCTAATTAAAAACGTCCGTTTTTTTTAAAATAATTGATCGCCTTACACTATATAGTCAATCATGGTGTTATCCGAATAGCGAATGGTCACGAAGTCACATTTGAAGTTTGTATTTTTAATAAACAACTATTTCATCATCGCATTGTATTGAAACTATAATATTTCATGTATAGGCATCATCGCTACTATACTTTACGACTACTATGATCATGGAAGTAGACGGTATACAGTTATTCATTTTCGAGTTGTTTCTATCACACCGTGAGCCAAGGTTATAACTTATAACCGTTAACTAGGAAACTAGCAGTGCACATATCTGTCCATATCTGCTGCGGCATTGTCGTCGTTGTTCGTTTCGGCTCCGTGACAATTCACGGTTTTCGAAGGTTCCCACGGCGGTGCAAACAATATGACCAGTTACCCACTCGATCGCGGAACAATCGAATTTTAGACGTCAAATCGGAAAAATTCGATTAGTTCGACTGAACTTCTGTCTAATTTATCGGCGATTTTCGCGAAAAAAAAAAACCATAAGTGCGCGTGGGACGTGTTTGCGGCGTAACCGCGTTTCCGTTTGGGTTCCGAATCGAGGTTGAGTGAACTTAACCGTCGTAGAAAAAAGCTTTTACCGTCTACGGAGTCGGCGGCGCGTGGTAGATGTTGTTTTTGGACGAAAAGTCCTCCTCGCGGCGCACATTACTATTGTTTGAGACGATATTGCATTACGCCGTCTCGTTTGGTCAGCTGGTCATAAATGAACATTTACCCAGATTATCCGCTAATATAAATAGACACCCATTACCGAAATACAGGTCTAAAGACTCGTCGGCCGTCGCCTATTGTTGTCTCGCCGCCGTTGTTTAACGATGCGAATTAATTATTATAAATTCGAAAACCCTACATCGTCCGAAGTGTCACTTTCCGATCGCACGCGTACACGCACCGGCCGCGGGCTTGTTTAACCGGGTATAATTTTATAATAACTTTTACTTTATTTTATCATCCGTCTGTTGTAATAGCCGGTTCGCCTGACGCCCGAATCGTGTATATTTTCCGAAGCGATTAATTACAACACAGTTCACCGATGAGGAAATTAATACCAAGCTGGTCCTATCATACAGGGTGGTTTTTTAACCGATCCCACCCCCTTTTCTGTCCGTAAAAATGCTTCGATTTATTTTATTTGTTTTGTTCATGTGACCGTAAAACCTAAATTTTCTATAACTTTTTTTCTCATTCCACCTCATTCCATCCACGGGCATGGATTTATTTAATTTAATACAGTCGCACTTTGTTAACGGGGACTTTTTTTTAATTCAAAGTAGTCGGTACTTCGAGCTTTTTCCCCGGACCCTAGAGTCGGTTCCCGTTTACACGATGCCAAGACACCGAGTTTAACTCGAATGTGTATACGTGGATAACTCAAAGTTCACAACATTAAATTATACAGAATTAAAACTGATAAAATTGCCACAAATGCACTGATTAATCCCCCATATATATCTACGAACATTTATCGTCGAAAATAAATGTATCGGTCCGTTTTGATTATAAAAAAAACTTTTCAAAGCTTCTTTTATTTTAATGTGGATATGTTTTTTGCTACGGGCACCGCCGGTGATTTTTCGTGACCGTTTTCGCGTCACCGCAGAGAGGCCGATGCGGTAAATAAAACATGATTAATAAGTTACCACGGGTGACCGCATAGTTACCGGAAAAAACAAATCCGTGATTCGATGTATTTAGTTGATTGCCTGAGTCGACTAATTTCAGTCGATCGTTGATTCCGATTTGATTTTTTTGTTTTTTATATACCTCGGAGCTATATATTATTATATCGTTTTCGACGCGGATATCGTTCGGTTCCATCAAGTCGACTGTGAAATATATTGTTTATTATCGTTTATTCAGCGCGTTGCTCGGCGATATCGAGTTTCAGTATAAAATACGTACAATCGCATAATCGTATACATGATACGTGTATGCGTTTCGATTTGATTTGACTTTTTTCTTCTTAACTCTTATTCTAAGCGTGTACGAGCTGTATAACTAGTTATCACAAAAGTATGCACGCGGAAAAAACACTTTATACATTTATCAGGCTAATTCGAATTCTATATTTTTGTATTTCATTTTTACATATTACATTATACATCGGTTAATTAACATTTAAGTCTTGATTTGATTTACACGGTTATCGGAGGTCGTTCACGAGTAGACTAGATAATATTATTTAAATTGTCTGTTATCGCCTCGTGTTTAGTGCTATTGTTTTCCACTTGGGACGAGTGATATTTTAAATGTTACCCGTTCCGATACCTATCCGGGTGAAGCCGAGTGTTAACACAGTGCGTCTCCAACTGGTGGCAAGCGCATCGTGATCAAAGACGACGCATGGCGATTTACGACCGTGTACCATATTTTGTATTGTTTTAAAATAAATCACAAATCGTAGCGTTCGAAAAACCACACGGAGCTGACTGTAAGATCGGCGTGTAATCGAATGACATGTTGAATATCGCATCTGATTAGCAAGCTTACGTCGTTCGAGTCGTTCGGCTTACAATATGTATTTTTGTAGTATGTTCCAGTATTACGCTCGCGCAAGTATTAGACTATTAGTTTTCGTTATAAAAGACGATATAGCTTTTTTTAACGAAATAAAAGTGTACACTTGGGGAAGTTTGTAGTTTTTTTTTTTTTTTAGAGAAATTTTTGAGAACGTCCGATAAACAACCTGTGTCCGTAGCCTACGTGACCGTAGGTAGTAGGTACCCTCGGTGAATTTATGATTGGTCTAAATATATTTACAGTACACATTTTTATAGCGGTTTCATGACCCGAAAAATTGTTTATAGAATAAAATAAAGAGAAAAAACGGCATTATAAAATCAACAAATATTCCACATTATTATAGATCCCCTATTTTTTTGTTAATAAAAAGAACAAATATTAACAATAAACCACGAGTATATATTGATTATCAGGTTATTAAAATATTATTATCTATACTGAATAATTTGAATTTTACGAACCGTTAATACATTTTTTTTTATAAAATCGATTGTGTTGTATTTTTAAGTTATAAAATGAATTATATGCTCAACAATATTAATGTTGAAGAAAATATCGACTGGATATACACCGTGAATACCTGCACTAAACGACATAAAATGTGACAAAATAAAAATAAAAAAAACATGATCCAAAAATAAATATTAACCTTTCATATATTTAATACACGTATATCTAAAACACATTTAGTATCATCATAGTTTTAAAGTCATATAAGTCATCAATTTACAAGTCATATAAGGTTGATAATTATTTTTAAAACTATATTACAATATGATAAAAATAAATATGAATACAGAATTTAAAAATATCTAAATTACTTAATTTTATCAAGTATTTAGCTGTCCCTAAACAGTAACTTTACAAGAAAACCGTCCAAATTGAGGAGTTTTTTCAAAAAACATGATTTTACTATAAAAATCGACATTTCATATATATATAAAGCACGCGATATTGAACACATTTAGTAAAACATGTTACTTAAAATATAAGAACGAGTCAAAAGTAAAATAGACCAGAAAAGGTATTTACAAAAAAAAAAGCTGAAAAAGCAACAACAAATACAAAAATTCGATTATTTTATTCTACATTGGTAGCATAAAATATACATTTACATCTGACGTTGATTAGCTTTTGAAAAACGTGGAAACAAAAAATCAAATGCTTACAAGATCCGAGCTCAAGTTATGACACATTTTATTATTGCACCTCGTACATAGTTTTGTTTTTCATGTTATACCAATTATTCCTCAAGTCAGGATTACTAATAGAACTGTGTGCCGAAATGGCAAAAAAGAATTTAACGTATCAAAACGGACTTTTGAAAGCGAACCCGCGTACTGTTGAAAACAGTACTGCACGAGGGATCGGAAGTAAAATAATTATTCCGTCGAAAGTATGCGCAGTTATCAAATGTAAAACCACCGTTAAGTAATATTTGCTTTTATTAGTATTTTTTTTTTTTTTTTACGACGTTAGAGTGTACTATGTTATTACTGAGCAATAAATTGTGTTTGGATCGTTATCAGTTGTTTATTTTCCATGCATATGATCCATAACGTATTATTAGCATGTTGTTTGATGTAAATTTACGTCACTCAACACGATAATGAACTCGTGCGCGAGGTTGCGCCGACGTTATAGAGCTTAACGGACATTTAAATACACTTTAACAGGCCCTTAAAACATGTCGAACAGTGACCCGTGGCTACGACGGGCTATTCGATTTTAACGACCCGATGAGTTTATTATATTTTCTCGCGACTCGGCTTGGTGTTGACCAACGACGACAGAATACAAAGAAAAAAAAAATAAAATAAATAAAATATTACGTCGAACGTGATAATATTATGTTAAAATCGGAATGAACCTAAAACGAATTTTACGACGATAATAATGTTACGTACCGTCGGTCGTACCGAGCATAATGTTAAACGAGATATTAAATTTTCCTCGGGCAATAAAAAAATCGCAACGTGCACACAATTAATATGATATTTAATAATTATAATGCAAAAACACGGGTAGGTACATCGCAATGGAGTTACCCTCGAATAGGACTTTGTGCGAAGAACTTTTACTCGCGCACCACCACCACGGAAAGTTAGATGTGGTGTGTAATGATTTTAAAAGCGTTTTTTAAAACTAATATCAAAATAGTTATTCGGTAATCACGAGAGAAGACATGAATATTTTTTTCTGACATTTTAACATGTGACCACTGAGCTGTTGTAACTTTCAGGTTAAAATTAATAAAGAGGAGGAGGAGGAGGAGGTGAATGCTCAAAATTAAATAACAAAAAACTTCCAAAGTTACAATAAATATATATATTATTTTCGTATTACGTGTCAATAGTGAAGTGTGTTGTGTCGTGATGTACTTAATTAATACATTATGTACCAAGTTTATTATTTGTTTTGTAAAAATTATCCAGCAAAGAGAAGTTCGATAAAAAATCAACACGCATATTAACAAATACTCGTTTATTATGGGTTTTAATTCTCCAGAACGAAGTGCTGAAACAATATTGTTTTCTCTAAAAGCATCGTAATGTATACTTAAACGCACTAATATGGGTATTTTTCAAGTTAATGTAAACAATATACTTTCATTTTACATCAGAAGGTCCTAACTATTTTTTCAAATACTATTCGAACACAATTCCGGGAGAAACACATTTCCGGAAAACAACATTCAGTTGTGTATGTGTATAAATGTATGTGAGTGCGTGTGTATGCGTGTGTGTGCGTGTAAAAAAAGTAGCTCGCAAAATACTTGTTTCGCTGACATTTCGGCACATGCGTTGGGTGCGCCGCGGTTTATGTAAACATAAAAGTTTAAAATGTTGAAAACCAATAGAAACTGAAATAACTTTACGATACGGTTACTGCCGTGCTAGGTGCAAATATTTTGGTAAATTAAATTTCACAGTTCAGTCCGACGCGAAACAATTGATCACAGTTTTACCGCTTAAAGTTTAACAATAATTTTGAAGCCGAAGTAAAAATATTTTAGTTCGTTCTGAGGTGCGCATGTTTGTCAAATATCAGTACACCGTAAAGACTTCTATTGGACTTATTCATTTCAAACCAAAGATCGGTTCAATGGAGATAATAATATAATAATATAATTTTTATCGTGGCGTAGCTATCAACTGCGTATTATAGAAGCCCGTAGCGTGGTCGAAAAGGAAAAGGACAGAGGTCAGCAAATTTACACAAAGGTGGTAATTTTTCTATAAACGTTTCAGTACGTTCCGTGTTACTTTCAGTTTTAGTTGTTGCGTGGTCCGGAATTCGGATTACGTTTTAGGTATTCACAATGAATGCGTGTTTCAATATTAATTATAATTATAACTTGTTTTTTTTTTTAAATCTAATACTTTGTTCCCAAAGGTTAGGGTTTTCGGTAATGAACTACCTTCAAATTAGAAAGTGTCTTTGGCAAATGTAATTTATTCATAACACATTTATCAATAAAAATGCAATCACTTTTTTTGTTTTTTCAATAACCCATTGAAATAACTTTTAATAAAATTAACTAGTGAACTAAATTCTCGTAATTGTTTCTCTTTCAATAATTTGAAAATTAAAATTCTGACACATTGATATTTTAGTATAAAATATTTTATATTATTTTTTTTTTTGCTTTGCTTGCAACATGGCAGTTCTCAATATTGTACTTATATATTGTTATTGACGCGAAAGAACGGTAAAAACTGTATACATCTGTGATTCAACCATATTAATGTTAAGCATGTTACAATTTAGCATCAACGTTATGGTCGGAATAAATATTTTCGTCTTTACAACGTGAACTCAGAAACAAAAATGTGGTACGTCCGTATTATACGTAAAACTGCAGTTTCCTCGACGTAGACAATAAGCCGCCGTTCGAAATAAACAAATAACTTAATTACAAGGCGTATCAATTATGTTGAATTATTATATAGGATCGTGAATTATCATTGTGTCGTATTGAATGTACCCGGTAAATTCTTCGGTCTGATGTACGGTGTGTATGTCATTAACCACTCGCTCCACTAAGACTTATCCGCAAAACGGTTTCACAGTGAACGAAATCTTTTTCACAAATACATGATAGTTTATGATATACATTGATGTTGAACAAAAAAAAAGGACAAAATCATTAGCCAACAACAGAAACGCCGTGGTATGAAGCGAGATATGTTAGATCCTGATTTCTGAATCGCAAAGCGTCCCATCGCAATAGGCGCTTTTCGCATGCTATGTATTAATGTGTGAAAACAAAGTTGTCACTTACCACAAATAGTTTTTTCAATAATGTTTAAGAATAACAGTGGAAACAATCAAAGAATAGTACCGATGTAAGGTCGAAATAAAAATTAACGCTTTTATTTTCATAAGCAACAAACTATATTATCTCTTTTTATTACAATAATGGCAATAAAATAAAAACTAGGTTAACAAAGGTTAGATAATTTTTAACAGAACGTGTGCGATAATATTCAAAAAGAATATAAAAGTCATAAGGAAAATGTAAGGAAAGAGTCACCATGACGGCTTAAAGCAGACTCGTGTATGCTGATGGCGTTCGTCTCAAAACGTAAACTGCGCACGAATACTACTTTTTTGCTCCCCGACTATAGTTTAGTTCAAAAAGTATATAATATAAGCAGCTACCTATTATTGGTATGAAATATGATTGTAAACTGCGCCCGAGTCAATAATATCACAGAAGTATTAAATACCTTAGTATAATGTTATTCAATTCCCATAAATGTATTAAAATCTATAATTGTTCTTTAAGCTAAAAGTTACTATATATATATATATGCGCCTACTCCCTTCCCCCTCGAAAAAAATTCTGGAACAACCCCTGCGAAAAAGGGATTCTCTTACGAGTCTTTTTTCTTACGGTGTTTCGTCTTGTAAAGTCCACCAGGTTGTCCTGTGGTTCGTTTTTATTTTCTATAAAGCATTTGTTTTTAGTTTAACCTACACCGGTATACCGCGCGTTTTTCCAAAAACAAGCATCTTTCCAACGTGTACGAACAATTTTATTACGATTAAGTACGCGACGAATACACCGCCGTGATATCATATTTTACTGTTTTAATCCACGATTAGTTCGATTAAATTAAAATTAGCTTATATATTAGTTATGGAAGAACAAATTACTTTTAAATTGAAACATGTAACTATAATAAAATACTTATTTCAATAATTTTCTAATTTTGTTCATGCATTATTCGTTTAAATTTATGTCGTTTGACGTAATCTACTCAAATTCTATATTATTATGATATGTACCACGTTATTGCAAATAACATATTACACGTTTTAGGATGGATGTTGCAGTGGCTAGTGTTCCGAAGCTTTCACGGGGAGATTATTTTCTTGGCGAATTTACATATGCGCAATATTGTTAATCGCGAACAATAGTTTTTTTTTTTCCAACCGCGATTATGCATGCGCCGTAGTATGTATGTCGCAATAAAAATGTGGTTGGCGTTTTACAATTTCTAAAAAAAGATTAATTATTATTATTATTATTGTTATTTTTACTGCAAACAATATAGGCTCGACCACAAAAGAGCGTACATGCATAATAGATAAATGCGTCGTCTGACTCTGTTGGTTTTTTGTTTATATATTCAAAAATCCGACGAGAGATGGAGCGTGTGATTCTCAAACGATTTTAGTGCGATTCAACATACTGCGATACCTCGGCAGGATTTACTCCAAAACGCAGTCGGGAAAGTAAGATACGCACATGATAGTTACATTTTTTTTTCGTAGTTGACTTAAACTATTATTGACATTATGTGTTCTACCGATTGCTAATTAAGATCCAAACGCTAACGTAAAAAATGCATTTAACGTTTTGAGTCATGCATTTGATCGCGCCGCCGTAGATATGAAATATACAGACGTCATATTGAAACACGACAAAATAGAGCGCTTTCGCCAACTGTCTTCGCCTAAGCTGGTTCATCATAATAGCTGCCAAAACGCACAGAACTGACGTTGAACGCCTTATCAGTAAAATTAATATTCTGAAATCAATAAATCGTCAGGGTTCGCACGTATAATCTGTAGACGAATAACTATTTATTCATTTTAATATGAGGATCCAAGGCCAGCCGTAGAAAAATGGTTATAACCAAACGAACGTCGCGTTTTGGGTACATTGAAAGCTAAGGTCCAAAAGTATGTTTTCTTGTGATATATCTGAGGAAGCGTCACAATTAAATTCCGAACCAGAATATGGAAAAACTTCAAACAAAACAAGATCACTTAAAAATATTGTTATCATTTTGGTTTTTACGTATATGTGTTAATTGCAACAAACGTTTTTATTTCAGATGAGAAAAGAATAAAACTAAACATCAGTAGGTCGACTTAGATTAGATTGGAGTGAAACATAAATTATAATTTTTTTGCAAGTTAAAACAGAAATTATGCAAAACTCCTTATTAAGTCGTGATGGATTCGGGTCATGCAAGTTCGATTCGATAAAATGAGCAGTTTGAAAAAAAAATCCGTTAAATAAACCGGCTTGGTTGTGCACGTACTTATCGTTGTAGTAACCAGGGGATTCAATAATTTATTGTTATAAATCAAGGAGAGTCGTCCTATAAACGAATTCCGCCGTGTGTACCACACTTAAATGTTTTACGGTGAACTAGCATATGAGTATACGGTGTCAAGAGATACTATATCGGAGTCATTTTTGTAAAAGAAAACTGCAAAACTGAATTCAATTTAAAGTTCTTAGCGCGCGTACTTCCATTTGCCGTGCCACGATCGACGAGAAATTATGTTTTTCTTTCGGCACGTCCAACTTCACCGCATTCGATATGTTTCTTCAATGTACACAGTATACAGTGCTATACACACATGATCACCGTTAATGGTTTTTGGAAACAATTACTATTATTTCATGATCGGACGATGTATTTCGTTACTATAACTATTTGAGTGTTGTACGTGTATTGTTTTTTCAAACAAAATTTTTAGTAATCATAATACTCACAACGATACGTGAATTGCAAAACAAAGAAATTGCACATGTCCGGTGCTATGACATTTTTCAGGAAAGACCTTATTTGTCCGTTGAAAAAGAAAAAATCGAGTTACAAACGGTTTACAGACTGCGAAATAATCTATTACAAGATATGGTGTACATTTTTCTACAATTGCTTAACGAAAATATCACCAAATTATAACACACTGTCTAGCTGAATAATTATCCGCCGTCGTCCGGATGATATTTTACTATTTTGGATTTGAAAAATCACTATTTGTTCGTAAAAAACAATATAAGAAACAAAGAATCCCATAATCTCGTAACTTTTTTTCTTAATATTATATTAGCTGACTCGACAAACGCTTTTTTTGTCCACAAAAGTAAACATCTAGCCCAGAACCCAAAATTGTAACGAATCTTGATAAGTGATTTTCAATCGGAGTTCCAAAAATCGTTTCTTAATGCTCCTGTCTACATAATGTAGTAATAAGTGAATCCCTTCAACATTTCAAATGAGTCGGTATGGGAATTTTTTCTCTACGCTGATCGGTCAGTGTGTGAGTGATATTTGAATTTTATGTGGTATGCATATCGCAGTGTCGCCCAACATCATGTCCTTGCATCGAATTTTATTTCGCGTTGAACAGTTTTGTAAACTATTTCTTTTCGAATGATCAGTTCGTTTACCAATGCGTTAGTATCCCAATACACGTATACCGTACCGTAGGCCATTCTTATTATAAATCGAATGCACTACGTGTCCTGTAACTGTCGGCGGCCTGCGTGGTAGCGATAAACGGATTGTAATTAAAGTGCTGTGTGTACACGGCGTAACATTATGTATGTAGGTGTAGTGTTTAGTTTTTCGAAAAGCTGTCAAAGCTTTTTTTTTTCAGTATCCCATTATTTATTCTTCCTCCCGTTGCGTATACAGCGGTAATCGCGTAATAATATCGGTTGGATGTCCCGAGTTATTGATTTTAATATTGTTTCCTGCCCACCCCGACGAGGCGCATCGGCAAGATGGACACATATTATTATTTGCAACAGTCTTGTTGTATAAATATATTTTCGAAATAGGTACTACGGTCCGACAATACTGTTCGATGTTGTACAGGTTTGAAAGAACGAAAACATGTAGACACACGGATCGAAATGAATGTTGCCGTGGTTCAGCGGGTTTTCCTGGAAAATATATAAATTTTTTTCTCCCGCAGACATACGCACGAATTGCATTACACGTATAAAAATATACGAGCGAACGGAAACCGTAATCGTAATGTGCCGCGAAGGACGATAAATCGACCAGCAAAAGAGCATGAAAGTATGAAACGCCGCTCGCACTCTACTGCACCGTAATGTAACAGTATAATAATAATAATAATAACATATAATGACGGCCGCGAGAAGATAATATACAGCTATATACAGAAGTATGCGACTGTTAAATACCATTTGAATAAAATCTCTTCGCGGAGAATAGAATAATTTTCAAAGAAAAACCCCGTTCGTCCCCTAACCCGGTGTACGGTTACTTTCATTATTATCATACTGTTGACCGGAAATTTTTATGGTTCGCTGTTCGCCCCACCCGATGGTCTGTTCGGGTAGGTCGGGCAGCTTCCGCCGAGAAAAAAAAAATGTTGTACTTCCGGAGAACCGCGGTGGAACTCTGCAGTTTTGTCCGTGCAAACATAACCATAGGGTCTCAGACATAGCTGCACGTGGTGCGTCAAAAGCGTAAAGCTATCTACGGGACGACTGAGACGCACGCATGAACTGATTCGTAACGCATCTCATAATATGAGAAAACTCGTTTGTGACGCATCTCGATCGGTGACAGTGCAGCTACTACATCGAGTGTAATACACCGGCTCATCAGCATTTCACGTGAGAGTGGTTTCCTCGTACGAATATGCGAAAACCAGAAACGACTATGATTGTAACGTTATGAGGTATGTTAGTGTTTCAGATTAGATCAATTTTTATTTCGACGTAAACAAATCTTATGTTGAAAAAAGCGCACAACCGTCGTACGACCAAATGGTATTGATTGTCGTTAAACTATTTACCATGAGTAGAGCGTAATGTTATTGTTATAATTTCACCGTCGATAGTTTACCGATCCCTGTGCAGCAGCTTTTTGGTTTTTAAATACTTATTTAAAAATATGTCGGAGCACAAACATATATTCGGCACACTCGCTGGTCGATTTTATTTGAGTTTTTCTCCAGGGGCGTAGCTATAAATTTTTTTTTGGGTAGGCCTACATAAACCTTCTACTGTTAGACGGAAGTGGGGACTAATCCCAATTTTGGTCTCTTATGATTTCAAAGTTATCAATGATTATTTTTATTAATAATCAAAGTTTGCAATTTTTATTTATCTGAATACAAGAGTGTCTTACAAGATAACTTTTTTATAATATTATTAAACACTATACTCGTAACTTTCAACATACACGTATTGTTCATTTATAACATATTTTTAAAGTCAAAATTCTATCTTCTTTCCTTTATGATAGCAAACTCATCAACAACAACCGATGGATTATCAATAAATTGCTCACTTATTTCCCTTTCTATGGAAATGAACGTCAAATCGTTTAGCCTAGGAATTTTTATAGTGTTAACCTGAGGTATGTTTTCATTTTTCTCATTGTTGAAATACTTCTATCTCTTTTTAGAGAAAATCTGGATAGGCCCGGGCCTACCAGGCCTACCTACTGGCTACGCCCCTGTTTTTCTCGCCTGTTAGCATAACACACGTGATGATATACGTACCTCAACACGTATCGTTGTCGTCGAGAGGTCTGCGTTGATCACGTCGCGCACCGGTGAACCGGCGAGGGAAAAAGCAGAAAATAAAAAAATTGCGAAAAAACCGAACTCACGTCATCGCCTGTCCCGTCGCATCATCGTTCCGGTGTCGCGCACGACTCCATTATAATATAATACGGCCGAACTTATTTATCCTCGACAATATATTAACCGCGGTTACCGCATTTCGGCACCGCGGTGTGACATTTGGACTCAAGTCGAATGCATTTCTCGGGACAATTAATAAAAATACGCCGTTCAAGTGGCTGGCGGGCGGTTGGAGAGGAAGAAAAAAGGAACCGCTAAGAAATCGTTCGACGTTGTTCGCGTCGATTCCGGTGACCTACAATAGGTTACCGCAGTTCATGCGTTCAACAGCTGTACGGTTAAGTCGTTAAGCCGACGTGTGCTTTTCGGCTGTCATGTTTCTCGAGTAGGCACGCAGCGCACTTGATTTTGAAATCGTGAAAATTGCTTTTTTATAATACCACGGACCCATATATATATATTGACTCGCATTGATTGATTGTTGCGTACATACTTACACGAGCAGTATTTTTTTTCATCGGTTTTGGAAAAAAAAGTACAAATTTTGTAAATATTTAATTCGAAACTCTTAGATGTTCATACTTCGAAACATAAAGTAACAAACAAATCGTTTCAAAACGTGTGCGATCAATGCGGTAGCTTTATGATTTGACGAACGATTTACAGTATTCTATGCTGCTGAAAATATATATTATTAATAGTAAAAGTTTACATGAACGCCCCAATGCACGGGGTACGGTAAAATACAATACAGTGAATACCATTGACTACTGATTATACAGCGTCAATGTCATTGTAGCAAGATAGATAATTATTTTGCTACGAGATGAATAAAATTAATGGACATTGTACGTGTCATAACACGAAGCTAACATAGGCTATCATTAGCCGTAAAGTAGCCGAAGTAAACGGTTCCTTGATACGCTTTTTAAGGTTAAATGTTGGACGGTTTCCAGAGTTGAGGGATGGAACTGCCAAGTATTTAAACTTAAATGATTGCTCTCATTGATAGAGCTATAGCCATAACATAAGATTTTGAGTGAAATAACATCAAGAAAATGACTCCTAGAAGTCTTGTACTGACGCTTTTCACGCGGAAAAGATCTGATCTATCTTTCACGCCGTAATACTATAAGAGTATACATCACGTAGTGGGGTACATAAATCAAAGATATAAAAACGTTAAAAGTCTGCTGACGTTTTTGTTAAATATCGGTTTCGAATTGATGAATTGTATATCGAAACTTATAATTGCACTGATTAAAGTTCACTTACTGTCAGAGCTTAGAAAGTTTTAGAAGTAACGTCTTTATACCGCTGAATCTACGAATACCCACGTCATTCACCTACATATATATATATATATATATCGAAGGAAATCGACGTAGAACTTTGATAATCCTCTAAAATGTCATTGCTGAAGTCTTGAATAACTAATGCGGATTTTCCAAAAATACGCACAGGACTCATTGAATTATACTGTACCAATATTTGTAGTTGAGTAAAATATCGATAAAATATCGTGAAATACTGAAATCCTCATATAGATGCGGACGATAATAAAACTAATTGTTTTCATAATACTTCAAATACTTCAATTCGCAAATTTTAATTTCATCGAAGCATACAAGTATACCCTAAGGAGATATGGGTCAGTCAACCCTTCCACCGACATTATACACACACACACAAACACACATAAATCCATACGCAAATCAATTATAAAATTGATTTTTCTCTATAAATTAATTATTTATGATACATTAAGTATATTTTAAAATAAATAATTTAAGTAATGGCCGTATACGAAAGTAAACATCAATTGAATGTTTACGAACAAATGATAAGTAAATATTTTGTACGTATACAACAGAGACATTTTAAGTTGTTAATATAATATCAAATTATTATATAACGTTACAACTGGACACTCGTCACTGAAATCATTATACCGATAGTGCCGAGAAATCTGATCAAATAAAATGTATTAACATTATGTAATTATGGGGTAACAGTAGTCAAGTATAAACTTAGTTGTTATAATCGAAACGAAAAAAAAATTAGAAGTACGTAATATCACACCATCTCAACGAGGAAAAGAAAAGAAATTAGACGTTTAAGTATACTTAATGGTAAACATATACAAGCCCTGACGGTATTTTGGTGGTCAGTCGATTGTCCCTACTACAATCACACCCGCTACGGGTAAATACGTTTGCCTCATATGTTTGGTAAGTCTCAAGACGTTGGTTGTTGAGCAGAACCGCGTTTTATGGATTGGGATTTTTGCACGAGCTAACAATTGATGGTCTCGTTAACTCCTGATCTCCGGTTTCCGATGTTATTAATTTTCGACCTCTCCGTAGGTCTCCTCGATCCTCCGCTCCATTATTCGCGTGCACCTTATCGTAATGTCGGCTATAACTCAAACCGCCGAGAGTATTTTCCTCGGAAACGTAGCCCGGCGGATCGTAACGAGCGAGTGATTAATTTTTATCACTACGCATATCGTTAGAGCTGTAATAATAATATCACCGTACAATATTTTTATCATCCGCTCCCGCGGGCACGCTCCGAGTCGGACACTTATGGATTCGGCTGCAGTCACGCTGTACGAACGGGAGTGAAATAAACCGTTTTAACGTTTGTAACATCGAGTATCGTAACAAAAACGTGTACCATTCGATCCTATCGTATTCGTTTTAGTTTTTAGTTAACACCGATTAAATCGCTACAAGCCTGCAAAAGAATAAAATAACTATTGTTTTTGTTGATTTTGTTTTTGCGATTACAAACGGAATCTATGTTCGCTGACGACAAAATGTGTTCCCTACTCAAGTTTAAAAAAATGTACGAACCGTCGCATACTTTAGTGGTTTTATGTCTCCGCCAAGTTAGACATTTTATTGTATTTGAGAAACATTACAACTATTTTCAAACAGCAGAGATCATATAGTATACGTCCAGACGGATTGCCGGTAACGGAGAAGGAGTATAATTTTAATTATAGAATGGAAATGACGTGAAACCATAGTTGATTTTTTCGAAATATCCAGTAAGAGCATTTAGCATTTTAAATTCGAGAATCATATTTGATTATAATGTATTGGAGACACATGCGGTGAACGGTATGACATTGGTTTACTGGAAATACCGGATTTTATATTCGAATAAGATTTTTATACGAACCCATGACTGCTGTAGATTGTAATTCTAAATTGGTTTTTTAAGTAGGATCTGCATATACATTTCAGATAAGAAATATAATATGTTGCAATACAAAATCGTTGGATATTATTGTTCGTTCGTCTTTCCATCAGTGCCATTTAAACTTTAAACGCTTATAAATAATAAACGATTGATGCCGTTGACCGTAGAGTATATAGGTTCTGTTAAGAATTTGGAAAAAATAAATTGGTAAATAGCGTTTAGGACTTGAAGTACGATACAACTTTAAAAACCGTCCCACGACACTCACTTCTGTGCCGACAGTTTTGGTCTGTCCACATTATTAATCTTTTCACTACTAAATTTTTTTTTTACATTTTTTTTAACAACTCAAATGATATACTTATCAAATATGAACATTATAAAACAATGAGTCCCAATTACGATGTGCACTGGGAAAAATAACATATTTTGCACATAAATTGTACTAAAAGAAGGTCTGCATCGCTATGGTTGTGTAACAATTGACGGTTCCGCAAAAAGTTCAAGTCTCTGCAAAGGTTCTGCGAGTAAGTGAAATTGGGAAACACTGCTCTGTAGTATAGATGATAAATATCGATAAAATAAACAAAAGATTTCGGATGATTCCAAATTTAAAATAAAGGGCCAAAGTTACGAGTGTAAATAAAATAAAAATTTCAAAACCGTGAATTTTTCAGATTAAGATTTAATTTGTTATGTAGATATTATAATTTTTATGAGCTGTACGTTAAATAAAATATTGTGTGAGAAAATAGGGTTTTTAACACGTTACATCAGTCGCCTGCAGGATGTGGAGAGTTTATGTGGTAATCACGAACAGTAATTGATCTATCAACTACATGCAATATGAACAGATACAACACTTCCCATTTACCAGGTCGGTAATTTCAAATGGGATTTTTTTTTTTAAAAATTAAATTTATTTACAAACGAGCTGGAATTAATTAAAATATACATCTATTCGATTGTTAAAATTAATAAGTAAGGGACAGATATATTTTGTGCAAAAAACATAGGTATACATTTATTAGAATAAGGTATTTGAAAACTGCATAAATAACACAATTTTTATTTTACATATTTTTTATTTTTCATTTTTCTCTTCAAATATTTAATGCATATTTGCAATTTATAAGTACACATTTTTATTAACTGTGCATATTTTTGTTCTGATCATCAAGTGCACAAAGGTGAATAGAAAGTGCATTCATTAATACGAAATTCATGACGAATAAAACATTTTTATTTTCTGTTTTTGAAATATACTTTAATTTTTTGTAAAATGATTCAATTTGATAATTACGAATATTATTAACGAAGGCGACTTGTAATAACAACGTGAGCTGTAAATAATGAAGGTTAAATAAACATTAAAAATGTATAGTAAAATTAATTTTTTGCGATTGGGAACTTTACATTATTTTTAAGTGTACATTCAAAAATGAATGTATATTTAATTATTTTTAGGAAAATATTTTGAGTATTTTTATTGCATATCAATTTGTTTTCTATAATAACAAGGTTCTAAATATTAACGAATTGAAAAACTCATATGATTTCTTATAAACTCGAATTCGAAATGTATTTTTAAGACCTATTGTTATTTTTCACAAAAACCGTGTCAGGCATAGAAAATTGATGATAGAGCTTACTTTATATATACATTTTTTTTATATAATTTTTCCGACACAATAAAATATCAACGCGATATTTTAGTACTTCATAAGATTGTAATTCGGAAGGATTGTCAAACGTCCGTGGCTCCGAAAAAAGACGTTCATTAACCTGGATAAAAGTTGATAGAAAAAATAAACTTAATCGCTCTCGTACGAAAATTGTTACGGAAATACGTCTCGTACAATTTTCGAACTAGAGTTGAATATATTTAAGATGAAAATAATAAATGTGATATTACACATTTACACCGTGGGGTTAAGGAATCGCCATTGTTTCTTAAGTACAAACAAAATAACAATACGTATGAAATAAAAATGAATCAAATATGCAAACAAGAAAGCTACAATAAGAATATCCCACTTTGTACAGTGTCGTGTGTTCAATTATAAATATTTTGTACTCCGTTAAGACCGAACAGTCGGTTTTGATAATTAGGAGAACCCAAGTGCCTCAAGTCGACTTTTCGACTGTCCTTGTACTATAGACATTTACAATGCCCAAAGGTTCCAAAAATGTTTTCCTCCTCGGACTCCTAGGGTTCCGTGCAACAATCCCGATCGTCCCGCGAGATATGTGAAAATATTAAGAAAAGACGAAACGTTTCCCTGCGTTATAAGTATACCAGTGCCCGAGTGTCTATACGTACTCCATGCCATCGCTAATAGGAAAAAAGCAAGGAGAAGGACATTACATATTTTATTATATGGAAATCGGTCGACACTAACGAGGTTCGATTATAAAGCGCGTGAGTAGGTTCCCCGCAGCAGTGCAATCAGACAGATTTTAGGCTCTTGGAATTATAGCGGTCGCGTTCCACGAAACGAAACTATTTATCATATTCCAAGAATACCGTAACTTTGTCGTAGTTTGGTAACCGCTGGCACGGTCAACGGTACCCGGTAAACAAGCTTGGTTTGGTTTTCTCCATCCGATATTGGTCGAAACCATAGATATATACTAATACTAGATAGCCGTCTTCTAGTTATCAGTGAAACACGTCGCCATATGCAAAGAAGACACTCGATAAACAAACATTATCAGATACATGGGCTAAATTATCACCTATTGGACACCGACAATATGAAATATTGTTCAAATAAATATTGTTCGTGTATACTGCACAGGTAGTATTAATTAATGGTTATGTCGAATAATATAAAACATAATATTACTTAATTATAAGACGGAGAATTCTCATTTTTAAATAATAATAATATAATAAAAATAAATGTATTATATGGATAATAGTCTAATATTGATAAGTGATAACGTTTGTTTACCGAGTGTCTTCTTTGCATATGGCGTCGTGTTTCAGCTCATTTTGTAGTGGTCTATTCGAAGACGACTATCTAATATTAGTATATATCTATGGTCGAAACGCTAATTTGTGCTGCAGAGGAAGATAACGGTTATCGCATGATCACGAAATTAGAAAATATACTCGTTTCGATTACACGAGTTGAGGTGGTCTACGTTTCAACAAATATGCGATTGCAATTAGTATAGAATATAATGTGCACTTATCATTAGCGTTTGAGGTTTCAGTTGGGCGCCAAGTTAGCCTAAAATCTTTTCTTGTAGTCATTTTGTCACGGCCAGTGATTTCGGAATCTCCAAACGTTCTGAAGAGTACAAAAATGTGTGTGATCAGAAAGAAAAACAAAATCTTGGAACGTCTCTTGATGGTTTTAAATGAGCACAAATTCTACCGGAACTCATTAATTGACGTCTGATCGGAAGGTGTAGGATGGTGCACGTAACAACATGGGTATTTTTTTCAATCCCAACATATGACATTTTCTCACTTTAGCGGGTTTTACTGCACATAATCTATATAAGATTCGAATACCACTCACTCATTCGCTGATCGCTACAACATATCAAAATCGACAAAGGGATTTTTCGCATTTTTAAGGTTCGACACAGTTTTGACTGGACGAATACATTTTTTCACTTTTTGGTAACCAAGGAACTATTTTATTTTCTGTTACGGTGTATAAATATAATATTAATTACAGTATCGATTCAACTTTGTTTAAACCATGTAATCCAAATTGAGCTCATCGACGAATGAAGATTATTAATACTTAATAATGTGTTTGAAAAATAAAAATAGCTTTGCATTATATGCGACGGTTGCACGCTTTTTTCAACCGAAATTATTTTTCATCTTAACTGCTGGTTATGATTTTATGAAATCACATATTTCAAGTGCTCTAAAAGCATACCGGCTTGAACCGTTTAAAACGTGTTCAATGCGCTTTTCCCTTTAACCCAACGGCCGACGTTATTATAGTGTACGGTAAATACGTTTAGTGTAGCAAATAAATAGTTTACAAAACATTACAGTGCGCGTAACACACTATCGAGTGAAGCGGAAACGCGGAACACATCCGGCATAGAGCTCGTGAACGACTCTAGCGTTTGATCATCTCTACGTTATATACACACACGCGTAATGCTGTCTACATATATATATACGTATTATATAAACTTTGCGCGTAATTTAAATAATTACAGTAACAGATCGTTTTCGGTGAACCGTTTCACGGGTAGTTTTGAATTTCCAGACGCATATAACTGTGTTTAACATAACACACAGCTGCAACTATGCGTTATATATTATATTTCCACGACACTCGGTGTAGGTACAATATATTAACTGACTGTTTTCCTTCGAAGTAATCTCGTCGTCCCACGTGAGGCTTCATCCCACGTCGAACTTGGGTAGTTTCTGACAATATGTAACCAAAAGTATGACATTTGTATGGGTACAAATTTTGTACGACCAACCCCGCCCTTTGAACGGCACCTGAAAAGGAGATAAAACAAAAAAAAAAGGAGCGGAGTGGTCAGGCGTCACCCGTCAAAATCGAAATTTCGAGATATTACTTACTCGGACTACGTATGTACAATATGAACCAAATCTTTAATTCTTAACGAACAATGACTGCGTGGACTGGTTAAACGTCGAGCCATCCCACCTAATACTCAAAACCATGATTTCGCAACACAGTTCGCTTGAACGCCATTTGTATGACACAAATCAACCCTTCTGGATTTTAAAAACGTCTCGTCCACCCATCCCTTTTGTTTTTGTCTTTACTCGGTTTCAACAAGTGCCATACAAACGGCATGATGAATGTTGTACACAAACGCGTACTAATGTCATACTAATGGTTACATAATACCAGAAAAAAAACAGAAATTCGATATGGGAGGGGTATGGTGAGACGTACGCGTCTCACTAGCGCGTTCCGGTTACACTTTTTTGCGTATTTTGTGTTTAGTTTCAAACACGAGTACACAATATGAATAACGCGTAAAATTGTATTCGCCTATTACTCGTTGTACTAAACTACACGATGCGCACCGACTGTAGCGTAATGATTATAGTATTATGTACCCTCGTTAACTTTAATTCCCGCTCGTCCTCCACGGGTCCGTGATCATGGTACACGCCGGGTAAGATTCGTATAAATATAATGATATAAAAAATCTCGACAATCCTCGACCTTTACGTTGTACATTCACCCACCACCCTATCCACGTGCATCGCATAAACAGATAGCCAAGTGTAGGCATACCGAACTAATGTTTTGATTTGTATCTGAAAATCAAAACCAGTTGGAGTACTACCATCAGTGGGTGGATTCTCTGCTCGTTATGTAAATGCTATTTTAAATTATACTTAATGTTTTTTCATTCCTGTACCATACAGTTTACTTATTATACCTTTAATACATATTGTTTATTATTTTAAATAAAAAAAAAAAATACTTTGTATCTGCTCGTCGTCTTGTGTATAGTTGAATAAAAAATACAAAATATGTATATTTCGATGGGGTGTTCTCCATATTTATAACTGGCTTTTAAAATCTCGTTAGTTGAAACTTGAAAGTTTGATCAATTCTTCTTGAATCTGCAAAATCTGCTTCTTAAGTTTTTACAAAACAATTTATGAGGAACTTCAAATCACTACCTACACGTAAGTTGTTCAGCATGGTACCTGTGTTTCACTTTTCAGTTCTTATCTTTCTTAGGTTTTGTGTTTTTACGTAAATAATATCCACAATACGTGCACTCACCGTTCTCCGTCTCGTAAACAAAACAAGTTGTCCATCGCCAACCCTCGTCGAGAGCCACTGCAAGAACCTGAACAGCGGTTCCGGTCGAATGCTGCACACTTATGGGATCCCATACTTGCACAGAAACTGCAGTAACTATGTACGTACTATAACGGACGTGTGCCGTAATACGGGAGTCGACTGAGCGATAAATCACGCGCGGGGTCTCGAAGCAGGCGCTGCAGATTGATTGCCGTTTTAAACGTAAAAATGGTTAGTAATAATGATCGTTGTGTCTCGGACTCGGAGGTGGGCACGAGTGTAATACAACAATAGCGGCACTGGCGTTTCGCCACTCTCGAGAACAATAAAACACTGTCGGAAAATAAACGGTGGCCATGAATACTGTTCTCGCCTTTAATCGGCGTTCACGGAGTTAAAGGTCGAGAGCTCGCATCGAAACGACTATACGTGACCCAGTAACTTTTGCTGATAACCGAGTAAAAATGTTTAAACATAATAGAAATAATATGTTATATAGACGTCGACGGTGACGGCATTTCAAGAATGTTAACTGCGCGCGGTTTAAAGAACTCTTTTGTTAGCGCACGAGAAATGTCAATCTCGTCCGTCTCTGCACCGGTAAACGTTTCGAAATCAATATATTATAATGTATATATACACTTTTGGAACATTTTTGGACCGTTTCAGTGGACGCGCCGCCGCCATTGATGTAGAAAGTACTGGATGTCGAACGGACCTCAAAGAAATCCGACGTCCTCGATTCCGTGTGCAACATCTCAAAAAGTGCTATTAATTCGTTTAATTGACATTTATTGTACTTAGTTTTATTTATAGTTATAATAATAATATTTTAAATAATAGAGAAATTAATTTGTAAAAAAAAAATATGTATGAACAAAATGACGTAAGTTTTACTGAAAAGAATACATTTTATCAAGAGAGAATTATAGCAAAATTCGATTTAGCGTATTTCAACATCTCAGATGCAGCAATAAGCTATATAAAATGTGATTGTGTTAAAAATTTAGGAAACAATGGTTAATAAAACTGTACTTCTCGATAATCATAATTATTTGAAACCCTGTTAAAATCGACTATATTGTCGTAAAATCACAACAAATAAAAGGATTTATAAAAAAAATATAAAAACAATAAGTAAATATTGTGTTTTTCCGAATAATATATTTGACAGTTCGTGTTTCTAAAACGAATATCTACTAGTAACCACATACAATTAACTGTGTATAATGCTTTGAAACAACTCATTTAAGACCTATTGTGAAGTGACATTTTTCGGAGATGAAGTTCTTCTAACATTATCCGAAACGATTGCTTCCTATATTTTTCGGAAAACTATTCGACCAAATAGGCACTTATATGAATGCATAAAAACAAAAATTGAAAAACCGTTATACACTAAGGTTTGCTTTACATTAAAATGATTTTTGAAATGTTGATACAAAATATTTAAATGACGAGAAATATAATGATATTTTCCATTAAAATATGTACTTAACTTTCTTTCGAATATTCTCGACACGTGTATTACATATATATATATACGGTTTTCGCAGCTTGTTTTGTCAATTTTGATGAATTTGAAGTAAGTACTGCTGTGACAAAGTTCTTCAGCATAAATATTACGCAGGGATTTGAATAAAGAGTAAAATTATATTTACCTGCGAGAAAAACATTGAAATAACAAATGAAATATAGTTACCTACACAAAGACGACGGTGTATAATGTAAACCATATAGGTATGTTTAAAAGTATAAAAATACAAATCCCGTTGCTGATGGCGAAGTATGATACTTAATTGCACAAAGAATATTATAAAAAAACTGAAAATATATATATAATGAAAATTCACAATCATTATATTATGAATATTGCGTCTGGAACTTCTCTATAATTCAGATGACCCACCCACGTAATTATAATATTATATTATCACATCATGTCTGAGTAGTGAGCACAGCTGAGTGGCGACAACTTATTCTATATGGAATCTGAAGGGAGAACGAAAAAAATAAAATTGAGTCTCAAGAAATATAATTATTAACATTGAACTATACTGAAAAGTACCTAAAATGTATTATACCTGCAATAAGAGTTACGACCGCGACGGTTCCAGTTATCGTGACTAGACCGTAATAATAAAATCACATTTTATACAGGGCCAGTATCCCATCGGGGATTTACCCGTTGTGATATCCTTGGAGAGAATGAAGATATTCAAAATCGGTTTTTTTTTTTTTTGATAAGACATTTCAACATTTTATTTACAATAACCTCATGATTTTTTATGTTTTTTTTTAGTTTCCATAAAAATTGTGTATAAAACAAAACTTATCAGAAAACGAGATGAGATATCATCATATCATTAAATTATAGACTACCTACTTTATGGAACTAAACAATACACAATTTTTTTGGAAACTAAAAAAAAATGATTTAAAATCATGATTTTAATGAAAATAAATGTTGAAACATTGGCTATCTTACAAGTTTTTGAAAACAAAAAAATTAAAAAATAATAATTTAACTCTTTTACCCAAACATACAATTCAATTAAAATAGGAAATATGTGTAAATCTTATGGAAAAACAGGATTTGATTATTTTAATTTCATCTCAGGAGAAATCGCCTCGGTAGAACACGCAGTATATATGCTCATAATAATATATACGAGTGCTTTTAATCGAATAGCTGTTCTTTAATTATGTATGAGTATATTATGTAACGAAGTAGGTACTGTTCGAAATAGCTTGAATTTCGTTTTCGGAGCGTTTCTAAAACAGTAATTATTAAACACTGCACGAGCACGTAAACACGGAGCGAGTCTGCCGACTGAAATTCAAGAAATGTCAAAGGGACGGGGCCCGGGGTGCGGGACACTCATGGTGTTACGTCCTACTCTCAAAACGGTGGAGTTAGTCAAAAAGGGAAAGCCACACAATGTTATAGAAGTTGTCGCTCACAATATTATCTACTTAAGACCGAATATGCATTGTCTACAATATAACACAATGCCAACATTTGTTCGGAATCATGTGGTCCGACCTAACGTACACAAATAAATAGTACCGGTACACCACGATACGCATCGATACCACTGACTTCAGCCTTATAAAATTAATTATATACCATTTTTATCATATTTTTGGAAAACACTATTTTACTTGGATATTTTTGTGGGTATAAAGTATAATGGGGATTTCGCGAAAACGATGGCTTTAATCAACATTGACGATAACTTAAATTCATTAAAGATATGCAAATATCACATGCATTTCAAAACGTGGAAACGTGTCTACACATTTTTCTTACAATGCCTGTTACAAATTGTTCGAGTAAACGATAATTTTCTTCATTAAGAAGAATTAAAAATAGATTACGATCTACATTGAGTCAAGAAAATATAGATGCTCTGGGAATATTATCTATTGAACGTTATATCACAGCAAACCTAAATTTTGATGATGTTATTGACCACTTATTTAAGCAAAAAGCAAGGAAATGTTTGTGAAAACTGAAATAAAATTAGATTTATAACATTAAACGTAAAAACATTTAATTTGATACCTATATAATATTTATTACCTATATAATATACCTAATATTTATTCTATGATCCAACTACTCATATACTCGTACTAATTATATACAACATTAATTTAAAAATATATTATGCGTACATTTTTATTTTAGCATTGAAGAAAATAAAGATGGACAATTTGGGGCCCAAAATTGTAAAATGTACTGGGCCCACAAATTGGTAAATCAGGCCCTGGCCGCAGTGCGCAAGTCTTTGAAAGTAGAATTAATTACGAATTAATTAATTTATTATCCTGTTGTTACGATAACTTTTTGCAACTCGGCGGAATGTAATCCGTAACGTTGAACACGCCGGTTATCATAGTGTTATTTATTTCATTAAAAACTTTTCAATCATCTTGTTATAATCAGCAAATCGACTGTCGACGTTTGAGCTTAAATCGATTTATAATAACACCGTGTTCGATCCCGTATCATGAATTTAATTTTCTTTTCTACGGAAATCGGTGGTCTTAAATTATTGTTTTGTTGTTCTTACCGGTTTAAATGATGTTTACCGTTATTCAATATTATTAACCCGCATTTTCAGACGCATAAAACCAAAACTTTTGCATTTTTATTTCTTTGAAAAGAAGAAGTAAACGTTGTAAAAATAATAAGACTGAGGGGGCAAGAACAATACATTTACCGTATAATCTTTTAAACTGATTTTTTCTTCTACTCGTATATTTGTTATTCGGTTACAACAGTAAAAAATCTGTACTCGTTAAAATGGTTTAACATTCTTGTCGAATAAAAAATTCTAATTACTCTGCGAATGTAACTAAACTAAGAAAATGTATTCGTTCGAGATTACGTACACGTTTTTTTTTTGGTCGCTAGGAAATATCCAATATTTTAAAGTTTAAACATTACAATCCACTAATTTAATCAGAGTGCATTTTCCACTCAATTTTCATCTAAAATACAATTTGTATTTATTTCACAACATTGTTTGTCTTTTGCAAAAAAAAAATTATAAGCATTTCAATATGAGATGTTGCCAAAATCGGGCTCAACTAATTTTGATTACACGATATAGTGTTTAAAACCACTTTTATTCTATAAATATTGTTCATAGCGAGATTAAATGTGCAACTATTATACCAGCATTTAGTTGATATTTCAGAATTTTTGAAAAATATTTTTATTATTTAAGTTCAACTTATATTACAAAGATATTTGGTTCTACTATTATATTGACAGTCTTCAGAAATATAATCTGATCCACTCGACCTTTTTCACTCAGAATCGTTTTATCGAGAGCAATGGACAATAGTTCATTGGTTTCAAGTTCAAAACAATAAATCAACAATATAATTCAGCCATCCCGCTGTATCATACCCGACCATGAAGTCTCACCAATTTTTTTCGTCTCTTCATTATTTTTATTTTTTTTATTCTTGTAATGTTAAACGTCTGATATAAATATATTGACAAGTTTTATTACAAACTTGAGATCAAGGACTAAACCTCCAACACAAGTAGTACTTAAAGGAAACGAGAGAAAATGTAACTTATTATACAACTATTCATGTATGCAAATAAATACAAATAATGATGCACCAGCGCAATAATATCGTTAACATAAACCGACCACTCACCCAACACTCTGGTACTTATCCGGTGACCTATTCCGAACTTCAGTTACTTACCATGACGTGCGCGTATTAAGTGTATTATCCGTCTTGATTCGCGTTTCATGACTGTTGTATATGGTCAGGAGTGTGGATAATACATAAATTACGTATAAAATACGTACGACGTTTGCGTGAAGTGCGTTTGAACCGAGAACGTAGGACAAATGACGAGCGGATTTACTCGCCTAAATTAATATCAAACAATTAACCAAAAACCACTCGATATATAATACGAGTATTATACCGTTTTCGGGCGTCACAAACTAAAAACAGACGATTTGTTTCCGAAGATTTAAAGAGAGACGATTTGCGAACTCCTATAGAAGCCAATAGCAGTCAAGCCCGCGAGAACATCATATAATCGATATAACCAGACCAAATTGGAATGCGGAACACTATGAAACGATTTCTCGTCCCCCCCCCCCTCTGTTGAATAATTATAGATATTATTCTCGACCATGTACATATATACTCGTTACGGTTTTCCGTACGGTACATTTTTCTTATAACTCGTAATACGCCTAATCAGGCTTCATCATACAAGAAAATCATCTCGTGTTAATACAAATACAGATTTATTCCAAATGTTATTGGTATTATCAGACCCAAAAATATCAACGATTCGACAACTACCAAAAAAAAGAAACACATGACCTTCCGAAAGAGGTAAAATCACTATTGGTATTAGAAAATATAATCATTAACGAAGAAGAAGAACACTTTGAAGAATCATCTATCGAACCTTTAAGTGATAACGTCAACCCGTTATTGTCGTGTTAACCGGCGCGTAGGTAGTGTTATATGCGTATGCATTATTATACGCTCTATCCCACAACGTTTGCATTGACGTTTTCATGACAACGTCTGACGCACCACACACACACACATACACACACACAGACGCTTGTAGCACATTGTACGACCGGCAGCAACGTGTGTGCTCTCGAATTATACGTCAGGTACCTATACTGTCAAATTTGGCTGAGTCCTGGTCGCGGACAAATTTTTCTGACTGATGTTTAAAACAAAAAGATTGCCGACACTGGTTTTCAACGTACTAGTCTCGCGGAAGTGAAGCTAATAAAAAAAAACGTGCGAGTTGCGGACAGAACGTAAACATGTGGTCGTACGTATCGCGGACACTTATGTAAAGTACTAGTCGCGGAAAAAACTATAATATAACAATATTGCGGACGCGACATAAAAGTACAGCAATGCTTAAGCGATCGTTATTTTTAAATTTATTTTTTATAAATTCATAACCATGGAACGAAAGAAAACGGCCAACTCGCGTTCGCAATCGTTATATCAAAAATAATTATTGTTCGTCACTTGTATGTTATATTTGGGTCCGCAATTCGTATGCTATTGATTTTTAGGTTTCGTCCGCAAGTCGCATGGTTTTTATTATTCTTTAACTCGAAAACTCGGTCAAAAATTGTATCGATAAAACTATACAAGTCTCTACATCTCGACTTAGCCTTAATAAGTCATTTACCCTGGTTTTCCCTAAACCACGTACATATTATACTTTTAACCATGGGTATAATTAGTCACCACGTTAAGTGATCGCTAAACATAAACCATTTTTAAAACTGATATACGTATTAATTGATTGATGAAAAATGATGATTGTAAAAGGCATATGAAATGGTCAAGTCGGAAATGATGAGGAATTCCTTTTAAAAAGTCCACCTTGCTTCTGTTATTATATCTGTCACATACTTATCAGAAGTCCCATTATTTACAATACAAAGTAAAAACAATATACAACATTGTCGCATACGCGATACCTTACACAGGTATATTACAGTAGACACAATCGAAATGGCCAACGTGAAATCCCATTTTAATCATGCGAAATTAAATTGTACATCTGAACTTATCGTCATGCCGAATAATCTTACTCGGTTAGTTGAGCGAAAAAGGTCGTGTGATTGTGAGGAAACCTATTTCATAATATGAACGATGATTTGATCATTGATTAACATAATTGGTTATAAATATTGTACAAAAAAGGTTACTCTCCGAACTTTATAATTATATATACTGAGTATTCAACATTAATAGAAACATTTTGTATTTTAGACCGTTTTCAAACGATTTTAACAATTAAATATGATACACGACTGCTGTATCGATTAATAGGACATCTTACAGGACATATCAATCAAGATTTTTGAAAACTTTGTGAGTAAACGAAGATTGATACAGCGCGTTATCGTCACGTGCAAAATCACACATACAATACGAAACGCATTTAGCGTGTAACTCGGTTCAGTCAGACTACGGTGCGGTAGTGTAAATCTCATATTATTATGTATCATGCTGTACCGGAAAGAACATCGAAGCAATCGATTCGTACAAAAATATCGTTATAGTTTCCCGAACGAATAAATTATACATCATATTATAAGGCACGGAAGTACTTACCGATTCGGGCTGTACACCACGTAAACGGTGATCCTGTAATATTTGATAAAATTATGCACGTGAAACGATCGACTCGTGCAAATGCGCACGGGTGTGTGTGTGTGTGTGTGTGTGTGTGTGTGTGTGTGTGTGTCTGTGTGTGTGTGTGTGTGTGTGTTTGGTTTATCGCATACGGATATAATGTACATTGTGTTATGCACATTTATACTTAATTTAATGAAATTTATGCAAATTAATCGGAACTGTTGCCAGTGGGTGAGATTTTGGAAAGACTTTTGTGAATATTATTGTACGTGGCGGACGTGGTAACGGAGGCGGTGCTTAGATGTACGCGAGTTAGACCAATCGTGTGGAGGTTTTGTGTAGATTATAATATTGATGCTACTCAACGAGATACTAGGAACGATTGCCGGTCACCCTTTGACGGAGAGTCGTCAAAATATAAACGTACCATTCGATTTAGTTGAACAAAGATTTCGACTATCTAGGTACTAAACTATTTACTATAAACGAAAACCAATTGCTCCTTGGTATTACATTTTATGTAAATATTTAAAAAGTAATTTTCAAAACGAAAATAAATAATGTTTTTCATGTTGCAGCGGTAGAATTTTTTTCTCCGAAAATTCATAAATTTTTTATTTGACGTTATTGGATTCTTTGAATTTTTTTTTTTTATAGTACACAATATCGACATTATTCATAGTTCCTAGATTTTGTTGTTGGTATCGTTTTTACGAAAAACGTACAACGAAGTGCATTTATGAACCCGATTAGGAGTTACAGCGTTTCAAACTTGTTTCACTTGAAACTGTAAAGTATCGAAAACATCAGGTTGTCCAGTAGCCGACGTAGTTATTACAAAATGCTAGTGTACTTTCGTCAACAGTATCATTTTTCAAGGTGGGAATCGTTTTAATTAAAGCTTAGAAACTTTGTGGGTGTATTCATCAAAGTGGTAATTATGTATCGTGCTATCGTCTAACATCACATATTTCTCATATTTTACTGTAATGTATATTTATACTATAACGTACCCATAGGAACGCGGCAAGATGTGGCATTTGCTCCTCTCTCCTGGAATCTTAAGATCTGGCATGGCGTATCATGTCATCTCTGATGTTAAATTAATTGTATTATATTAAATACTAGCAATAGTTTTAGACATAAGTGCACATCCATACAGTTAAAAAACGAACATAAATAAATATATTTTTGTACACCGATTAATAACCGATAATTTCTATGAGGTGAAAACGTTGATCGGTTTGGAAACAAATCGAGACGTTTGTTGTTCCTTTTCAGCAAGAACTATACCCTTAAGCGTACTTACCATTACAGAATAACCTTAAATTGTATTTAATTTCTTCGGAGTTATTGAACATTGTAATACATTTGTCATATTTTTAAGTGTTTTTAGTACTTTTATCAAATTAGAAAAAAATTGTATTCATCGATAACATGGGTGAAGGGGTTCTTGTTTTACTTGTACAAGAACGATTATTCAGGTGTACTTTATAGTTTAAAGTACTTAACTCATACTTGTTTTCAAATATTTTATATCAGTTTTAAGAATTGGAGCTTGTTCCCTACTGGAAAAATGTCTGCGGGTAGCTTTGCAGCGTACCTCGTTCCGTCGAAAGGGGTGGTCGGTAGTTTCGATGTTTGTGAGTTGATTCTCGACACTAACTTTGCGTATTAGTTGATTCCCTTGTTCAATTGGGGGACGTACTTATTGATTCTCGAGTACTTTTGGTGGGACGTTCAAATCGTTAAATATGAATGAAAACTTCAGTATTTCCAAATTATGTTATTCTAATTTTTTCATGCTTGGTAATTTGAACATGTTATCATAACATGTTAAAACCTAACCACTTTTTTGATTTGGAAGTTTAGAATATTTTAGGCAATCATCGTCGTAGTTTGCATTTTAGCCAAAAATACTTCAATATTTGTTTCAAACGTAAAAAAAAATGATATCTAAAGTCAACTGTCATTACCCGTTGCCGATAAGATTCTAAAAAAATACCTGTTATTTTCGTAACCAACGTACAACGATGAGGGAATCAACTCGTACACACCTATTTATAACCAACGGAATCAATTCACCGGTATCTTGAGGCAAGTAAACAGATACCCGGTAATCAACTCATACGCAGCCGCGGTAGTTGAGTCACATTTTACCTACCTGCTTCGTACGACAGAAAATTGTTTACTTTATATCACCCGAGAAATGGGCGACAAATGGTATATTACAAAACTATACGAACATATAAAACGCTTATGAATTGCAGTACTAATAATCTACAGTTGCCAGGTCGATATCGATTACGTTTTATCGATATGGTGTACGACGCTGCGAGTATTTTTTCACAATCGAAACTTATGAACTTGAACGCTTAGGAAACAATCCTGTGACGCCATCGTTTATGTTATATAGTATACGTGTATTATAACGACACATGCTCGCTTTGAACCCTTTCTAAAAGCGTAAGTCTCTCGTCCGTTGAAATCTAATTTGTTAGGTGCCGCGAGCTCAAAGGTTAAAACATGCAGACCTATCTGCGTAAGGATACGTGCCTGTATCGTGTACAGTACGATGCACGAACAAACTGTAAGACTATAATTCATTTGGACGGCGTTTGGGAGAAGATAAATCACCAGTGTTCAGATGAAACAAAAAACCATCCAAATAAAACAATTATTTTTTACATAAAAATTATTTTTGCTTTTTTTTTAAATGTATGAGATTTATCTCAATTTTTAAAACTAACGTTCTAAATAACTTCCTTATTATTTTCAAAGACTATTGTGACACCTTTTTTCATGTTAAATTTCACAATTATATGGCACGTTCCATTTAAGTCACGTATTGACGCACATACGTTCTTGTGTATAAGTGTTTTTTCCGTATCCGATGACTTTTGGAGTTTTAGAGACGGAACTTCGGTATCACGCACTACGTGTGCATAACATAATATGCGATAGCATCGTAAAACGTATACGCGATGTGTTTCGATAGAATCGACTTGCAACGTTAACGTCGAGAATCTATATTTTATCGTGTGTAGAAAGCCGCGAGATAATTTAATTAACCCGCCGCGAGTATTAATTTAAATATCACGGTTTTAATTTTCCTCTGGTTCGCAATTTATTATTTACCAGAATTAACCATCGGTCCGTGTTTGATTAATTACTTTTTCGATACAAACTTTGTTATTATTTTTACTATTATCATCTCCTGGAGATAATCTGTCAAGCTGCAGTGCTCCGTGCGCGTTTTGCTCGTGACGCAAACTTATTAAATCAAAGCGAAACGCGTGTTCCTACGTTATGACAAGGCGCGAGATGTACCATCTCCCCTCGAGGATTATTGGGTTCCGTGTGAATCGTCGTCCCCGCGTGCAATTATTTTAATTCGCGGGGAAACTTTTTTTCCCCGCCGCCCTCCTGCCCCTCGTCGTTATTAAATAATTAACGTCGTCCACTTTATTTCGTGACGCAGAAAATGTCACTGAAGTTGATATATTGCCCGGTGCGACGGCGAGTGGTGAATAACGCGATTTTATTATTTAAAAATTACCCAATGATCGTTACATCGGCGTATCTACGGTATCACGAACGCGTCGTCGTCGTTCAGACCGAGTGGCTGAAAAGTTTTTCAAAAGTTCGTCGTAATCATACGCGTTCCGATACGTGTAAACAATGCGCTCGGTCATAATTTTATTGATTCCGAGAACAACGTTACGGAAACGCACCCCCCCCCCCACCGCCGCGTCGATATTTCAAACGCGTACGCACGATAAGCCCGGTGCAGCGCTCGACGACATTTTCCGAACGACCCCGAGTTTGATTATCGATATTATGATCTACGAGCACGCGGTGCTAAATGCGTTTCGTTCAAGGGGGCCACACACGTTCGGTTAAAACTGCGCGATCCGACTGAACAGTTTTATCTATACGATACATCGTTTTAATGGCTAAAACACACACTTTCAGTTAAAACTGAGCGATTTGACTGGACAATCGGAATAAATCGTTATTAGTAGTCGAGCTACTATGGCGACGACAGATGATGCTGTTGCAATTCTCGGGCTGAAAAACGTAAAAAACGTAACTTATGGTGTAAAGAATGGTTACCAAAAAGAAATAAATGTTCACATACAAATTTGTTAAATCAATTGAGAATTACTCCAAAAGATTTTAATAATTATTTGCGAATGAATGAAAATACCTACTTGCACCTTCTTTCTTCAGTAACACCACTAATCCAAAAACAGAAAGTTTGAACTACTAGTGAAGTTGAGTCTACTTTCATGTGGCTGTAGCGAAACTAAACACTGTGCAGTTATCAGTTTGTCTACACACACGTTGTCTTATCTGCACAGTTTAATTTCCACATTTTTATCAATTGGTATTTTCAATTTATTTCCGATCAACTGCACAGTTCTAAAAATTACGTCGCATTACGTCGATTTATCTGTACAGGTAAAACTGTGCAGTCGGATCGCATAGTTTTAACTGAACGTGTGTGGCCCCCTAAGTCCGTCGGCGATCGTTTTCGACGGTGCACGAACCCACTCGTAATATCGTCCACGATTTTTGCTCTGAACGTTGCGTAGCTGTTGCCGCGAACGGTGATCGATACCGAGTTATTAGATTTTGTTGAACGCTTGTACTATGGTACGCGATCGTTCATGATCGAACGTGCACACCGTACCCGTCAGCAGTTCCGTCTTTACCCTATGGGCACGTGGGGCACGTGCCCAGGGCCCCCAGCCAGATGGGGGCCCCGAATAATAGAAATTACAACTTTAAATTGTAAGCTGTATCGTTATAATACGATCGTCTTTACAAAAAAAATTCTAAATTCTAGATAAAAAAAAACTTATGTAAACGGCAATGTTAAAAGTTATTTAAATAATGCTAAGTGAGGAATGATATTACACTAAGTAGGTAAACGATAAGTTTTATCGATGTAAGTTGTAACAGTAATATACCATTTCTAATTCTGTAAAATAAACATAATTTTTAACAACTAATAAAGTCATAATAATATTAAATAAGCTTTTTATATTTGTATTCAACTTTTTTTAGGGACCTACTAAATGGGCCCCTTAAGCTCCTGGTGCCCATGGGCCCCTGTATAGCCAAAGACGGCTCTGCCCGTTAGTGTGGTGATTACAGATATTATGAAACTATTAACTTTCAGCGAACACCGAAATATATATGTCCCAATATTGGCTTTTCTTGACGGATTTCGCGTGATCAATTTTCGTATTACTATTTTATCACTTGGCTCGCCCGGCAACTCTTCACTGTCGCTGCTACACATCAGTGTCCAGCTGTCTGTGCATATTTATTTACTTCCGTGAGCGCATAAAAGCAGACGATCTGTTATGACTAATGCAATAATCTATAGTTGGTTGTACGAAAATGTGAAAAAAAAAATGAAAGACGACTCATACTGATGAGATTCCATATCACTTTTATTGATATATAATATACTGATGATGAATAGAGTTCAGGGATTTTGCAGGCGTTTGATTTTTTTTTTTCTATTGCGGTCTGAAACGAAGCTGTGTTACATTTGATTTATACTACATAGAATAGAATAATCGACCTTTTATTTTGTTTTTTTTTTTTGCTCTTAAAATAATTTTCTTTTAAAAGATCTTTTTTGGTCTTATTCACTCTTGAATTGTTTTTTTTTATTTTTTATTTTTTGTTAATCATAACAGTTTTACAAAATGTCTTCTAGATATTTAAAATATTTGAAAGGTCGATTTTTATTTGTATAATGTGTGGTAGTGGTCCAATCAATTTTATCTTAAAATTTTTGATTAAAATAAGTTAAATAAATGTTGTAAGTTCTATATTTTTTTAGTAAATCTGCATGATAGCTGTCGACATCATATTTTTGGATATTTTTAATTTTTTTTGGTATTTTTGTATACTTGAAATTTAATTTCGGTGTTGTTTTTGGTGATTTTATTTAGTTTTAACTATCATCAAAAGCAGTTTTTTTCTTTTCTGTAACCCAGGGACCAAAAAAAAAAAAATTCATTTTTGAGGATAGTTAATTGGGAAATTGAAAGATTGTAATGGCCATACATGTTTGATGGATAACGTTGACCATGAATTATTTGCGAAAAATCACGTAAAAATCGGTAAAGTAGTTTTTGTGACTCTTAACCCCAAATTTACCAACAAGGTAACAAATATTTTCATATATTATATTGGTAAGTAGATTGTTTTGGATTGACCATAACAAAATATCATTGTTAGGGGTGTATTTATTTAAAAAAAATAAAACAACTAAATTTTCTAATATTTGTATGCGCCAACGCGAGAACACAGTCCGGATATCAATTTAAATGTCAAAACGTTGGGATTCGCTTGTCTTCATAATATAAAATATCATATTCTACAGAATCTCGACGACGGACGGCATGACGGAAATTCGTTTTTATTCCTCTTCTTCCTTTTCAGGTGCATTCGCAGTATTTGTATTCCTTGTGAGCCAGCACCCGGTCGGGTTTAGACGATACCGCGCCGTTGATTCAATCTAAACAACGCTCGAATTATAGTACATACATTTTCTAGTTTTTTTTTCTTCCAGAATCCGTTTACGCGTATACAACATCCGAACGCGCTTTTTCCAAAGAATATAATACGGGATTTGCCCTCCGACACGACACACGTAATACATATATGTACGCGCATTTTAGTAGCTGTATACTTAGGCTTTTGCACTGCGCAATACCACATTCCTTTCCATTCCTTTCGTTTGTTTTTTATTTTTTATTTTTCGACTAGTTGACCGTACAAATCGTTTAATTAATGTTTCGCGAAAACAAAAGTAATTTAACGTCGATTACATGTAAGCCTATTACGGGCCTAACATTGTATACATTCATTTTGTCGGGGACCTTTGAACAGAGCACATTATGTCGTGCGTGTTTAAACTGCACGTACAGTAATGGGTTGACGTAATGTGCCAACACTCTTATGATAATTATTACAGTTCTGTAACCCTTTTTATTTCCCTCGAATTAATCGTTGTTCGCTTTTAGTATTCATGGTTGGACGCCGCGCCGTGGTCATAATATGATCCCTCAAAGAACTCCTGTCACAGGGGAGGGCGGGGGATGATTAAAATTTATCACCTTTTATGGCGACTGTGTTCGCTGATTAACTTTTCTGAATATTACGTACCGTACTGATATGTTTATTTTATAAATCACAGCCGAACGCCATTTTTATAAATCCTGTTTACAACACTGAAAGGGATGAACCTTTAACATTGCGTCATTATAGTTTCAGACAGTGCATTCGCTATTTTTGAGATTCTAGAAATTACGGAAGTAAATTATTCGTCGAAAACCAATATTATAATAAAATATCGTGGACATCAATAAGAAATAACCATTGTTGCGGTTGATAAAAAATGGGCTTTAAGATGTAAATGACTGTTATGACTGCAGAGAATGGAAAATATTATCTAGAAATAATAAATAGAATTATCCATCTGGAAAAAATGATTTCATTAAGATGCAAACCGAACCGTAACAAAAGTAAACGAACTTTGAATGCTTTATATAAACCTCGGATGAAATGTTGTTATTCAGTCTGCGTTAAGGAAATCCTAAATAATTATACTGATGTGGATTTAGTTGTAATAAAGGTATACCGATTTCTCAAAACTATATATATCTCACAATACACAAAACTCCTTCGATTTGTGTAAAAACAGGAAATAATCGTAATTAAATTTTTAGAAATTTATATAATTTTCATCGATGCTTTCTTGACAGTTTGACGTTTGACGTGTTTTTAATATACCAACATAGGTTTCGTTAAAATATTATTGATAATCTTTTACTTCAACCATTTTTGGAAACGAATGAAATGCTGAAGTTGAATAATACTGTCGATTGTCGGACCCTCATCAGGTCCACGTTATTTAAATTTGGTCTTGAAATGTTCGGTGAAAAAAAATTGACAGTTGAAATGATCGCATTTGAACTTTGTTTAAAGCTCGACGAGGTGTTACGCGCGAACCAAATGTAAGAACATTAAAATACAGCGAATTCAATTAAATAATAACTTTACAGTTCAAGTATAACGCGGCAGTTACATTTCTGTTTTTTAGTTGTTTTAGTGTACATTTTTTTTTCTTCTCTTACCATTGTGTGTCTACAAAAAATATTGCCGCAGTCTTGCACGTATATTTATTTATAAACAATTAACCGTATTGATTATGTGTCGATGTTTTTACGTTGCACGCACCCGTGTAAATTACATTTCGAAAAAAAATATTGTTACGATGCCGACCCGTCTGAATTGTTTTCACTGAACGTTTATACGTACCACAACCGTGTTTTCCGTGCTTCGCACAAGAGTTTTCTGAGTGCGGGTTCACGACGAGTTACTTATTTCAACACACTATCAGATTAATACACTTTACTTGTGTTTGATGCGCGAACGAAATAGCTCTGTGTTTATTAGATTAACTACAATAATTTTCATCTATACACACCGCACACTTCATTAGCGTTCAAAAATATCGTTGTTCTATTAATTAGTGAAAATAAATGATTTTTCTGCTTCCTACAAAAATGTATTTTTTTTTCAACTCAACAGTTATTAAAAATATAAAGAAAATAATTCATGTTCAAAATTAAAAAAAAAACTACTGTATTTAACTACCGTACACTGTGGTGCTAGTCCCCTCAAAAAAAAAAAAATCCCTGGATACGTCATGCCACTGGTACGCTGTACGTATATAATTAATAAGTTATCATATGAAATAAATTGAATAACAACTCCCTGTAGAATACGGTTCATACATTATAATTTATTAAACTGAATTCATTTTTAACCAGAACGAAAAATTTTAACTTGTACCGAGAAAATAAAAAAAAACCTTTTTAATTGTTAGTTTATTTTTTTCGTGAAATATTCTATTGTGTTACCATTTTACATGGTGCACAACACTACAAGAATTAATAATAAAAACAATAAAAACAATTTATTTAAAGAAGTTAAAACGGGAAGGTGCCCAAACTAAAAGAAGCTCTTAGAAATTAGAAAAATATTTAGAAACATGTACAAGTACCATTTGATTGATAAAAATACAATACAGCTATACCCAAGTTTTGTGCACACCGTATAATATTTAAATACCATTACCATTACCATTACTTAGGTATGAGTTTAAATTCACTGCTAATGATGAAAAAAAAAGCATAATAACTTTATTGCGTAAGCTACAGCCTTAAGAAATGTCTATCAGTCAATTTGTGCTGTGCGTTGGTGATACGTAAATCATGGTGGTTGAGTGGTTATTACAAGCGAGGAATATTAAAGGGCAAGCGATTTAATAGATTTGGTGCATTGATTTTACCATTAATTAATCAAATTATAAAAGTTACATTATATCTAGTTCACGTATAGAAGCTATAGTTGAATGTTTAGAAAGGATCTGATTTGTGTATGATCGAGTTGTTGCAACAGTCACGTTGAATTTAAAGGCTACGGATTTAAAGAAAGTATAGAATCGAACGCATTCTAGAACATCAATATTGGTTTTAGAACTTAGATTCAAAAAAAAAAGATCCGTATTCTAAGATGTACTTAACGAAGTTGCTAAATAGAGTTTGAATGATCTTTAAATTATTCTGATGAGTGGCGTATGAAGATAATTGTCAAAAAATACATGTAAAGCATTTGTATTTAATAGAAATCAACATAAGTGTTAAAAATGGATAATTTTCTTTGAATGCAATTTACAATGCGTTTAGAGTATTTTTCATGTACTTTGACCAGTTTAAAGCATGTGTGCGCCGAGAACTTCACGCTGAGGTCAAGACATTTTGCTATGTGCTGGCATCTGTGTCGGACAACGTGTATAGTATAAATGTGAAATAATCTTTTTTTACCAAATTTCGTTTGATATTTTGTTTTTATAAAATTTTCAGCGGATGCATTTGGAAATTTAAATTTAAATTTATTAAAAAAAGATAAACAATCATAATTTATTTTCATGAAATATCAATCGTCTGATGACTTCAAACCGTGACCGTCGTGTTAAGTTGTCAGGTATTATCGTAATTTTCGCCTTACAACACCGTGTAGTTGATGAACTATAACTGCGTATTTTAGAATATAATATTTTTTTATTTTCTGCCTTTAGTGCATAATTGAACCGATTCTACGGCATTTGCGTTGGTACGCGAGTAACCGCTCTAGTGACTCTGACGAGTAATGATTTCACTACACGATTTCAAACGTCAAAGTACCTATACGCGTGTACACGATGCTTAACATTTACTCAGTGGCGCACATGTCGAGTCTAGATCCTGGGTCTTACGCGCGTACTCCTCGTTGTACACCATCGACAACGACGACGACGAGTGCGGAAGGACACCACGTTCTCTGTGTGTGATCCTTGAATATTTTACTATCCTGCACGCGTACAAGACGCCGCGGCCGGAACGGAACACATCAATTTCGCTCGATGTATCCATCAAAATGTTATATGTGCACGGAATAATATCGTTCCCGTCGTTTGAGACAACAGCGACAACAACAACAGCATCTGCGGCCGCGTTTGATCTCATTACTACCGTCGTTGCGGCGACACGGAAAGCCTGATCGGAATAAATCGTGTTTCCTTCATTTCCAATATTTCTTTACTCGCCGGAAACTCATAACCAAGTTTTTCGTCCCTACGGTTAAGCCGACTATTTTTCCGGTTCTTTTTTTTCGCCCCCAATGAAATCAATAACGCGTCTCGACTTGACAAACGCCGCATACGCACGAGTGCGTATTGCGTACATTATGGTACGTAAACAACAATCTGTCAGCCGAGGCGCAATCGACGAATGTTTTAATATATTATTTTTTTGTCTCGAACGTGAAGTGCATTCGGCGAGCGAGACCATAACCGCGAACATGCCGAAAGCCTTAACCCCTATATTATACCGAGGGGAAATCTAATCGAACATATCATCGGAGGGGAGAAAAAGGATTGATCGTAAATATATAAACCGCATGCTATCATATCATTGTATAGTTATTATTATATTATATGAACACAAAACTATATAATGTTTTGTGTAAACGCGGGGTGTGTACGTTTTACTCTTTGCCAATAGCGTACATCGAAGTCTACATACGTATGCGAAGTTAATAAATTACATTATTAAGTTATAAGAAAAAGCAACTCTATAAGAGCATAAGTAAGATTTAAATATTTCTGAAATCGATTTCGTTAGTTGTTTTTCTTTTTTCCGCATACATACTACGTATATATATATATATATATATATGTATAGATAAACCGCGATAACCATAGGCTCGTGACGTTAGTGCGGGGTCATAATTGTTGCTTTAAGTCGCCTCTTGTATTCTTTAAACTAAAGGGAGCACATAAATTCGTATTGTTTTCTTTATATCATGTCCCGAACTCCAATGAAAGTTGTATGGACTTTTGATAAAGAAAAATTGTCAAGGGAATAAGCTGTTCTCATTTGTAATTAAAAAAATTTCAATGCTATATCATCAATACATTAATACCGATTAACTAATATAGTTTTGGTATTTAATATGAAATAAAAAAAGTTACTTCAGCGAAGCTTGTTCAGTTAGAACGGTTTTTTTTTTTATTAAATTCAACGATGCACTAAAATATAATACTTACCATTATGACGTTATCCATATTTTGACGTAGTGACATATTGATATATTTCTCAAAAGCTTTCTATTAAATTTAAAAATCGAATTTAATGGGTTTTAGTAGAGCACATTAATATTGAAACTAATATGCTGAAATATTCTGAAACACGACGGACCAACCATATACTAATTCGGCACTTTTTTTCAAATTACTGTCCGCGTTTATTTTAATCATGAGAAACGTAAATCGCATTTTATACTTCCAGCGCAAAACACAATTACTTCTGCTACTGTCAGCGCTAGCTAGAAATGGAAATGTAATTTTGTTCGAACCGTTTCAATATAAATATCAGTTATCGTTCAGGGATGTTTACGCATGAAAAAAGGTTGGACATTTTACACGTCAAACTTGTGGCTTTTTGTTTATAATGTTTCGTGTTATAGTTGTCATATTATATTCAATTCGTATTTTCTTTCGATTCCAGCGTGAAAATATATTATTATCTTCATATAATATATTTAAAGGTATTAAAGTGTGCGATACAATCATTTATAAACGTCTACATGGAGCCACTGAACATAGAGACTTGAAACTTGGATGGTATAAATATCTAATTGTGCAGAAGTGAGATAATAAGAAATTATCTTACCCCGGTCCTCCCCTAAGGGGTGAAAAGTGGTATAATCACCGATTTTTTTACATAAGCATGTGATAATTAAAGCAACAATAATAATAAACAGTGCTTGGAACTTATGACACCGTAATTTTTTCTCCAATGAATAATATGATGTTTAACAAAAAACTCATCTTAATTGTTTTCACGGGCAGCGCCGTACAACTATAATTTACAAAATGTACTTAAGGGAAACACAAGCGTTTTGCCGGGTCAGCTATAGTATATCCTATTTATATCTAATAATAATCATCAGAGTGTCTATAAGTACTAAATAGAACGACATCTATAGACTCGAGATTCCGCGAATGTAATATACACTCAAACCGAGCGTAACTTGTACCCATTCAAAGCCTATACTATATCGATTTATATCGCACTTGAGTCCGTGCGCCGTTCGAAATAATCGTACGAACGCGTACGTGGGAAAACAATATTAATGGCATTGTTACCGAAGACATGCATGGCGGCCACAAATCGTAAATTAACCCTCCGGCTCGTGACGTATTGCCCATAATCTCGTTCGGAGCACATTGCACATACTACGCTATACACGAGAGCTCTAGAGACTTTCATGCTCACTGAGGTGCTCGGGAGAGGTCAATGTAGAGTGACATATCGTATCATTGTAACCAAATTTTAAAACGGCTAAAAAAACAAACCCGTTCAGTTGCGGCGGGTGGGTGAAAAGTCATTGCACGCGTAAACGTCGTTGAATTTGGTCTAACGATAATTACAGCGCTTACTAATCGAGTCCCACATTCAAATTATACACTTACTGCAGGCTGCCTAGTTAAAAACCATTTTCTGCTAGTGAGGTCTCGAGTTAAAAATCATTTTGGTGATAACACACATTATATTTGGTGGTCTAAGTGTAAATACCGTGTAAATAGTGTCTATAGCGGGTAACGCACTTGAAACAGCTCGTGTTCGGTGCCCACTCGCGGTATTAACATATTGATAATACCCGATTCTGTAATATAATGTAAAATACGAAATGTACTGTAGGTAGGTATTTTATAAAATCGAATCAGGCAGGACGTTTTCGTGTCTGAAAATATATTAAAAACTTCTTAAACTTCAGATGGGTACTTTAAATTCGATATACGCGAACGGTATTATTATTTATACCAACGACGCGACGTTACGGATAATACCGATACGTGCAACAAATTACTTATCGTTCTATCATAATATAATAAATAAATTCGTCGTTAAGTGTTATTTCCATTTTACCGGCTCGCGATTATTCATCCATGTGTATACGTCACCAGCACTATTATATTATATCAGTATTGAAGAATCGCTTTGAATTGAAATAAGAAAAAAACGACGAGGCGTTGATTTCACATGACCGATTCCGACGACGTATTCCAACGACTTGAACGACTCGGGAATTCGACGGCTTTCAATCTCGTCATTGTGGTCCGAGGATCATAATATGGGCGTATGTAAGTTCCCAAACGGTATACAGCAGGTAAAATCACCGATGAATACATGAGTTCCGTCCAGGAAAAAAATACATCGGTACGTAGGTTCCAACAAGAAAAAATCTATAATCTCTTATACTGAAATATGTTAATTCCTACACGAGTAAAAATTACAACGAATACAAATTTCCTCTCCTCTTAATTATTACTTATATTACTTACAACTTGTATGTGTGTAGTAGGTGTGGTTGAAATTTGCTTGTTTTTGTGTTTTATTAGATTTTAATTGAATACATTTTACACATAAGTGTATACAATAATAATAGTACATCTTCCGTTCGTACAGTCGCTTGAACAGTTCACAAAGTACCTACTGCATTTAACCCGCCGCGTAGGAAATTTCTTATTTCTATTTACATTCGCATGTATGGGAACTTACGTATCAGTATATTTTTATTCGTGTAGGAACTTATACACGCGTAACCGCTTACCCGACAATACGTCTCGTACACGTGAACTCACCAAACTCCGACAACATGGTCCCTCACGTGTAGCAGCTGTAAGAAATCTGCTCGCGGATCGATTCGTCCACTACATATACGTGACCAGTTACTGGAGTGAAATCGATGCGGAAGGTAATGGCGAAAGGTTTTTCGGTCGCCGGGGGGAGGAGACAAGTGTCTCAGTCGAGGGTTGAAGTAATCTGCCCCCGGTCTTTCGAGCAAGACGAACGAGGGGTGCAAATCGTTAGTGATTCGCGTGATATACGCGGTGTAACGCGTGAGATAACCGGGTGACTGGAACTGTTTACCGCGGTACACGCGATCGACCGCTCGGTGGTATCATAATGTGGGTGGGTATACATACCGCGAGCCTCTGTACGCCTACCGCATCGTTTTGTAGAACGCCGAGAACCACGATAATGTCTGCAGGTTACCACGATAACCTATCGGGTACCTGTCGCCGCCGTCAAAGGTCGAAAGTTCGACTCGAAACCGATCAACGCTACGAAGTGGATTCGTCGGTCCACGCGTCTCCCCGCGAGCACGATTTGTCATGTAGCGGACTTCGACCGACCTGAAGTTATAAGTGATCACCGGTACACTACGGGACGAAAGCCGGAAAACATATAATATTTTTAACCGAAGCGAACGGGATGACAGCATATTATATTTTTTCTTATCGATCGTCTAAAGACGTAGGTATTGCGTTACGACTAAATTTAGTTATTAGTAACTGCGTTACCAATAACAATTATATCACTTGAAAAGAAGCTGACGTGGCTCAAATAAGAACAATATAGGTTTCAAGTACGCGCGTTCCACAGCGGGAATGAAAAAATTACAAATTACAAAGCAGATGAAACAACGAAAAGAAAAAAAAACAAAGTCTTTACAAAATTATATTGCGTATCAGAACGATGCGATCTAAATTGCTTGCCGTATTTAATTAAGTCGCTCACGTGAATACATTTTTCCCACTGAATCGATGACCCAAAATTTTATAATACTATCGTATTTTCAATATACGATTGTAGTTCAAATAGATTATTATTGTAACTCGTTTGTTTATCCCGATTAGGTGGTTTAAATCAATTTTTAATTTTGTCGATGATGGATTCTTCGTACGGCAATAATTGATCATTTTTATACCTGAACATTTTTTTTCGGAATAAATAATATACACACTTGCCTCGTGATTATGAGAGAAAAAAAATATTAATTATAAATTAATTAACCCACTTTGTTCAAACTCACATAACCCACAGCTATTTCTAGCACGCACTTAATTTATTATTATTATTATTATAATGTCATTTCGGCTGTAATGTATTACGGTAATCTCCGAAGGCCGGAAACGTGTAGCGCGCTCTGTATATACGATTTCCGAGTCGAAATAAGAATAATGCTGGACAACGTAAGAGCAGCTATTACAGGCGTCGGGGTCGCGCGGGTGGGTAATGAAAAAGTCAGAATAACATCACGGACGACGTCACATCATAATATCATAATATATACGTGCAGAAACGTATTTTACGCAGCGACGTACCTATTCCCGTTATGATTATTATAGCACGTGACGTCACGCGAACGCGTGCACGGACCAAATTCGTACGCCATCGCCGTGTTCCGACTGAAAAACGTTTTTATATCTTCGTCCCGTTCTGATTACAAAGTTATTCATTTTTTTTTTTTTTGTGTACTTACTCGAATTATTTACAATCGTTTTAATATTTTTCAATCGGTTAGGTTAGGATTGGTTACCATTTAGTCCTGCAACTATTATAATTACACTACAAGTGTTTGACACAAATTGCAACAATATACAACGAGGAGTAAGTGAATTCTGTTAGAAACTCATTATTCCACCGGTATACCATTAAACTGAAAATTCAGAAAACTATCGAAGAACATTTGAACGTATTACTACGCACGTATACATTTGTATAAATTACTTTTATTTTCGTAAAACTTTTCAATTCGCATTTCATCGCGATAACATTTTTTCACATGTCATTCATAAGCTATTCCCAATACAACCAAAAACTATAGTAATAATTGTAGTATAATAATAATAATAATTTAACTTTAATATCGTATACAATACTTCGTATACTATTTCGGATACCAACCCCGGTATAAAGGGTATAGACCAATCTGGTTTAGGAGAATTATTAACGCTCGAAAACTGTATTGAATATAATATTCGCCGGTCGAGTTGATCGTTTAGGATAACCGGATGATTATTATTAGCTATTATTCAGCGTTTCATTCAAATCATTTGCTCCGGGGTTGACTAAAGTACGAAGAATTTACGGTCTATTAAGTAAGTGAATATAGATAATATATACTTGGGGTAGTTTTATCTTTAGGGTTGGGTCGTCATCATACGTTCATATATTTATGTATATAGTATATAATAAAGAGCAAGAGAATGTTTGTTTACCCTATCGATAAACCTTTCAATTTAAAATCATATTATAAAATACGTACGGTCACCGATGTGACCCGTACTAGGTTTATCCTGTTTGGTCTATATTTTATTTTTAAATCGTCTATTATTTTTGTTTAATATTTATATTATACGAGTATTAATATATAATTTATTACTAATAACTTATTATTTTTTTTTGTTTTATAATTTTTATTATTACGTATTGTTATAATATTTATAAAATTAATTAATTTTCTTTAGTTGAAACTCAACATTTCTGAAAACATTTTGAAATATGTAAAATATAAAAAAAAATGAATTAAAAACTTAAAAATGTGCACTAACAATGTCAACAAATGTCAAAAAGTGCAAATAAATATAAATATAAAATTAGAGTTTGATTTTTCAATTCTTTGCTATATAAAACGAATTTTTTGCTCGGTAAGCATTGTTTTAAACATTCAGAAGTGCAATTTGAATTGAAATCCGCTCCCTTATCATTATCATTGCATTGACGCATATTACCACTTACAACATAACGTATGTTATATATAAAGTCGCCGTGACGGTTAAGTATTTATGTTTGAGTTTAGACCGGGGCAAAGGGGCAAACATCGAACACTGCAAGCTCAACATGACTTACGGAATAACTTCCATACATCAAATGGGTTCGAATAATATTATTTTGTGGTTCTGATGTATTGAATATTGCAGTTGTCGGCTGTTTTAGATTCCAAGCGAAGCGAGAAATCTTGTGACATTAGAAAATATCGGCTCCGATCAATCGTGTTTGTTCGTAAGCGATACGCGAGTTTTAATATAATGCGAACGGCATTTTCGTGATCAGACATGTTTTATACTCGAGACCTACGTGACGCGGCTATATATACATCGGTTGGTGGCATGCATTTTACCGTTTCAACTTGTGTTATGGGTCGTGTCAAAAGTTCCAAAGTCGTACACATAGGTACTACGTGACCACTCGCGGGCAAATCGAAATTCACATTTTTCTCTTTTGAAACTGATCTCATTTAGGTTTTAGAACACGTGTTAAGGTACATAAGTATTTCTACCGTTGCGATGCAGTACACGCATCGGTTCGGAAATAAAACGTTCCATCGAATGTCCTCATATGATATTATATGCTAAATGAAATACATGATGTTTGAGTATTCAATCGGTTTTTTTTTCTATATGTACAAGCGTACAAGATGATTTATATTTATTTTTTTACCGTAAAAATACAGAAATTTCAATTTCTTTTCCTGCCACCTAAAAGATGTTCTGGGGCGAAATAAGTTTCTGTTTTTCTAATAGAAATACCATTTTTTCACTGCACTTAATTAATTCACTTTTATTTCATTCCTTATATTTTTCTGTGCATTTTAATTAAGTTTGGTGAGGATGGATTTTGAATAATTCTTATTTCAGTTTCAGGTGAATAGTCTTATAATATTTAAATACTAAATAATTTTTAATTAAACGTAATCGATAATTGCTACTGTACATTGTATACGCAGTTTTATATTTGAATTAATCCTGAAAGTTCTGGTCCAAATTTTTACTATGCTACATCAAAATATCCAGAAAAATTAGCCTTATTAATACTCACGTTTTTTCATTCACCAATACATTACATTTAATTGAAGCATAAAATATTTCTAGTTCTTGTCCCTGCGAGTCTTATAAAAGCAACAGAATTTGAATGTTTCCATTATCTTAGGAGAAATCACAATTGGTAAATCCTCGGTGGACACCCTGTACATAATGTACACATAACGATATATATACTCGTACACGTGTGTGTCTGATAAATAATAGTATATGTTAGTACATCTCCATTAGATATTTATAAAAGGAACACGAACAATAACTCGACCCTGCGGGTAAAGTTTAATGTAAATACCAACTCGCAGGTTTTTTAAAAACCTTTTTTGTTTTTAGGAAAATATTAAATCAATACGAAGTAAACATAAATCCATGTAATATTGTATCTTAGATACACGTGTATACTTGGTCGAAGGCTATAATTAATATATATAATATTATGTTGAATAAATGCGGTACCGAAAACGAGCATTTCAAAACTGTTATTAAAAATTGTTTTCGCAAAGTAAACGTAGTATACGTAGTAGGAGGTACAAATATATATATATGTGTTCAATTTCGAGAACCGACAAAAACATCATAATATTAAATTGCATTTTACTGCGAATCCGTTTTCGAGTGCGATGATTTATCATAGCTCAAACGTACAAACACAATAGAAAACATCACGCGGTCTGTCCTGCGTGTACCACGGCGGAGTGAGATAAATGAGACGAATGTCACCAAGACCGCGCGAGTGCGCGTGCCGTACTATTTAATCTAAATTTTATCATTTTTACACATAAAATATAATTACCAATTTATTTCACTTCAACGTGGTACGATAATTAATACGCGAAGAACAGAATTGACGAACACGCGGCTTTTCAATATTATCCTATTATATCGTATGTACGCTATAGGCCTCAAGGGCGATTATATATATTTTTAAAAAAATCGGCCGCACCTTATTTTTTTCTTTCCAAGGCTAACACAAACAAAAAAAATGATATGTTCTGCACAATGTGTTACGAATTAAATACACATTTGTACGCAAAAATAATTTTAAATTGATTCAAAAAATAACCCAAATAAAGGCACCATTGCAATGGATAATGGATTTTGTCGAATATTCAGTTAACACTTAATAGCTGTGTCTTAAAATCACAAGTTAATATTGTTTTTCCATGGAGGGGGTCGTATTGCCACCCATATGAGAACCCTAATGGCCACGCTATAAAATAAATAATTACAATAATGCACATCTAAGGGTATAATATATAATATAATGCCGTGATTACGGCAGGGAAACTCTAGTGAGTCACCGTCTTTACCATTGACCGTAAAATCTCTACGGAAATCTAAAATCATATTTTATCGGATAAAAGGATATTTTTCCTTTATGCGCAATAGTGTTTACCATACACTTTACTGACTTCTCATCGTGTGTAATATTGTTAAATATCCACCGTACTTATATAACGTGTACGCGTATTTTTTCTACAATTTTATGAAAAACGTCCAGATGTAATTATCGCGAAATAAAAGTTGTGTGCACTAAAGGTTTTTGCGATCAAGCAGTTCTCGTGCGCTTACTGTCGAGCTATTCTTATGTCCGTTAAAATATTTTAGAGAAATAATCGCATACGTACTTAGAACTCTTGTCCCATGAGAAAATATGAAAATTATTTCAATTATACGATATTGTTTTATTGTAACATAATATAATATAAAATCGATTTGTTTTTGTTTCAGGTAAGTTTCCGTAGTACATTTTTTGAAATGATACAGTAATACGACGTGACGCGGTAAGAGTACCTACGAATTAAAAAAAAAAAAAAATACTATTTAAAACTGTTTGAAATACGCAAACGGACGAGCACTTCGGAAATCAGCATATTTTGTCCGTCCACGAGGAGCCGATTCAAATTATATAACTCGGTGGACCGTTACCTTACTTTTTCGGCACTGCGTACAGGGTATAGGGTAGTCTCGGCGCAGGTTATGCAGTAGTTTTTTACCGGGTTTCCATCACACGTGCGCGGCTGCAGAGCGCTTTAAGCGCACAAATCTTATATGCGGCTAAAGTGACGACCGACCTAAGTGGTATAACGATATCATATAATGATGACGTTGAAGATGATGAGGATGATAATAATAATAAAATACGATACGCGCCTACACGGTCACCCGATCACTGTACGTGTACTCGGTCAACAGAGACGTGAAACGTAATATTATGACGTGTAATATATAATTATAAGATGTACACGCGTAGGAGGTCAATTAAGGGGACGCAGGAAAATTGGTCACTATAGCCGGGTGGATCTTGGTTAAAATATCGAGAAACTTTACAAATACCCTTAAAAGAATCCGTTTCAAATCTTGAAAGTTATAAAATATTTTTATACGTGCGAATGCTATAATAGTCATACGAATAAGTAAAGCAACAACAGGCTGTAGTTGCTAATGTATTATTATTATTTTATTATTAATCGTTCATTTTTTTTGCGGAGCTCATTATAATACTAAACATATGCATAATATGTTTAGTACTATAAATGTGTTATAGTATACTCGTATCAATCTATTCAACCGGATTCGCACGAGTTACCCGATAGTTTTTGGTAAGGACATAAATGAGAAGAACACATTTTCATTATCACTTGAAGCTAAAAAAACGTTCAACACAGGTCTACCAACAGTAGTAATTCTAATGCGTTTTGCTACTTATAACATTCGGTAGCATTATGAATACATTGGTTTTTGGTAATTTAATTTTTTTCACAAAGAAGATGTGCTTGGTTAACCGTAGAAGAGCTACAATTAGGTTTGAATTTATCTGCACTATTTTGTAAGGTTATTTATAAGTTATCGACCGCGACGTCTCCATGGCAATATCACTTAAATTAATTTTTATAATTATTTCTCATTAAAAACCGCCGGCATTGAACGTATTATAAATAATCACTCAATTTACTTGAAGAATTAAAATTAAACCTAAGACTTTCTCCGCTTGTAAAAAAATGTTATAAAAAATAAAAACCGCATGAAGATTTTACGAGTCGTTTTGAATATTTCCTGTAACCAACAAAATACCATTTTAGATGTGTATCTAAGCCTAAAAAAAATGTAAAAATGACGGTTTTTGATGTCTACAATCTCGGAAACCATTAATCCGATCGTCATACGTTTTGTCTTTAAATGATAACGTTTATCGGGAAGAAGTTTTTAGAAACGCTTATTCCCCCGGTATCGTAGTTAATCAACCTTCGAATTATTCATTTCCAAGCTAATTGGCAAATACTTGGGAACAACATTTTTCACTCGTGGTTTTGCTGCGTGGAAATTAAGAGAATGTCGAGTGTTGACTAACATTATTGCGGTACCCACGCGTAGAGCGAAATTACCATAATTTATTATCATCGCGACGGGATTCCGAGCAGATGTTATGCAGTGTACACGCCAGGACGTGCGTCAAAATCTAAAACAGAAATTTAACAGCAAGCACCCCAAGGTGTTGGGGCAGGATTTTTCGGTTGGCGTATTGTTAAATCCGTCGTCGGTGTTCGTTCTAACCGCGGTAAACGGTGCGATGACGTTCGAATAGCAGGAATACGTTCCGGCCTTCCCGTAGGTATTACGGTAACGGTTACCGGGTAACCGTACAAATAGTACGGAACATCACATTCTGTCGGTTCCGACCTTATAACCGGTGTCGATAAGGAAGGTTCACACGCTCGGTACACATCAATACATCAGCGCGCGTGTACACTATTGTTGTCCCGAATTTCACTCTCGCGTGTATTATTTACATTATTACACCTGGAACCGCGCGACGACTACGTGTCACGCGTTGAACGTAATTTTGATCCGGAGCGACTTCCAGCCTCGTTCTTATCGAAATTCAAATGTCACTTATACACGAAGTCATGGAGTGCCACATATTTTATTTATTTGCAAAACCCCATTATACACGGTATACTAGGTCCTCCCTCCCACCCGCTGAAATACGCCATCCGTCCGGGAGGGAGATCGCGTTCATAGATTTTTCCTACGCCCCTGCAACCTCTCGACCACAATGACTCTATTCAAAGCTTTTATACCGCGTCGATTCTCATACCTTATCGTTTTTCAAGGAAAAAAAAACTCAAAAAATTGATAGCGGATTTTTATTATTTCACCGGTTGGCAATATTTTTCCGACCGAAAACGATACGCGTAGTAAATGTATAATATCTATATTATTATAATATTGTATTGTGTGTATTTTGAAAACAAAAATATGGTGGAAAAGCACGTTCTGAATAAATTGTTAAACTTTACAATAGGCAGTTAAGTTCGAAAAATTCTTTCGAGTCGAGTAACCAAGAGCTACGTGTTATTGGTATAATAGTAAACAGTTACCGATAGTGTTTCAAAAGTACATAATCAACCAGCGGGCCGTCAAGCATTTCGAACCGACCCGCCAAGTTAACTGATGTTTTGAAAGTATACTAGTTTTCAATTTGATAACTTTCTATAAAAAAATAAATCATTACGTTATAAATAATAAAATAAAAGTTGTTTATTTAGGTGTTGTTCTTACCAAATTTATATAATCTAAAATCTAAAATAAGAAAATTATAAGAAAATAAATATTATTCATAGTAAGTCTCAATATCTTTCTATTATTTTTCGGCTCCGATTCTGAAGCATATCTTGGATTGACCGTGCCGTAAAAAAAAATTTGTAAGCCCTTGAAATACAGCATAATATAAATAAGTGACATAAATCTAAATTAAATTTTTCAATTTTGACTTTGGTCATGGTTAAAATGGCACTATGAACATTATTTGAAAAATAAAAATACAAGTTTGTACATAAAAACCAATATCTAGAAAATAGTTTTGGATTCGTAGCTTTTCATTTTATTTAAAAAATCTAAAATTAACTCTGTTCATCAAAATGGGGTGCCAGAGAAATATCAAAATCGTTCAGTCTCCGAAAATATATGATTTAATACAATTTTAAAGAAAGACAGTTTGTTATTTTTTCTAGGTTTTTTCCCCATTTGTAATCTTATGATCTTTTGGTTCTTAGAAAAAAAAATACCACCTCTAGTTTTATCAAATAAATTACTGCTCCTGAAATAGTTAGGTCATAAATGTTACTAAAAATGTAAACCCAAAGAGTTTTGTAGGATATTTAGCTTGATTTATTACGAGTCACGAAACATTTATCATTTGTTGTGTAATATACTAGTTAAATATATAGTATGCTTTTTTCAATAAGAATGCATTTAAAAAATACCGAGATTCTCCATCGTAATATTTTAAAACGTTCATATGAAAATGTATGCTTCATACTTTTACAGTTTTTACCACTTCATTGAAGCTAAAATTTGATATTGGAAAAGGTATTTGAGAATTTATTCAATGTACACTTATAAATTGAATTCAGTCGAATATACAATTTCCCAAAGTTTCATACCACACCGCTACATTGAATAATGTTCAAGTTAAACATTAAACATTTTACTAAAAGAGTTTTAGATGAGGCGTGTATTTAATAATTTTGTTTAACCAATGTACCTGCGAACTATTAATTTAAAAAAAAAATATATAAATGAAAACCGTTCTTCGAAAACTGAACGACTTTCCAATGTTTAAATTTATGTTTACGGTTAAAATTTCCATTACTTTAACGTTAATATTTTCGCTTTTCGTTTGCTATTTCCAAGATTAAAATTAACAATATTCAAATTATAACATCAATTTAAACGCTGATTACCGTAACAATGTTTTCCCGTAAACCTTTATTCGCTAAAGAATAATGCCGTAAAACTGAAATTTCGAATTTCATTACTTTGGTTGTGTAAACATTAATTTAGCAATACAAGACGTGTAGTGTGATAAAACAACGTGTTATTAAAGCAAGAGTGTTTTCAAAATTGTCCCTGGTCACATAGTGGTATAATTATTGCATACGGATAGTGCATAACGTCATAAAAAAACGAAAAATAAAATACCAGAAGCGTATTTTTAGAATAGCGTTGAATACCGAATAGGATTCAATCATAATTGAACTCGATTGCTATAATAGTATTAAATACCTAGTCGAATTAGTTCAACAATTTGACTGCAGTTAAAACTTGAGTTCGTTTTTTATAACTTTATAACACTCTAAAAAAAATCATACAAACTAAAGCAAAAAAGCCCTAAGAAACCAAGAATAAAACACCAAAATAAAATTAAAATGTTTTAATATATTTTATAACTGTTAAATATACAAAAATACAAAATATAGCAAAAATATAACAACATTGATGTCGATAGCCAGTAGCTTGTGAATTTAATCTTATGTATTATTATAATATATTTAATTTTTAAATTTTATGACTAAATAATAACGTAGAAGTAATACATTTTAGTTACTCATCAAAGAGTACGAGATGAGACCGATTAATCTACGTCCATTGAACAGAATATTAAAATAACAATCGAACTTTCAAATATTTCAATTAACTTTTTCAATAACCTATAATTTATATTATCTAGATCATATTTTGCAAAAATGTAATTATAGTAACAAAAATATCAAGTAAAAACAAAGGTCTTTGGTCGAAAAATAAACTAAATAAAATGTCTATTTATTTGTTATGCGTAGTATAAATGGTATAAACTTAACACGACTTCGTTTTAGACCAATAAATAGGAAAGTGACTCAAAAATTCGAAAACTAATATGAATTGATGATATTATTATCACACTCGTTTTTCGCAATCATTGTGTTTTGAGTTTTGTGACTAAAATGAAATAAATTCCAAGTTTGTAGTAGAGAAATTAAATTGCAAGGTGGACACGATTTGCATAATGTTATTGTTATTATGATATTTACAACGAATTTTGACGATTAATTAAGAAATAAAATGAAACTTTCAAACGCGCATAATACCTATATATAAATTATATATAGGTTGTTTATAATACTCACCACCACGAGATGCAGTGACAGTTTTACGTCGTTCATGATAAATAAAAAGAAAAAAAAATTTACTACGTAAACAAACTATTGGGCTCTATCAAAATGTTGTCTATGAAAATAATAAAGTACACATTTTTGTATTTTACCCAAAGCCACCCCTAAGAGGTTAAAAGAGGTAATAACCGATTTGGTCTACGTCAACATATAATGATTAATAAAATATTAATAATAATAAGTGGGGCTCGGGACTTATATTATTTAAAAATAATAAATTGCATTACATTTCATTTTTTTTTAATTCAATAAATAATATTATGTTCAACGAAAATACTTGATATTTAGATGGTATTCAACTTAGCAATTATTCTCAGGGACAACCCCATGCAGCTATAATTTATAATTCATAAGAACAACGGTTATCAGGTAAGCTAGTATTTTATAAACATATGTTGTTAACATAAAACTAATGTTGTTTGGTAAAATGTTGTACCCTCTCCCTACCCATCCCACAACAAAATCCTAGATTCTAGGACATTCTGAAAAATTGTTAGAAGGGAAAAACACTACAAATCGTAAATTAACATCATTCAAGGTTAAAACAATTTTTTTTTAGCAATGCATAAATTATTTTACGACTTTGTTTACACATAAATATGTGTTTAAGTAGTAATGTTTTGTGAGTAACTTTGGTAAGAATAGTGGTAATAGCTGCAATATCCGCGTAGGACCAGTAATTCTGATACGCTCACTTTTTCCGACGAAAGTACGTTGTAGACGACTTGACGCGGTATTTTCCTCAGCACTGTCACGTCGCCGAGAACAAATAAATGGACATTTTTCATTTTGAGATACAAATGGCAGGCATTGATAGGTATACAATCGAGGTATAATAAATTGCTCGTTTCGGTTTTTTACCATGGAAACGAAGAAAAAAAAAAACGAAAAAAAAAATCCCCTGTTGTGTTCGATAGAGTGAGTAAATCATTCGAATAAATAATGTTAAGTATCACATTTATGCGTATTATTAATGTATTAGGTATATCCCTTTCGTTTTAGCAAGAGTATCGTTACGCCGAGAACGGGGTGGGTCCGGAAGAGAAAACACGTCGCCGTTCGAACGGACGCGACGTCTGACAACTCGTATAACTACGGTTACACGAGTGTACTTGCTTTACTTCTGAATCAAAATGTCCAAAATGAGGTCCTCGCGTCCCACTGCGAGCAATAATAATGAAATAAATGTGATCATTGAGTTACACGCATAATGCAACACTCCACGTTTACTGCGCGAAGAGCAAATCATAATAAATATTAGAGTACTACGAACCTGCACGCATGACAATGTGATCAATACATTTCTCGTGAAGTATTAGGAATTGTATTAGGGTGCACTTGCGAGTAAATTTTATACCTCCGACAACTGCAATCGTTGTGCACTTTTGGTTCTATTTCTCTTAGAATTGCGTTTGTGATATTCCCACTTCCGCCGAATCAAAATACTATTTTCTTTTTTAACTCAGTGATTCTGTTTTCCCGTGTACCAACGCAAAACATTTAAATATAAATATTATACCATGTTCAAAGATGATGATTGAAAATCGTTTGACTGAACCGTTTGCACATTTGCGTGCGAACTTAACGCTGATACATCACGTTAACACTTACATCTCTCAATATAATATCACGTCAATATATTATATTATGTAAACTTTCGTCGTGGTTGCACTTTTGGTTTCAGTAAATACACGTGGAAGTTACTAGTTTTACGCTATACGCCATACACTGCAGTCAACCTCGTAGTACTACGTGTGATTCAAGGTTTTAAGCAGCAAGAAGCTATTACCGAGCTATAACAATACAGAGTTATACGTCAAACGTGAACGAGCACGCATAGCTGAGCGATAGCCTGCGCACGAGATTTGAGCAATGTTATCTGCGGTGTAACGATTAAAAAAAAAAAACGATTAATTTATAACATTTATACATGATATTTTAGAATACTTTATTCCTTGTCTTCTTAGATACGTACTTGTACAACACAAACAAAAATTATCATAAAAAATAACGTGTAGATGAGGATATTTATAATATCTCACAAAATAATAAATTTTACTAACAATTATGTATATCACTATTATTTTAGTAAAACGATTAATATTTGTGTTCAAAACAATTTGTGATCATGACGAAAGTTGGAACACATTTTTATTTTAAAATCAAATTTTTTTAGATTCAGTAGGACATTTTATATAGTAGTCAGACAATTCACAGTAAAGCTTCCATATACACTTCTAAACTTTAGTAATTTGTATAACTTTACAAGATTTACAAAAATTAAAAGTTTATTTTTCTTTCATAAGCTATAGGTGCATTAGAAATTACAAAAATTATAGTATATTCAACAACGTTATTCTATAATTTTTATAAAAAACGTGCCAAAAGGAGCATCTTAATTTTATAATACTTCTGAAAAAACATTTTGAATTTTACTCGAAAAAATATGAATTTTATTTTGCAATACAAGTTAATTAACTTTTAACTTATAAAAATAAGAATTGCTCATTAAATATTTGAAAGTTGTAAGAATATTTTCGTTTGGACAAGTTAATTTCTAATAAATTGATAAATAATTTCACGTCATCTCTTTACCACAAAGCTTTAGTATACTTTATTGTTGAAGTTTATTTTTTTTTTTTTAAGAAAAAAAATAATAAAGAACAATGCAAATAATCGAAGTATATAATATTTAACATTGTAATTAATATTTTTCTTTTAGCTGCATTTTAATTTTCATTTCGAGATTTGTGAAATCGTTGAAATATCAAAATAATATAGAGTACAAAGGGGCACCGAAAAACTTTTGTTCTCGAATTTATTTACAACGTCATTGTGAAACTTTTTATTATCCGAGAACAGATTTGTAATCTACGAGGATAATAATATATACATCTATATAATATATTTATGACAAAAAAGGCCTCACTCTCTTGCGATAAAACGCCATTGTATGACGTCGTATAAAATGTCAAGGTTTATAGACAAAAACGAAGCGAACGCAGTGCAAAACGTCGCATATTTAACAACATGTTTAATTGAGACGTATTAACGTTAAGCGACGTTGTACATGTCGCGTGCTAGAACCGGCACACGATCCGCAGTGTTTATTAGAGTGAATGATTTTGATTTACACGGGCAGATTGTAATATACGCGTATTAATATGAAGCAAGTGACGGAAACCGCGGGTAGCACATTTCAGAATATGGTAAGCCGCATACGGTGGGAAATACTATAATAAATGCAAACCCATCCGTTTTAAGACCGCAGCAGGAAAACATGCCGAGTCAGGCTAGTGTTCGGACGTATAATATTATGTAATAGTTTCTTGGAAAATATTTCTATATCAAGCCGCCGCGAATACGATCGGGAATTGCAACCCACGATTTTCTCTTCTCTTTCTGTCACACAGGCAACGTACAGAGTTTTCCCTTTTATATTCCCATTGTGGTGATGGATCAATTCATGCGATTCGTTAGAACTTTGAAAACTGATTTGAGTTCATCGTAAATTCATCTGTCGACTTTCCCTTTTTTTTGAATTTGAATTTGCCTTCCAAAATTGTACATAATATTTGAAACCTAAAAATCAACAACGGTTCATTTTTTTCGGTATATTAAAAACAAAATTTAAAACTTTTGAAAAAATCGATCTAAAAAAAACTTGACGAAAAATTAAAATAATTTTTAAAAATTCTTATCGCATCAATGGATCAATCGGCACGTAGGAAAATAGTAACTGTGTACGTCCTTATGTCGCGCGTGTGATGGAAAAAGAAAGAAATTGTATGACTGATCGTGTTTACATTTTTCGAAAAAGATTTTTACATTTGGAACAGCGTAAAAATTACAATAACGGACGTCGAAGCTCTGGCGTCCATTTATTTTGTGTGATTACTGATTACACACCGTGAGCAACAATAATACATCGAAGAGACGGCCCCATTTTCGACCTGTGTTACGCCGTATCTCTAGTATATTGCCCCTAGTATATTGTAGTGCGTACGATAGGATCTCAAGGAATACGCGGAAAAAAGTAGAATTTGATTTATTCAGAAAACTGCTCGCTTCGAAAACACACGTCATATCATTTACTAGGATCTTGACACTGCTTTTACTGTGAGTTTACTAGGTATGACAATCAACTAGTTGTGAGGCAAACGGTGCTTTTAATTTGTTCATACTTTTAACTCCACCGTAGCGTGAAATCCGGTGCCGTGACGTTACGGAAATTATTTTATTTTGACCTCCGGTGATAAGACCTATCCATATCAAAATGAAAAACATCATTACATAAGTCGGGCTATAAATACCTATACATCGTTCCGAGTATAAAGTATTCCGTAACACGTATAATTTTAAAAAAAAGTGTAATATCTAAACGTACCACAAGGTACTACTTGAATGTGTTTTTTCTTATATTCGAACACCCAACAAATCTTGGTTACACTTTAAATCATTTTATCGCTTATCACCATAATTACCAATATTGGAGTAACTACACGTTCAAAAGTCGGATGAAATGCATTTCGTGGTACCGCATGGTTACTCGTAGTCAATTCCATTTGTATACCGTATTACACGGTGCACCTAGGACGAAAATCCCGTGGTTCAGTAGATCGGCGATAATCATTATTTTTCTGGGAACGGTACGACGTACAGCGTGAACCCGGCTTCGGCGTTAAAGGAGCTCGCGTATGATTTGAGGAGTGCACGTAGATGCATGTAGAACTAATTAAACCCGGTTTTTAGTACCCTGATGGAGAATGAGGCATCCAGAGTGGCAAACTCCGGTCGGCTCGCCAACCAGACGACAGGCACGCGATTTCAAGGGCGACGGATTCCGGTCGGCCTGAAAAGGTCAGGAAGAGGTCCAGGAATACTGATTATGCAAAATGTATAGATTTTTTTTTTTTTTAAATGCATGAACGGGGTAAGTCGGGGAGCTGTCTCTAACTATGTACAAATATTGATACTATCAATAAACGTTGGTGGCACCGCGGAAGCAATGCGAAAGCAGATCCCGCGGCGTCGTCGGTTAAAGCTGAAAAGAAAAAGAACTTATTAAACCACATATCCATTATGATACGACTGTGCTCGACGGAAAAACATAAAGCCGGTCTCGTGAGTACATTTTATAATATAATACGTTCGGGTGCGAAATCCTCAGCGGCCGTATACCGCGCTGTCAATAACAGGTATCGCGGTTAGCGTGGTTCGATCGCGGTTTTGACTTAACGAAAACGACAACGATAATAAAAATAATACTGTTATTTATGCGCTCAATCGTCGTGTAACGATACATCGCCCCGGCCTTCATTTCGATTCGCTGAGAAAATCGCACGTGCGCTCGAGTACGCAGAACACGCACGGTTATAATATTACAACAATTGATTGACAGGCCGATTTCTAAGAATTCTTTCGCTACATACAAGCACGCAAAAACGCAAGCGCACACACACATACACAGTCGCACGCAAAAGTGTAATTTATATTTTTTTATATTTATTAACATTCAGGATTACAGACTCTGTCTTGAATTCGGTACACACAAAGATCATCGAAATGTCCACACCTCCCGATCGCGGGCGTATTTTTTTGGAGGACGGGGAAAAGTGTACTATTTTTAAAAGGTGAAACCCTCCGAATAGCGGACTCTTCCATGTCACGATCACCTTTATTGTTTTGAAACGAAAAATAATGAAAAAAAAAACGTTGTTTAATTATTTCATCGGTATACAGAGGTTGAAAGCAGTTCTGTTTTCTCTTCGACCGCGACTTGAGCAAACGAGTTTATTCACGAAGTTCTACAGAGACGTCAAATTTCTAAACAAACCGAACTTACCTATGTTTTTTCACGTAATTGAAGGATAATTTATGCGGTTTATTGGTTTTCTTCTGATAATTCCGTATGTATTATAATAGGAAATATTATGCTTACGGTTAAAAATAAAATTATAATTAGATTTTATTTAACGCGAAAAGTTCTCGATCTACACACTTACCCTTGACACCCTCTGTATAATCGGTTGAGCTGTTGGGGAACTTGGTAACCCGAGGTTTTATGGTGCATAATTACTAAAAACGAAATACTCATCAAACAGTAAACCAACAACTAATATTACAATACAAAATTATAAGTACTGTGTAACAATGGTTATCGTGGAACATTGTACCGGCAAAAGGCCAGATTACCCGTATCATTGAATTTTATACACGTAAACTCATACCTTGCGCTGTCCTTGCGCAAAGAAATCGAGCAACGACCAAGAAAATATTATTACAGCAACCGTGTATCGGTCATGTTTTGCGAAAATGTAATTATTATTATTATTATTATTTTTTTTTTCGATTTTCGCGCAATCATTTTAAATTACTACAGGTTTCGAAAACCATTCGATCGATATACCAGACGATCTGTCTGCAGGGAGCTGAATTAGCAACACAGAATTTCGTGAAATAATGTTTAGATTTATTGCTCTCAACCGGTGTCAACGAAACAGTGTTTAATGGACGGCGAAAAATCGGTGCCTAAAACACAACTGTCTGTAAACATTTTTGTATATGGTTTAATTGAGACCTATCGGTAAACTTCAGTCGAAAAACCGTTCCATTCCAAGCAAGTTTAATATAACCTTCATGATATAATATAATAACATTGAGTATGTGCAAGTACTACTCCGAATTTTGTTGTATTAACCGATGCCACGTGATTCATATAACATTCAAAGACGACGGTTTTGCTGGTCAATTGAAAATTTTAAAGCCCACCGTATCAGAGATCAGTGTAGACATCAGAGCTTTGATCATTTTCCGTCCACAATCTTCCATGCGCGTAGAAAAAAGAATCAGGTATCTTTTATAAGACGTACTGTTGGATCGTTTGAAACGATGGTTCCACGTAGTGTAATATAATTTATTTACTTTACATCTTAAACTCATAAAAGACACTAAAATATAATTCATATATACATGTTACCAGCATTGTTTTGAATACAGATATTCTATTGAAATCTTAAGAGTTCTATGTAATACCTCGTACTAATTCGGCGATGTATTACATTTTATAGTTATTTTAAATAACGCCTAAGCAATCTATAGAACTCCCGGGAGTGCCAATGCTATGTTAAGTAAAGTAAAAATGTTAATTATTTTAATAATTTGTATGATAATTGTATGCACATTTTAACGATACAATTATACATATTAACAGAGTTTATTTTTGGTTTTTAATTATATATAACTTATTTATTACAACACACCGACGATGTATGCCATTTTAGATACATAAAATATTACGTTTTACAGGTAAACATTTACCTATTTCCACGATTCGACGTGAGCAACTTATCTGTAATATCATATAACATATGATTGGTAGACGAATAAATGTGTGGACAAAAATTTTAAAAATGTTAATCGTATAAATTGTTTACATTATATACATATTATACGTCTTATCTTGCTCAGTTTTTGGTGTTCTACAGAATACCAAGTTGTTAAATGGAATTCCGGATTAAACACTTTGCTTGTAACATATACAATTCATTTCTGACGTTCTTTTTATTTTAATTTTTTATACTTCATCCTCTTCATCCTGCGTGTTTTACAGAAGTTTTCTCAATAATGTATTTGAAACAGATTATTATATACTTTTATTATTGCTAACCACGGAGGATAGTAAATAATATTATAGTCATATAAAAAGTGCCAGTTAAACTACTTGTACGCGATTAAAATGGTCGATTTAATTCACCTCTAGTAGTATATACTCTGTTTGTGCCTTAAACGAAATGTTGTTTGCTACTTAGTAAGTTGATTATATCCAAAAGGCTAAATAATTATAGATAGTAAGAGTAATAAGTAAAAAAAAAATGTACGACTTGGATTGTATAAGCAACTGTGTACGTACGAGTAAATTAATTATAACACTAAGTATAATATAATATACATACTTACTTACTGTACATAATCCATTAACCTTGAGATTACGTAGATTTTTTACCGTAACGACGGATTACAGGACCGTTATATAAATGATTACTGAAGCCACTTAAGCCGAAAAATCGGGGGATTCCGAAAATGCTTCGAATATATTATCTTAAATATTTTGACGTTTCTATATTTTTTCGTGCAATTTTTTTGAAAATTCTTTCCTTTTATTTACGTTTCTACATTTGTTTCAACGTATCAAAAATTAAAAGCACACAATGACGGAGTCTTACGAACCATTTATTTTAATCGCTTTTGAAATATGAAATAAATGTAATATCCCTTACGTAAAAATGTCAAACCAATAAATTACGTAAACTATTACAAAAATAAAAATAAATTATCAACAAATATTAACCGCCATTGAAACTTGAAGCTCTTTGAATATTATTTTGATATATTTTACAATAGTATGAACCAATATACTAGTTGTGCTTATGAACTATTTTAGTACGAATTTTCTGAAATTGTTATTGCTTAAAATAAAATTTAAACCATTTAAATCACAAAGAAATATTGTAGTTAGTAGGTACCGTTTGAACATTACATACCCTATGAATTTGCATGACTTCATAATTCTATATAATTTCATAAAAAATAATTAAATTGCATAGTAAGTAATCTTCGAACAACTGAATAGTATTATCACCACTAATAATATTAGTTAATGATCATAATAATAGTAATAACCCAAATAGAGTACAAAATGATATTAATATAAAAAATAAAACAGTTTTAAGTGCAGTAAAAGTAAATATCTATAAATTATAATTGAATAAAAAAAATGTTAATTGCCATTCGTCTTGAATCAGAAAAAAAAATTGTAAATGGTCAAAATTAAATATCCTTAATGGCAAAAATATTACTCCGAAACTTTTTAGAAATTAATTCATACCTTTAATTTGATTTTATTTACAGAACGCTTTACTGACGAGCAAATACTAGTGAAGATAATTGTATTTGATGTTACTACTTTTACCATTTTAAATTGACTAATTTGCACTAAATAAATAAGAATTAATTCCTTCACGACATATTTAATTCGCTTAAAAGGATTTTTTTAAATCCTGAACAAATAATTATTAGGTTATTTGACACTAACGTATGCCAATATAGCTGCAGGACATCGAAATGTGAAAAATGTTAGTTTGCGTATTTGCTGCGAAAGAACCTTATATTGTAGTTATACGTTTATTCAAAAGTAAAAAAAAAAATTACTTTCAACTGTTTCAATACATATGGCATAATTTTGTTCATGTCGTTTCGCCTAATAACGATTTATATACAAACGGAAAATGTACAACGTTTACGCTTGATCCGTATCAAATATATATTGTCTGCATTATTCGTTAGTAGTGACGGAGATTCTTTTTATTCTTTTATTTTCAAGATCTACAATATATACAAAACTTAAAGTTAAATAAGTACGTTGTTTGACTGGGTACAATTATATGCATTAGGAATATACGCCGATAGGTGACAATCTGTTGATTTTGTCATAGGGTAAACATTTTTTATTTTAAAAAATTACGGGACTAATAATTTAAAGATAACATTCTTATAAACTGTCATTTATAATATCAACTACATGATTATATTCACCAAAAAGGATATCTTCATCCACATTCTAACCAGTTTTTTTTTTTTATGATATCGCAAAATAAAAATAATATTGCACGATAGACAAATTATTAGGTGGGTATAACGAAATATTTTCAATACTTCGAAAAACTTCCCCACTTGTCAATGTGTCATAAAATTGGTTGGTTTGTTCTATAAATTGTTTTTTTGTATATTTTAATTTTTTTGTCTTTTATTCTAAGAGTAATGTGTTTACACAAGAAGTCGAAATTTTAATTGTTTTTTTATTTTTTCATTTTTCACATAGTATTTCTAATTATTCTGATATTAGTCAGTTATTTTTCCCCCTCTATTATTTTTCCAGTGTGATATACGATTTTTAATTGCCTCTGTATGAAATAAAACCATATGATTGGAACAGGGTTGCTATACATTATTAAAACATGGCTGAGCATTTATTGTAAGAGTCAAACTACGAGTTTAATGTTAAATGCATTTCAATAATTCCGCAAACTGCTGGTTGTAATATTATACTTATTTATTGATAGCTTAATAATATGTAAATAACGGGATTAAAACTGGACCATCTTCTAAAAACGGTACAAAAGCGTCCCGTTCGAAGTTTGCGGGACAACGGGACATGATGACATACTTAGGAGTGTTACATTTTATTAGAAAATTAACTTTATTATAGTATAAATATAAAATACAGTATTCAAAAAATGCTCTTTAGATCTTGCTCCAATCGAAGGCCGGCTTTGGGTGAACCATGTAACTTTTAAATTCTAATTATTAAACCATGTTTGAAATATTTCAAAGTGAAAATTGTATGTAAAATTCTACATGTCCATGCACAAACATACACACGGATACCGGTTGCGTTTTTGCGACGAGATAAAAAAAGCAAAATACATATTATGTATATATGTGTACACTGTACATGGTTCCTATAAATCCGTCAACATCGCAAACATCCCACGAATCGAATAAAACACGAACAAGCCTAATGGCTAATCAGCTTTACAAAATACAATCAAAATGTCGATTCACACAACTGCAGTGCACTCGTTCACGGCATATTCGTGGCATGCTCATTTGCATAGCAATATTTTCGTTCACTATGCCCTTTTACAATACGACACTATTTCGTCCGCTAATCGTGGATTATCATATCTCCCGAAATCGCCGAAAAACACAAATTTACTCTACGCATTTTTACGTCCCGCATTTCTATTCTGCTTCTCGCTGTTATATTTTACGGAAAGTATTTAGATCAGTATTTTCGAGTTCGTCTCGTTTCAATCCCGGTTTTTTCCCTCTTGTTTATGCACAACTGATTGTTCAATTTACTTTAAAACGGTAATCGTTTTGGTCTATTGTTTTGACCTTTTCCTTATTATTAAAACAGTGCAACCACGTATCCGTCTTACCGTTTTGGCTTACGAATAGTTAGTGTCTGCAAGATAATAATAAATTATGATTACTAAGAATCCCGAGACATTGCCGTTTTCTAATTTTCACGACCTGCGGACGCTATGAGTAATTTTGCATTTCAAGCGTAAAGAGAAAATCTCCGAAAAAAAATTTACCCCGTTCATGAACGATAAGTATTTTAATCTGCCTTATACAAAAATATTATCTTAATTTAAATTTATAAGCCGTATGAGCTAAATTAAACCACAGATATTATACGAAAAATGATGAACAGTTGGTTTAAAAATGTTTACGAAACAAACTGTAATTTAGAGCCATATAATACCTAAGTCAACATCAATTATTGTAAAAACATTAAATATAGTTAGGCTTTACATGTAACCCGGTTAAAGTATACGATATTTTACTATCTTATGATAACTTTCAAAACATAACATTGCAACGACATTAAAATAATTACTATTCAAACAGACATGCATTATTTATAAGTTGTTAGTTATAACTAGGGCTGGGATTTTAATGCCCTAAAAAACCCCAAAAAATATCCAAAAAAAAATGCTTTTTTGACATAAAAACTCTAAATAATGCCCTAAAAACTCCCGAAAAATGCCCTAAAAAAAATGATATTATGATCTAAAAAATTTTTTATTTTTAATAATTTTAGTATAAATTACAATAAAATTAACTAGAGTGATAAAACGGTGTTAACGACGACATAACTCGTACTGGACGTCGAACGATTTCATCGGACGTTGATTTCACCGATTTAAGATTATTTAAGAGGAAATGCGGGTAGAGTTTACTCAAAACTTGTCCGATAATATAATACGAATTACGAGTACCTACTTATAATCTGTTATATTTATTTTAAAACCATGTTGGTGTAAAAATCTTAAAATTAAATTTTAAATTCATACTTGGTTTCCAAAAACTCAAAAAATGCTCCAAAAACTCTAAAATGCCCTAAAAAATTAAGAAAATGCCAAAAAATGCAAAATAAACTTTCTTATTCTCATTCAAATGTACATAAAACAAATTTGTGACAAGACGAGCATTGCACAGTAAGCTTTGGAACAATGCAAAGTGCATCGGAATCCCTGCCCTTGTTATAACCATAATTATAATTGTGATAGAATAAGTCGTACAACATTCGACTGTAAAAATAAAAAAATGTAATTTTTATTTTCTTTACCATGAAATTCCATAATATCATCTGCATACGACAGTGTCTACAGGTACGTGTCGTCTTCAAACGTAATGCGCGTAAACATAGTGCCATAATATGATATTTCGGGACACGTTTGATGCTCCGTGATATGTTTTGCGTTTAAAACGAAAACAGACCGTCGCGTCGGTGAAGATCAAACGACAAACCCGCGACGGACCTGAAACAAGATTACTAATTTTACCAACGGCCGTCCGCGACAAAATAGAAACGGGAAAACGTGAGATTTTCGAGTGCAATGTGTTATTTTTCTATTTATAAACATGAGGCTTTTAGCGCGTCCTGATCCCATGCACACGTATGTTTGTCGTGCACTCCGCGGAGTCGCGTCAACCGTCCTTCGCGTGATCGTCTATGCTAAACAAATATCGACCCCAACGCGGGCCAGGACCGACGTTCCGTGCCGTGCCGGCGGCCGCGGCGCGCGAGCCGGCATAGTTAAGAGCTCGCAGCGAACGGAGATGAATTATTGAATAGAATATTAATAACGCCTTGATCTGGATGGAATCCACGAGCTGTAATAAGATGTTTCCATATGATATGAATAATGCATACGGGTACACTGTGGTAGCTTTCATCCCGCGCGACATGTTATTTTGCTAAAATAAACCTAATCAAAACGCCAATCGCTTTCCGATGAGTCAGTCGCGAACATTCGAGTTCTAGGCACGTTCGGTTCAGCCACACACGGCGGGCAAAATTGTATGAACAAAAAATGCCTCCACCGTATGACTACCTACTTTTAGAATATTAACAACAACGCGCGCGCGTATAGTGCATAGGATTCGCTTATAACGATCTCTGAGAGATGTAGAATATCGAATCGTTGTATTCGAACTTCGCGGCATACCAGGATTACTTATATTATTTTGATTTTTTTTAAAAACTTGAACTTCACCAATTCGTCGTCTTAATTCTTGTTACGGGTTATGTTTAAAGATGGATGCTATTCGTTGGATGGTTATTGTTAATGAGGAGTTCTAGTGTATGAGTGTTCATGTTGGTAAACGGAAAAATTAACTTACAATTGTGTACTCCGTTCTACGTTATTTTTCTTTTGTCGATAAATTGATTTCTCGTCAATGTTATACATTTTGCATACAAATAAATTTATTAAATAACTATTTTTCTATATCAACACTCGCTAATTTCTCAATATTTAATGCAGAACAAAATTTTTTATTTTATTTTTTTGTTGATATTGTTTTGTAATTTAAAACCAAATTTATCTTGATAACATATTTATATTTATATTATCGTTGTAACCGATTGTGCTATGTAAGGAATCGTATACAGTAAGTAGATTAATCTGTAAATATGTTGTTTTCAAGAGAACATAATAATTATTACTTATATATCACTGATAAAGTCAAATCATATTTAGCATAATATCTCGAAGACACTTTAAGACGTTTGACTTTCGAAATTTCAAGTTGAAAATCTGATGTCATTAAACGCTGTAGAACATGTAAACACAAAAAATGTATTTTTGATAACTTTATTTGAAATTTTTTTTTTTATACATATATACTCGTATAAATATTATAGTGGAACGTGGTTAGATATTTTTTAATGTTAAAGCAATTGTGGAGAATGTGTAGATATTTTCATTGTAGCCAAACTTATAATTTACATATATATTTAATTTTATAACTAAACAAAGGCATCCTCGGTAACCATAAATATTGGCCAAATATTAGCTTTGTCAGATAAAGTTAACTTTATATGTACATGAAATAATGTTTTTTTCACAGATATATGTTAATTGGATTATACATGTTAGAGTTTTTAAGTATTTGATTAAGTTGCTTGTAGAGATTAGAACCATGTTGAGAATTTCGAATAAGTGCATGGAGGACAGGATTTCTTCTCGTTCTTGTTGATATTTCCGGAATCTAGTTTATACGTGTTTTACGGAAATGAGTCCTCTACAGGTATAACAGGAAGCTAGTTCTTTATTTGACATCAGATATCCGTATGTTAGTAAGTAAATGAAGTGTTGACGGTTTATTATTGTCTCCTGTCTTCTAGTGTGTTCTTTAAAAGGGAGGCATGGAAAAAATTACTTTTTGATTCCATTTAGCTTTGTTGATTGTTTTAGCCAATTATTTTGCCATGTATCGTGATATTAATTTTGTATGGTCTATTATTGCAAATTAGACCACTCTATTGTTTCCGGCAATGAGACTGTGTCCAGGGATCCAGAAAAAGGAAAGAAGTTGATTATTTAATAACATTTATAATATTAATATTTATCTAGGCTGTTTCTCGTGTTTCTCTTGTAACCTTTGTCGTTGGTCATCATTGTGTTGAAGTGAATTCACTATAAACTATAACGAGTGTACGTGGGTGTCTGTTAAATAGGTGTACGCCATAATGTGACATGTGAACCAAATTTAATTAGTTTCTACATGCGGGCACTTTAAATTATGATTGTCATAAGTCACAGCTAAAGGCTTTGAAATTGATACGATTTATTCTTAAAGTTTACGCGGCGCGTTTTATCCGTTTTATAACTGGAAAGTTTTCCGTGAAAATGAAATAAAGCGAACCAAGTAATTCCAAGTGCATAGAAATGTTGACATTATACGAACCGTACGATGAATGTATTTTAATTTACTGCATAGTTTTTTGTTATCCGTTTGCGCATTATTGCACGCGTATATTAATATAAAAATTTAATAAATATTTCCACGTCGAATTAAAACGTGCCCGTTAAGGTTATAAATTGGAAAATAGGTTTTACTCAGAAAAAATACAAGTTTCCAATCTGGATGCACTTCCGATGATACTATATACTTGTATATAATGACATAGCGATGCTTATACACAATTGTTTCCTACGAGAGTTGGATGCAGACGTTGACTATCGCAATAAACACATGCAAGTTTAAATATAGATACCGTGTCGTAATATACTAGCTCGTTCGTTACATGACTTTGGCGAATGGCATATCGGACTGTTATCGGGGGGAAACATGAGAAATGGATATATTTTTAGAATATAGATACATGGGTTCTAAAACACATTTGCGATAAAGACTCAGGATAATCTATCATACAGTTGATTAGCTTGCACACTACATCGGAATATCAACGACGAGTAGCAAAAGATACAAGGACCAATGTGGCTAGAAAAATCTGGAGAAAACCTATTGAAATACCACACTTTATAACCGAACGTATTACGTATAAAAATCATCTGATTTTATAAAATGTTTTAATTTGAACAGACCAATATGGGTTCTAAGCCACGAATCAACATTCTAAAATAGACAACACCAATGCAGAGTAAGGACCAATAAAACATTTTGTATATAATATCACAATTCTTTTTCAGAAAGCAAAATATTGAGTTTAACAAACTATTTTCCATATTATAGACTTTAAATATTTCCGAAGAATTGCAACACCTACAAGTGTGCAAAATACCGTTTTATTATTATACCTAAGCCGAACCGACTGATTATCAAACAATATCGGTTTCTTATCTGTTGTGCAATTGATTTGTACGTGTAATATTAATAAGTAAGTCGTTGGGGTTAAGTCCGTTTTACGGAACGCTAAACATTTACGACGAAAACTGGTCGAAATAAATTTTGAAATATATGACATAGGTTGAAATAAATAAATACACTAGTACGAAAACTTAATGCAAACATAAACTCATATATCAAAAGTTGTTTGGTTTTGAAAATTGTTCTGGAGCCAATTTTACACTCTCTCGGTACTAAAATACACATCGAGTAAGCATATTTGAACTAAGTTAAAGAATGCGAAATATGTGTCAACATCAAAACCAGAAAGGGCCTTAAGTAGAAATGCAATCATAACCAAATTGAAAACATTAAAACTTCAATTCATCGCTGTGGTTCACGATATTATCATAAAAATAAGTTTATTTCTGTAGACGGTGTAAAATTTCTATTGAAAACGTAAAAAGGACACGTTTATCATACGATGTATTCTACAAAAACGAGTATTCGTGAACTTATTGAAAAAAAATATTTAATTTAATATAATCTTATACATTTTCAGTAAAAACGGGATATTAAATGCTTTTTGTTTTTCAGTGCAGTGCGTAAATGAAACATTTAAAAGTTAACGATTATTTTTAATGTTGCTTATTTAGTTCTATATAATCTGATTTGAAAAAAAAAAACAATCGGTAATATTTTGTTATCCAACATATGCGATTATTATTCACTCTTTTTTATAATTTTTTTTGAAAAAGTAAATTGTTCGATGAAATTCTTGAAAATTAAAAATTATTGTTCAAATAATTCTTCTGGTAAATATCGAAATAACTATTGAAGAACGTCGTCACAATTTACGTCATAATTATTACGATTGTTGTCCGACGGTTCAGCAGAATATCAGAATAAAGCATACATTTTCGAAAATACTCTAAAGTTATTCAAAATTAACCTTGTAACTTTAACGCTTAATATTATTTTACGTGCCAACTAAACTTGTGTAATTTAAACGCACCATAAATCATACACATATTTTCTCCCTCTCGTTCAAAACGATCAACGCTTTTATTACAAAACAAACTCAGCATTTGACTTATAATTATAAATCACAATCAAGCTGCCGCACAGATTTGATATAATTTGCTATGATGTTCCTACGTTATTAAGTCGCAGATCAATGGTTGTAAAATTATTATAATTTTAATTTTATACCAACATTTGGGAATTTCGTTTTTTTCATTTCAGACGTTTAGTCTTCAGCGCATCAATATCTTTGGGAGTTTTGGACCATTTTCATACTTAATTTTACGAGAGAAATAATTGTTTCAATTTGTTAATGATTTTAATATCTTCATCAATATGAAAAACAAGATACTCGTTTTACCGAAACTTTTTCGACCGTTTCTTATTTAGAATTTCATATTTCACAATGCAATCAAGCCACTAAAAGTCGAACTTCAGTGGGAAATGTCGCATTATCCGCCGTAATCATGTACTCCACAGAATATTTACACTTTCATTTATTTATTTATTTCTTGTAAATCATTAACACGGCGCATTGTGTAGGTGATTGTAGTACATGGCTGCATGGGGAGACGATAATTTATTAAAACAAATATTGTTTTTTCGCTCGTTAGCCGTAACATACAAATCGGTCAGCTTCAGTTTTATTCATTTCCCGTTGTATTATAACAACACATCGTTCACCTAACGTCACCTAATTACTGCAGATCTTAAAAGACATCGAATAAATGTTAAATTTATTGATTTGATAATATACATATTCACTAAAATCGTAGAGATCGTTGACAAAAAATATGCATATATGGACGGAGAAATGTTTATCTTGCATAACACTCGAAAGCATATTATTATTTCGAAGATTAGAGTGCGTTCAGCATATTTGTCATATTTCAAAACGTTTGACAAAAACTACTTTTTCCACTAAATCGTGTTTTGATATCTTTTTTACTATTCATAAAAATTGACATGAAAAACATACATAACTTATAAAAAATAAATTCAAGTATTTTTCGCCTTTTATCGTCCCTATACTTGTCCAGCCAACTCAACCCTTATAAAATATTAACGGTTAGCTAAACATGTTTGTCTAAATGTCAAATGTGAATTGTAATCGATCGATTGTTTATCGTCACGCTGCTGACACATTTATGCATAACAGTCAGACGGAAACATGTGTGTAAAAATAGCAATCATACCGACAGTGAAAACAACAACTGAATGAATAATATTATTTTTTAATTTTATGGAAATCTATTTAGAAATAATAAATAAATTAATGCATGATTACGCGGGTAAGATATTTGTAACAATCATAATCCGTACGCATAAGCCGGGGAACAAGCTATTTTACATACAAATGCATATTTTGCGGACGGGTAATGTTTTCCGATAAAAACAAATGTGAACATATTTTTTCAATTTTAAGAGAACGTTTTAATGCTTTTTCAATGTATTCATGTATATAACTTAGCATTACGTTTTAATCTATTTATAAACGTACATGAATTTAAACCTTTTAACCGATATTTACCACATATTTTAGCATACATTTTCTATTTGTTTTTTTTTTTTGTTAACCTAACCTAACATTTATTAAATTTTTTATGATCTATTTTTTATGAAAACATTTCTTTGTCAAAAACAATTACCAGTATGATTATAGAATATCATTTGTAAAAAAAAAAAATAAAACAGACAAATTTTACACAGCTGCAATTAAAAGTGATTGAATACAACATAAAATATATATTCTATACATTTTTACTGTTCATAAAATCATACAATATATTTTTGTTCAGACTCAAATAATAAGAAGTCATCAATTCAAACATCAATATTTTATTATCTTTTATTAACCCGACAATGTTATTTTTCGAGTACAATTGTTCAGTTTCTATATTTACTTAAGAGATAAATTAAATTTCGAATCCACTCGCATGTAATATTGTTGCTCGTATAATTTAAGGAATTTCACGATTTCAAATACCAAAAATAATTAATTTCGAAATCATATTATAATATAATGTAATATATTATCAAACGAATATATTGGTTACGTATTTTTCCGTAATGTTTTGTAAGTAAGACATTAAACGTACAGGTACATTTATTGTGAGTTATTTAAATTTGGTAAATATTGATATTTTTTATTGATATAGATTATTAGCTGGACACTTCATGAACAATGTTCTGCCTATTTTTCCATAAGCATTTAGCTATAGTAACACTTAATTCTTTCGTTTGCTGGATAATATGGTGTTATACGTAGTGTAATGTATTGTCGTATCCAATTTTCTTTTATATAAAGATACAAATAAAATTTCACCCGTACAATTTTAAATAAAATAAATCAAACATAATAAATTATAACTTAACTTATCAATATTAACAATTTATTAGTATTTGTGTTATTTTTTTAAAAAAGTCTTTATTTCTTGGTATTAGCATTTTTTTTTTTTTAAATGACAGTTTTATAATAAAAAATAAAAATAAAATAAATAAAAACATTAAAAAATGTTCCACTTAACTGGTACTATGTGAAATATACATTCTCTACCATCGGTAGAGTCGTTTAGTATCTGGGTTCAAACTTAAATTTTTTTTTGGTAAAGATGAAATTCGTAAACCATGGCGATGAGCTTACATCTGTTATTTTTCACAGTTTGCGAATCACTATAATAATGTGATAAGTAAAGATAGTTTTAGTAGTATGATGTGTAGTAAGATGCCAGTGAATATAGGAGGTTACACCGACGTTTTTTGTTGAAAATGCATTTCATTGCACGAATAAAAGTTTTATAGTGTAACGCACATTATACCAACATTTGATAACGTTTTGATTCATAGTCGCCAAGATAATAAATGGATATATGTGTTACTAGAAGAATTTACCATTAGTTGTAGCGTGTAAAGGTCGTAGTGTATGTAAACACTCCGTGTAACAGGGCGATAGTGGATTTATAACACCTTTGTCCGTATTATTTATCATTGCAATTTAATATTTAGCTACAAAAGTTGCGTTGCTGAGCAATTTAAAACATGTCAGTTAACACCTTCGTCCAATGACCACCCCATCAATTCCGAACGCGTTAACCATTACATTCGTTCATGACTACGAACAAACGCACAGTCCCGTGTTCAACTTTTCTCCGAGGGTCGAGTTTTCAGAACTATAGTAAACGAAAAAAAAAAATAGTACCCTTTTCACGGTTATTATGATGTTCGGAGTGCCGCTAACGTATAGTGCACTTTGCGCGCGGAAAACCTCAGTTATATGCCCGGGGGTGCGGCGGTCGATCTCAACCACCGTACTGTATCGTAACATGACTGTCCAAAAGGACGAAAACACATCGACTACGATAATATAATTCATACGCACGACTTCTTCGGGAAATAACCCCAAACTACAGACTTTCACGACCACACCGCAGTATTTAGAAAATCACGTCCGACGTCTGAAACTACAGAATCATAACGGATCTTGCGCATTCTCGTCATGATGACGGTTTTCTGGTTAAATGGGGCACAAGTCAAATTTCGAATCGTTTCAGATTAGGTAGGTACGCATTATGTTGAAAATTTGAAATGTTTATTTGTTAAAAATTACTACAAACTGTTATATAACCACATAATATTGTTATTGTAGTATGTTATAACAAGACTGCAGCTAGCGTCCTAGACTTTGTCTTCCCAAATAATTTTTATTTAATAATTATAAAAAAAATCTTTAAGAAGAACAATTTTATTTCCTAAGAATCATCCATTCAAAATGTATATTCTGCATAACCTGAACATTTGTTACGTGTTAAATTTTTCGTTTATTCTATTAAGGTATTTTATTCATTAACCATAGGTAGAAGCTCAACGATAAATCGTTTATTAGTACTAGATACTATATAGTATATAGCAAACTAATTGCTTTTTAAAATATACAAATTGCCTTTTCAAAAAAAGTAAGGGCCAAATTTTAGTTGTCTCTAATAGACAGGCCATCCTATAATATTATAAGGATTGCTTCTCAAAAGGTTATACTATAGTTAATTTCTTTAAATGAGTAAGTAGTGATTCATAAAATTTAATAAAAATATTTCAGTGAATTTTGATATATGGACAATGGACATATGCATACTTGTATAGGAAACTAAAATAATTTTGTGCTTGATACACATTAAATAATCACAATGCCTTATTCAACAATAAAATATTTTATTAAAAAGTATAAATGATTATTTAGACATTTATTAACACCAAGCAGGTTATATAAATCAGTCTTAACTAGCTGACGAATTTCTTTTGTGTAACAGATCTTGTATCATAAAATGTATGTATACCAACTTTTGACCATCACCGCGCTCCTGTAGTATTTTATATCCACCAACGTATTTTTGAAATTTTTAAAAATTTGGATCATGTGTCGTTATAGTGGATTTTTTCTGCTCTTGGCTCACACATATTTTATTATGTTGTGCGATTGCATTCATTTGGACATTCTTCGTAAAACCATTTTTAGTTTAAACTAAGACTGTCCAAAGAAACTAATCGGTCTCCAGTTATTTTGCCTTGCAGATAGCTATTAAACTAAAAGTGAAACGAAGATAAAATTATATCTTTAAATCCTTTAAAAATTCTATACCAATATTATTATAAAAAATATGAAAATAGAATAAAAAATTACTAAAATACTTAATGGGGAATCAATTCAATCCCGGTTTCACAGCAGTGCACTTTTCTGGGCAAGCCCTCAAGCTACACATATCTTTTTTACAAAGTGCACTTATTATTAAAACCTGTTTACGGTTATAAATATCAATAAAAGTATAAAAAAAATATTAATTTTATTGTCTTATTAGAGATCTTTCTGAAAAGAAGCTTTTTTGACTAATGCCCAATTACCAGAAAGCTGCCTAAGTATGGTAAAGTATAATAGTGCAAAACTCCGTATCCTATATCTAAATAAGTACGCTTTTAATTTCTTATTTCGCCACACTAATTTTAATCTATACATCATCAATGAACAAGAACGATATAAAGACAATATAAAAAGTATAATGATCAAGTTATAGAGAGAGCAAAAGTAAACTGATAGAATAACCGTGAAAAACGAAGAAAAACAAACTAGTTATTTTATAAAAATAATCGTCGTTACTATTTTTAGTGATTCCGCTCTTGGATTTTTTCCAACAAACTACACTTATTAGTTTTCAAAATGTTCACTCAAACCTAAACAACCCAAGTCATACGCTTACCGTCGCCTGTACCAAAGTTTATTACAACTTACTACTATACAGCGGTTTTAATCATCATAATTCATCAGTTTGAATAAATTGTCTCTGAATCAGCTTACTCGCACTAATTCACCCACTCGAAGACTTTCTTACAGAATTACTTGCCCGTCATCCTTCTCGGTAGCATACAATCTGAATTGCACCGTACGTAAAATAAGTTTATATTAACAAGTCGGGTAGTAAATAAGCCGTATAAAACGTGCGCTGCCATAGAGTGGAAATGAAACAATATGGTGACCGAGATAAGGAAGTAAACTACAAAATTATTTGAAAACATATTTAGTGCCGTTAGCGGAAAAAGTACAACACATAATTTACAGTTTAGTAGCGTAGTGAAAATTCTAGAAAAAGATTGAAGAAAAACATTATACCCTTTAGCAATATTGATATTCGTATAGAAATGGGAAAAAAGAATGCGAATGCTAGTGATAAATTTAAAATCAAAATTATAACGGCAGGCCTGCAGAAGAGACAATTAATGGAGCGCAGTAATACCATCCCGAGAACAACTTGAGAATGTTCTTAACATTCTTAAGATTTATTTTCATAATAATTTCTATAAAACAATTAAAAGATAAATGAACTTCGCGTTTGCGTAAACAGTGAATAATAGTGTTAGCATTGTAATAGTTGAGACGTGACGGAAAGAAGTTTTTCAATTAAAATTTATAAATCCATGAAGTATATAAAAAAATGTTACAAATTATGTACGGCATGCGCGTGCTTTGCACGATTCGTGTATTTTTGCACGGCGGACATGCAAAACACGTTTTGCGGTGAAATGTTAAAAATTAATTCATTCTGTGAATACCTCGGCACTAGCGGAACAAACTTTTTACCAGAGATTAAGTTTTTAAAAGTTTTCTCCATTCTCGTAAGTTTTTTAGGTTAATTGACTTATAATTTGATAGTTGATTCTATTTAAACCTCGTGTCAACCGGATTTGAAATATATAAAAAGCCAAAAGTCGTCCGGAAGTTATTATTGTTTCTCGTTACATGACACGCAACTTTTGTCTGTAAATTCCGGATATGACGTTATAAACAATTACCAATTACTAGCTATAACCACCGCATTCAACCGTCAGGCAATATTCATTTTTATAACTTTACGAAGATAGTGCGTTATATGGTTAATTGTCGAGAAGCGTTTCGAATTCGTTTAACGCAAAATACTATATAAGTACTTTATATTTTATACTAAATTTACCGTTCCATATTTAACATTATCATTTATAAGTTATTAACGTACATGTTTGTTCGATTTCAAAGTGCTTGACGCTCGTCAATGAATCCGGTCACAGCCGTAACAACTGCATTCCACCAATAATATGGTTGATCTCTCAACAGCGCGGTTATGTATAACACGAAGTTATCGAATTGTGCTTTGCACGCGAATGCCATTGATAAAGATTAATATATGTTGAAATATAAAAAAAAAATCAAACGGATTAACCTCAAAAATCATAATGCATTTCATTCACCATACCATGTAATGAGCTTTTAATATATTCCGTGTATATTCAAATCGATTACTTGACGCTCATCAACGAATCCGGACCGAAGATACCTCAGAGTTAAGTACGGTGACAATACGTTAAATCGAATAAAAGTTATTACAATATCACTTGCCATTTTGTCGGTAGAGTCCCACTGATATTTTTCTGTTTTTTGAATTTTTTATTTTTTACACCTTTAGTGAACCAAAAGCCGATTTTATCGATCGAATAGAAACTATTGAACGTGCATATTTTTTTATTATTACGTATATGATATAATATTTTATCGTACTATGGCATCACGACGTGTTCACGGTAAAATTGTTCGATAAATTTAAAAATTCAAAAGGAAACTTTTAACGATTTTCCATCGTCACGAATGAAAACTATACACAATATAGTATTGTAAAGTTATCGAGCATAGTTCATTGCTTTGTCGCTTACGCTTTCAACACTCGGTGGGTGCGGGGGGGGGGTTGGCGAACCATAAACAAAGTTACAGTGGTCTTACTCCAAGTAATTAGAGAACAATTACAATATTATGAATGGAGAACCCGGAGACGCGTTATATGTGAACCGGGTAGATGCTACCACGTCCATTGTACACGTGACGGGTTGAGAATGGTATGTAACGTCGTAACGAGACGAGCCATTGTTTAAGGATGTAGAATATTGTACGAGATACTCGAAGGATGGCTTTTAATGAATTAAAATTTGTTCAACGAAACGAGCACGTTCTTCGATGCTTCTTCGGATACGCGTTGACAGCAAGTCAAAACGGTTTTGAAAGAACGGGACGAAATCAATTTTGATAAGCTGTTGTGCAAGTTCATGATTTTTAAAAAAGATTTACTTTTACGTACACAATACGTATACAATATTGAATAAGAACAAAATGTTCATACACTTTTAATCTGTGCTTGTGGTGGTTCAGGGAGATATAGTCATATATGAACATAATTTAAATAATATATTTGTAAGAAAAATGTATTTACAACGAATGTTATACTCTGAGTTTATCCATTAGATCCATTATACACTACTGTAATACAAGCTAAACATTAAAATTTATTGGAAATAATAGAAAACATAAGTCCTTAAGATGATATACAGGGTGTCCCATTGGGTTTTACAGTGATCGATATTTCCCGTGTTATTTAAGATAGTCAAATTAGATTTTTTTATGAGGATTTCTGGGTAAGAGCAATTTTGATGACAATTATTTGGTAAGTATAAGTATATTATTATATAAATTAAAAATTTAACCTTTTACCTTATTATTTTTGCGAAATTTGAAGATTTCCATTTTATAGTGTTTATTTTTTGAAAATGTTTACTATTACTTTCAATGTTCATTAACTTCTTGATTTTTAACAATTTTTCTAGTTTACAAGAAATAGTCTACTATAATACTAAATACACAATTTAAATAAAAATTCCTTTGCCCAGAGATGTAATTTAAAAAAAAAAATAACATAATTTGGCCATCTTTATTAACACGAATATATCGATCTGTGAAAATCCCGGTGAGACTCTCAATATAGAAAATAATTAAAAATTATAATTACTAACAATTGATATACAGAGATTTATTTCCTTAAACAAAACACTTTATAAATAGCACTTAATATTACATTATTATTGTTTTAATTTATTTTATCATAAGTTGGCAACGGACATAAAATGTACAGGTCCCGAATAATTCATAAGCTTATAATAATCAATGAATTTCCATACTGCGTTTAACTTAAACTACGTTAAAAAACAATTTGCCATTGATATGACCTATTATCAACCCACAACATGAAATTTAATTAGGTGCTTACATTGTGCAATGCTTAAAAAAACTTGATTTTATGTAAAAAAATAAACAGTAGTGAACACAGTGTACGTCATAACCTGTATGCAAGTATATTTCGTATGGCAGATTAGCCAACAACAATAACATAATAACAATATTCGGAATTATTACTGTGACGTATTATAATAATACCTTTTAAATAAACAGTAAGACTAGAAGTGCGTCCAAAACCATGATAAATCATGAACAGAAGAAGAAAAAAAATAAACTTTTGCACTTAAAAATAATATCCAAGTGAAAGCTACAATGTTGTGAAAACCAACTACGGTGGGCGCAATGGTATAATATAATAACTGAGCGGTAAATATACATATAGGTTACCGGAAATGTTGAAATTTTAAAAAACGATGACAATTACTAGAAAATAATGGAAATTAATTCTACGATTAGGAAAATATATAAATTAATAAAATAGAAAATACTTAATTTATATATTTATAATTTAAAAAAAAAAATGGAGAGTAGTTCAAGTTTAACCATATTATAATTGACATCAAAAAAACTATAAAAAATATCTCACCCAAAAATGTTTACAAAAAAATTAAAATTGCAAGATATTTAATTGTAAAATAGATTCAAATGATATAAATAATTGATAGATTATCAATATGAGCTGAATTACCCGTGTCTCGTACGAAACTGCCATGGCTGAGACCAACAATTACGATGATTTAAGAACACAGCAAAAAAATCCGCGATCGAGTCGTTCTTAATGAACTTCCATAGATGCGGCAATCGGTTATAGAATTTGTTTGTTTTACCTGTCGCTGCCGTGTCAGTTTAATTTTTTTTTACATTTATTAGTTTAATTTGTTTAAATTTCTGTAAAGAGTATTTTTAACGCTACACTAAATCTTATTACAAAATTAAATTAAATCAAAATAAAACGGTATGGTGTCACTATGCTTATAGTTATAATATTTGTATGGTTTTTGTAATTGGAACCAATATTCGGGACCGCTTTCGTGATAAATTATTGTTTCGGCGATATGATTTGTCAAAAATTATATGGAAACGGAATGAGGCCATTGGAAGCGTCAACCGGAATTTTTCCTATACCAATGTCTATAAATTACTTGGAAAATACCAACGGCAATTAGTCGTTTTGTTAGACAACCCTCATATTCCTTGATAATTTGAGAGTTTTCACGTACGTCCACAAATTGGATGGACTTCAAGCAAGCGTTAATTTCATTAGAAACTGTTGAAATTACTGGCATCGTTTGGCGAAAATCACCAGCCAGCAAAAAAATCTCCAAAGAGCTCATGATGATTTCGCAAGTCTATTATTGTTCAATCGAATGCCCCGTATTGCAGTTCCCGTTCGAATTCTCATCAAATATATGAAATTATACAACTTTTGCAACTACCGTCCAAAATATCAAAAAATTTAATATCGTTGTAGAAACTTTACATTTTATTTAATTCTATTTTATTACAGATGGTCGTTATCTTTAGAAATTTGCATCGCCTTTTTTTTATCCATGTAACTAAGGTTACCCACAAATCAACAAATTAATTAAATACATTTTTCCAAAATCATTGATATTTTTTTTGTTTTTTGTCAATTTCAACCCTTAAATTTGAAAATTCTCAAAATTCTTACATATTACTCGCTTAGGCCATGATACAAACATATTTTGAAAACGTCAATAGTCACTAGTTATCATTGTTTAGACTGTGCGTTAACTATGAATCAGTCAGTCAGTCAGGATTTATTTTTTTATACATATAGATTACGAAAAAAGTATTATATTATATTATATAATAAATATATAAAAAATGATAATGCTTAATACACACACATGTTACAAGATTATTTAAAAGAAAAAAAATATCACCGTATTTATATAATACATTGAAATAATTAAATTGATTTTATATCTATATATTTTTTCTGTCATGTTAAATATTATAATACTATGATATTTTATAATTCAAGAATCACTCATTCACTGATCAGCGTACAGCCAAAATTATAATGTGATGATTAATTTTAAATGTTGGGGGATCATACCTATAACCGTCTATAAAATGTGTAATATGTGAGTAGGCGCAATAAAATATTAATTATTTTCGATAATCGCACGTTGAAGGGTCAAAACAGATCAAGGCTCTTGGCTGGATGTATAAATATTTTTATTAGGAAACATTTAATTACTTTTCACGTGTTGAGTTTAATAATAATAACTGATTGAAGTTCATTTTGCAAGTTAATATAATATTGTTAACGAATAAAAATAAACATCATTAGAATATACGACGATCGTGGGTTTTTCAACCGAAAACTTTTCTTTACTTCCAAATGATTGTTATTACCGTTCAAATCTTAAGCAGTAAATCGTCTCCCGGGCTAAGCCGGATATTCCATATTGTATATTATATAATATTTACAATTCGTATACGTTGTTCACAAACATCATCTATCCAGGTCAGGGAATGTTCAGGTTCAATCAGGTTGTGTTTGAGATTTTGTGCAAAGACCTGCTTGCGTGTACGGTTAACTTTTCGTTTGTTAACTCTTTATTATATTTTTGTTGTAAACTTGTTCGTCTCGTTAATTATTGTACTTATTGCACGTACTAGTGGTATCGTTTATTACGTTAAACGTGATAACGATATTAACATGCAAAAAACTTGCGTCAAATTCGTTATTCGACTACACATAATCATCAAAAGCTTTGTGCGACCCGACGCTACGCTCTGCGTCAAGTTTAACTCGGTAAGCTCAATTATCAAAATTAAAACTAGAAAACAGTTTAATGAACGCATCACGCGACATTTAATTATATGTTCAGAGCATAACAGTTAATAACATTTATTCCTAAAATCAGTGTCGTGGATGTAATTTTAAAACGGCGAGTTTTGATAGTATTTTCATGCTTTGACCCATGTCGTATTATAATATTCACATCAGTGATAATTCTACAGTTTAATAACTACGTTCGCAATGAGCATTATACGAGTATCACCATATTATGTAACACCATTAAAGTACATCTCGTGGAAAGCGTGTTTTCGGTGCGCAGTCTTGTAGTTTGTTTTTCTCCATACGCACATAACGGAGGGTTTCATCATATGTGCCGAGTCTTGAGTGGAACTTTTTTTAATTGGTCTTGGATTTCTTATCTTCCGGTAATGCTATTCCGATTTCGTCATGAACCTACTTGTTACGTATGAACCAGAATTTTTTTTCTTGTTCAATTATGCCTAAAACTTCGCATTACTTATCGCATTCAAACTGTACAACGCACTATGTATTTATACGTATATAAATTGAAAACTTTGTCCTTAGCCAATCCGTAGTAATCGTAATAAATTGATTTATCGTACGTACGCATGGATTTCGATGTCCACGATTTATCGTCTGGAAATCAAACTGTCAACGTAACGCGGATTTTCACAACGGTCGACGACAATGATTTTTAATACGATCCAGTTGTACACATTGGAACCGAGTTGTTCCGGAACAGTCAAGATCAAATATAGTGCGCTATTTACTCGGCACAACTGGCCGTGCACGGTGACACATTAATTCGTTTTCCCACCGCTCGCCGTTATTTACACTGTTTTTATTTCGCCCGACCGTTCGCCGTTATTGGTCTGCTGCGGACGTACCGTCTGCGAAAACTTCTTCTCGGCAAATACATTCAACGTCGAGATGGCGAACCGAACGCCGGGCAACGTGTACTAGCCCCGTATACGTACAAGGTATATCGCAGGGATGGCAAATCCATGGCACGCGTGCCCGGGGTGGAACGCGTAAATATTTTGAGGGCGCGCGAGAAATTAAAATATTTTTGGAAAAAAAAATTCGCTATACTGAGAAATTAATTAGGAGAAATTCAGCGTGATAGGGCGATAGGCAAATCGATCGTAAACATAGGGAACAAGATTTTGAATATATGGAATGACATTCCAAAAGATTTTTCCACTTTAAAAATAGTAGCATTAGCTGTTTTGTCTATTTTTTCTTCAACATATTCATGGGCGTCACTATTTTCAGCAATGAATTTTATAAAATCTGAAACCGACTAACTGATGAATGCAGTGCAGCATGTACTAATTATATAGGCCAAATATCAACTAATCGGCATTTAAACAACAAAAATCACATAAAAAAAAAATAACTAACAAAATAATAATATTATAATTGTATGTACCTAAACCAACCTTTTTTATACTAATACATTATTAGTATACAATAAAATAAAGATAATTTTTTTTTTTTACAATAATGAATATAACAAAATATTTTTCATGGCACGCTCGAGCAAAAATAAAACGTAATTTTTGCCATGCAATGTTGAGAAGGTTTGCCACCCCTGGTACATCGTATAACGACTACATCTGTGAGACGTATTGCACGGCCGATAGTGATATCCACTGTTGCGCCGGATAGCTAGTCGGGCGAAACAATGCAATTTCACCGTATCCCAGGCCGCCTGGTAAAATATGATAATGACGCTGTTCGTCACGATACAGCGGTGTATTGCATTCCTCGGTGCTGTAGTAGACGGAGAAAAGAGTTCGGCATTCTCGTGGCGGCCGACTGTACAACGGTAACTAACCTAACGCGATCCTTTTCGTTCGTGGGTATTTTTCAACCGGCAGGAAACAATCTCGTTAAATTGAAAACTCGTCTAGTTCCACAACCGATTTACTGTCGGGTATAATGAATTTGCATACACGTAGGTAAAAAAAAAAAAAACAGGAAAATATTTCTGGTTCATTCGTAACGAAAACTAACACGGAGCCTCCCTTGATGGTACTCAGACACTATTTTCATGTCTTGTGAAAGCTGACGAACTCTGTGTATGTAATGCAAACTATTCTTAACAAAGTTTTTGTTAATTTTTACTTACAATATTTAATTGTTTTATATTACGTTGAGTTTTATTTTTGTTACGGATCAATTCGTTATAATAGTTCATCGATCACGGGCTCATTGTATACCTATACCAACATAAATTATGCCACTGAAACAATTTTTTTTCTAACTTGAGTTTTGAGAAACATTTTTATGTAAAGAAGGTATTCTTTATAAGAATACGATTCAATTATTCCAAGGTAGCCTATACGTGATACGCTTGAGCAATAAGTACAATAGTTGTATAATGTACACCTTAACGTGATTGGGGTTGTCTTCTCAAAAGGATTGCCACTTTTCTTTGCATGAGTTGCTTAGACTAAGTAATAGATTTTCAGTCGTTTGAGGCGCCTAACATCTTGTGAGTTGTCAAGAAGTGGCTCCTCAGCTTTGCGTTGGTGGGCAACCCTAGTAATTATTCATATCCGTTTGTTATACTATAAAAAAATAGAAAGGAGTGTAGTATATTTTTCATAAAAACATCCCTACAACAAACTTGAGCATTTAATAGTGAAATCCAAGTAATCATCATGAATAAACGTTTTATTTATAGTAGGAAACATTTATCAAAATAAAATTAAATACACATTTATAAATAAAAAAAAACTTTTATTATTAGTATTAGGAAAAAGGTAATAGGTAGTTGGTACATTGGATTAATTTATGTATATGTACAGAACTCAAAATATTTGGAAAATATGAGAAAATTATACCTACATTTTGATAAATTCTAATATTATACATATAATTTTTAATGTATGTTGTTTAACAAATAAATATATAATATATAATTCTTCTGTATAAATTTTAATTTCATAATTTTAATTTATTTAATCATAACATTTTAATTTTATAAAATTCTCATTCATATTATACGCTCAATTATTGCTTCATATTTGATCAAAGTGGTTACTTTAAAAACTCCAAGTTGTTGTCCTTTAATAACTCCCACTTGAGGTCTAAAATTATTCATTACATTTGTAAGTTACAACTAAAAGTGGTCTAGTTTATAACCCGAGGCTTTAGACCAGATGTGTCCAACCCACGGAACGAGTGCCTCATGCGGCCCACGGTAAATTCTAATGTAGCCCCCACGTCAATATCATACTTTCATAACCTTTGTATAAAAATGAAATTTCAAACTGTTTGTTTTGTTATTTAACCATTTTCTTCTTCCCTTAACTATAAATAAATGTGTTTTTCTTCTTTCTATATATGTATAGTTACTATGTAAATTTTAAACTATAAAAATAGAAACCCAAATTATGAATAATCTACTACAAGTTATTATAAATCAAACATTTTCTCATTTTAAAAATACGAGTAAAATGCGGTGGCCACCAACAACTTTTACTTGCTTTGTGTGTCCCGGTTCTCCCAAAAGGTATAGACAATTTTCGAAGTCTCGGCCCTTTTCCCCTCTCATTTCCACTATTGAGGGTTTTGTTATGTACAGCAGGTTGTTTTGATTGCAACGTTATGAGTGTAAAAATAAATCGCAATATGATTCTACCACAACTGATATTAATATTTTTTTTTTTTTAGAAAAAAAGTTTATCCGTTATTTTTTAAATAGAAAATACTTTTGTTATATTAATTAATAAATACATATTTTATGATTCCGTTATCACGTGTTGACTATCGAGCGAGAGAAAAGTATTAATTTTACAATTATATATATGAAACTTTCCATCAAAACATTCATAATAAAATATTTTTATTTTTTTTTATATTGTAACGCAGTGGCGTATTGAGGTATTTTTTAGGGGGAGGGCTCATCAGTTTCATACAACATTATAAAAAAAGACTTTTAATACAATTTGAATTAAAAATAAAAGTTTTATTTTAAATTTTAAATTCACTTTAACTATACGATTCAATCAGACGTAGTATTTCATCTTATATTATTTTAGATTTCCTGGAATTTAAAGGCTAAGGGGATGAAGACTGAAGCCCTCTTAGCCATTCCATGCTTACCCCACTATCGTAACGTTACATTACTGATTGGATACAGCTGAGGATAAAAGAAAGAGTCGGACTACAAACGGGATTTCCTCGGTTTTTTGGGTAAACCGACGACTGCAGTACGTATACCATAGGACCCGACGTTGTTTTGTCAAACTTTCATTCATAACACACGGGTACCTGTAACGTAACTAGCCCAAACTGAAAATCTGAAACGAAATGAACAAAATAAGGTGATTACTTACAAGTTTACCGTACCGTATCGGCTTTATCGGATTAAAAGTTTAAAACGCGTATGAACAATATTTCCCAGAATTATCGTAACGGTGCACGAGTATACCTGTACAACGGTCGGGTGTATAGACATTTAACGAGTAAGCGGGTTTTTATAAAGAAACATTTTATATTTGTGTTGTAACTATATTATATTGTGTTGTATGAAAATGCATTCGAAGAAGAAGAAAAAAAAAATTGAAACGAAGACGTCGACAATAAAAGATTCGCGAACGAGTCAATAACGTTGAAGCAGCTAAATTTATTGTCTGTCCCGAAACGTATATATGTATTAAAATAATGCAGAACGTTAATGAGAAAATAAGATATCGTGCCGTTTTATGTAGATAATAATATTATGCGCACTACTCGGGTCTATTGAATTTATCGCAAAGCAGTTTCTTTCGTTAGACACACAATTATTACATCTTTTGCGACAGCCAATAAACCTGCAGTTTACCGGGTTATAAAATACTTATACATGTATAGGGTTGTAATAATAAAAATAATGGCGACGATGATAATAATTGCGTTTGGACGTTAGACCCGGAGAAAAATTATCACAATAAAGCGATGCTCAACAGAATAATAATTGTAATTCATCCGAAAAGTCGCCACTTTGAAAACAAATTACCTTTGAACTGCATTTTTTCTTTGTAATTTTTAAATATATTATAATCTATCTGTATATCATGTTATAATTACTGCACGCTTAGTTACGTCGGGTGAGGCGTCCTTCGTTATTTGATAGAATAAGCTGTTTTAATGAAGTTATCACCCAAACTCAACACCGAGAATTAGTTGCGCAGTTATAGCCTCCTTGGTAGACATACCTATAGACTGCTCCTTTGCGAGCGATTTCGCTCTTCTAAGAACATTTAATCCCTTCCGAAGCTTCCGCGCTGAGCTATTGTTCAATAAACACCCGGACAAAGAATCATAAAGTAACGCGTTTGAATGTTTATAGTATATACTCTCTACTTTGAGCCTTGCGAATAGCAGATGGGAGTCGTATAGTGTTTTGAATAGAAGGGTTTATAGAGCGCGCGAATGTTTCAGGTTTTTCTTACGGATAAATAAAACAAGATCACTGCAATGAGCAAACGATCATGTTATATTGTTATATATCACCGGTGTAAACTGTAGTTACCAAATGGAACGAGGTTCTAAAAGTACAATTATCATTATAATAACGTCGTGAACTATAACAATGTATGATGTTTAGTGATAAAACGATATAGGTACTGTAGACTTCACTTATTATTAGAAAGAAGAATATTGAAACAAAATGTTTTGGGACAGCGCGGCCAAGTAAAAAATCTTTGATAATCAATCGAATTATTGAAACGACGTGTCGGTTATGTGAAACAATGAGGCCAACCTTGATGCTTTTCATCGAGCAAAGGAAGCGTGACTAAGTTAAGTGCGGAGACAATAATTCTAAACTGTCAGGGTGTTCAGGGAAATAACCGTGCACCATGCGGACGAAAAAGACATTGAGCTGAATTATTTTTATGAAATCATAGTTTTTCATCATTTTTTCATAACATGACAAATATAAAATAATATAAAATGTTATGTATAATATGTGACAGTACCTCGAAATTTTTTAACCAAGTGCATGGTTTTTTTATTTTAGTTTTTGTTATAGTATAAAACAATAAAGCATGCAATGAATAAAATTAATACGATTTTTATTCATCTAATAATACGAAAAAAATATTATTAATTATCTCTGTGGGCTCCGACAGTGATACCACACATTTGTTGGTTTTATACGTTTGACTAAATGGTCGACTTTATTTTATTTCAATTTATCACTGACGATTAAATCTGCGAAATTGTTTACTTGCAGGATTAATTTAGTTTTTAATGTTTTACGTGAGGTACACTCGTGGGGAAATTATTAATTATATATGTTGTTTGACAGAAAGTCAGTGTAGGTATTACGATTTAATGAAATTGTTGGAATCATTTTTGGTGTCGCCATGTTAACATGTTTTCAAAATATCCATAAGATATGTTAAATTATATTTGGATTACCCATGTATGGATGGTTTAAGTAGCATAGCGTATCAACCCCGAGATGAAATGTTTTTTTTCGGCTCTTTAAAAGGGGTGCCACATAAACTGTTGTAAATGAAACTTTAAAAACTTTAAAATTAGATAAACATAAATGCTAACCTTACTCTTTTTTACCAATTACTTGAAAATAACCATAGCCAATATGGTATACACGTGTATGCCACAAAAAAATATTTGACGTCAGAGGCAACTGGATGTTACAACTCAGCGGTAACACTTCAAAACTGCTCGATAAAGCAAGTATTTAAAGAGTTTCTGTTTAAGTACCCACATTTAGTTTTTTCTAACAATTTCGTATGAATGTAGTTTTATATAAGAATATAAACAATATCGTAACTACGCGCACCGGTAACCAACGGACGGATGAACACGGATAAAAAGCCTTCTAACCTTTTGAAACCTAAAACGATTCGATGGAAACGCTAAACGATTTTTGAGTTAACATTTGTTTTCGTTGACTCCTCGATATAATGATATTATTGTTTCTACTTTACGAAAACTCTTATTCTGTACGCGAAGCAAAACTACGGTCCACGGTCATCGTTCTCGTTGTTGACTTTCAGACACCCGCAGTGATTTTCCAAAATAAAATGGTCGGGCATTGCGTTTCCATTCGAAAAAGCCACGTAACAATATCAATTGAAGCAATCGGACCGATTCACAAAAAGCTGTTGTGTTTTATATTTTGTATTGTACATTTTTTTTTTCGATTTGATAACACGATCACGGCCCCGAGTGGAACAAGTGTATAACATATTTAAAACCGTACGCGGAGAAATAATGTTGTGTTTTCTCAGAAATGTGCGCGTAGGTTTTCGTGTGATTTCAAAGTATTACGAACGCAAAGGATTTTCATTTTTGTTATTTCATTGGGCGGCTGCGAAAAATAATGTTATATTTATTATACTGAATTCGCTATACTTATGGAAAGCCAAAGTAAATTAAAAAATAAATCACTATTCCAGACAAAAATACATCCGCCATTATAATATACACCCCTAACTTTATGTGTGAACATTTGCATGACAGCAACCGTAACATTCATGTAGGCGAGCACTAGTTAAAGTAGTTTTTTTTTCACGATAATTTGCACATGTGCGCTTGAAATTTTTATGTTTATATAATTATCCAGAATCTCAATTAAAAACTTTTTAATCATTAAAACCGTCATATTTTTATCACATTACTCGTTCGGTGAACTTTGCGAGTTACGGAATCCTTTTCAAATTAAAATTAGTAGGAATCCTCACTTAAATCATTATTTCTTAAAATAATAATTTTAAAACCTTATTAAAAATCGTTGTAATTAATTGCATAAGGGTTGTGGATTTGACATTATAATTTATACCAGAATATTAATGTTATTCAAACACATATAATTGTTATATGTATATATAGTGTAATTTATATAGTATTAATAAAGGATAATGGTGTCTTTTTATGCGACCAATTTCAAACTGAGTGATTTGTCGAGTTTACCAAACTATAGGCATATCATCACATCAATCAATCTAAAACGAATATATATACATATGTGAATCGTTCGAGTCCAATACGAAATTTTCTTCTTGCTGAAACGTATATCTAGTATTTTTGAATATTTATTCATTTTATTGGGATTTAGTAACCCGTGAGATTGCATTTTTTTTTTTTTTTTTATTTAAAACAAATTATCTGTTCCTTTAAGCCGAAGCTTGTGATGGAGTAGAGAGTTATATAATTTAGATATACATAATATTACTGAGTGAAAAATAAAGAATAATAAACAAATAATATTAAGATTACATAAGGCCAAACAAGACGTAAACAGACGTAGAGCAGAAACAAAATTAATAAGTATATAAAAATATTAAAATTAAAAATAAACAATAATTACTTATCAAAATCAACAATTGAATCATATAACTTAGCTATAGACTTTTATGTAAAAATTAATTAAAAAATGCATATAATATGAATTAAATTTAACCTAACCTAGTTATATCGATCATCGCGCTAAATACAAGTTCAGCATTACACAGTATTTCTTTATTCTTCTTTGAATTAATTAATTTGTATTAAACGTTTGAATTATTTCATACTTAATTCCTCGTAATTATCGTCTGTGCTACATTCCCGTGCGTGGGCTGGTCGTAAATTACTATGTATGCTGTATTATATTAATCTTATGTGATTTTAAAGGGTCCCTTTTACGTGTCCTACACCCTGCGGTATAATATAGGATATACGAGTATAGTCGGGGTAAAGTTGCTTTCTTTAATCGCATAAATATCGTACTCGTTCGGGTTCCGTGGTCTTAACCGCTGTTGCGGTAACGTATTATACAATACGCAGAGTCTAATACGTAGTTTCGCGGTGATATGAACGTGGTATGAACCTGCAGCTGGAAATCTGGAACGCGCGCACAATATGTTTGACTCTTTGGCCGATTCCGGCAGACCGTTGTGCAGCGATCTTTGGGAAAAATAACGAAAAAAGTTCAACTAACGAAAACCCTCGAAAACGCAGTTTACAGACAGAATCCGGGATCGATCGGTAACATATTTATGTAAAAAAAAAAAACAGTTGTATCAGGTGTTTGGTGCGGTGATTACTCGTCTAGCAGATTCGACCAAAGTCCATTTCCGTAATGACCTGTAGATTTGCATAGTTTGGAGAAGATTGATCACGCGCACCGCGTAGAGTCCGTATATACGGTTAATTGACTATCCTTGGGATAAAAGTTTCGAATCGACTTTCGCAACAAAGTTTATTCTTCCGAAAGTTTCGTTTCAATCAAATAATATATTCACGACTTCACCGATGCAACGGACGAATCGTACATTCGAGTACGAATGAAAATTACGCGTTTATATGTTATCTAGTAAAAGAACGCGAAGATTTGTAAAAGGAAATTGTAAATCTCGTGGGTTACGTAAACGGTCAATACCCATTTACGCATCGCCTTATACGGCCCAAATGTCGATTACCACGTCTCGCTTCAAATTTGTTCATGGCCGAGTCGGATGTATGTTGTGTAAACGGGACAAATGCTGGGGATTTATTTGTTTATGTAGTTAAACTACTATATGGACATACGGTCTTGAATACATATGCATCGTATAGGTAAAAATAGTAAAAATAATTAATTTCTATGAAAATTAACTTACCGCTAGATAAGGATAAGGATAAGGACAAAGATAAGTATATATAAGTATAAATTAAACAACATTTATGAAACAATTTTTTTGATTCGACTGTTTTGTATCCCGATAGAAAAAATCCTATTTATAAAGTCTCTTCCGGCCCGTCAATAAATAATCTATACTTTAAAAACTTAAAAGAAACACGCAACAAATACGTTTTGTTAAGTTATATATTAATTTCGAATTAAAAAAATATCCAATATTCTTCATTAATAAATTACACAATTTTCAATATTCATATAAATATATATGACGTATATATAGATGACCATAATTTGTGACCTACACGATAAGAATCGATAGCTGCATGAGTCTATGACGTGAGACGAAGTTTGGCCACCCCTGGTATCATACACTCGTATCGTCCGATTGGGATCTTACCGTCATCATATAGATCACACGGATGCGTACGCGATCAATACACGTCCGTGTACGGTTGGATATTCACAATCGAAAACGTCACCAGCAGTGCCGACACAAAATTGTGTACTACTGCGATTGATATATTGTACCGTTAAAAAAAAAAAAAATCATTAATTTCGCGTTATTGTTGCGTATATTTTATCCGATTATACGCCAAACAGAAACGTATTATCTGTATAATTAATGCGATACGAATGTACCTATATACGATAACCGAACAGTCGGTGATTTGCAAGGCAGTCGAACGGAACGGTTTGCATTGCGTAAAATCCACCGGCATAAATCGTACGATTTTTTTTTTATGACAGAATGATGTATCGAGTGTTCTCGAGTATATGGCGTATAAACAAAATCTAAGTCTTGGAAACGGCCACGTACACTTTCTATTGTACCATAGTCAGTATAGGCATTTTTTATATGCGACATTTAATTATTATATTCTTGTCTTCCTGCTAATTTCAAATTTATTTCACTTGTTTTGAATGGCAAAGAGTATAGGCACGCTTTAATCTTTTTTAACATTAAAGTTTTTATTTTCGCAATCTGTTACGAAAAAGTTGAAAAATGACTGAACGCCATGGTAAAAAAAAATAAACAAGATAATATGATTAACCGAACGAAGAACGCTCCCGTTGAAGGAACTTATACACGAGTTAAGTAATTATGATTGTTTTAGATTGGGGGGAGAATAATAATAATTATAATAATGGACGATATTGGGTTTGGAGGTTACGAGATCACCGTTTTATAAGTCTTTTTTTGGGGTAACCAGCAGCTATACTTTTCGATAAAAGTATACCGAATTCAATTATCACGTGTAATCAGAAGATGTAATTCCATGTTTAATCTCGTGCCGTTGGCCGATGTTACGTCGGTACCATAATATATCGTGTAGTAATAATTTTGGTTTTAAAAAATGTGATATTGCGGCACAATGCGGTTAATATCAAATACGTATCTCTCAAATTTCAAAGAGTAATTTAAAGTGTAAACTAAAAAAATAATGCTTCAAAATTATACGTCTAATGGACGTTCTTAGTTATATAAATGGAACACGTGTTCTTTCATTAAATAGTATTAAGTACTTATTATCGCGAACAATAGAAAAATTAAATTACAAACAAACGTTAACGAGGGATTCAAAATATTTTTGGGAGGAGGTTAAAGTTATTATAATGATAATATATTATATCCGACATGGGCATAAATAATTAAAATATTAAAATGTTTTTGAAAAAGAAACAAAGATGGATTATTCAACGAAATATAAAAATTGTAAATTGAAGTAAGTTAAAAAAAAATAAAATATAAAAACGACATTAAAATTAAAATTTAACCCAATAATGACTTTGCAGCGTGTTGAACAATAAAAAAAAAAAAAACAAAATGTAACTTCAACATCATCATCATGTATTCAAATTACAACAAAATACATTTAGTCGGCTTTAGATTAACGTAATCTCTCAGGAATAAAAGTTGAGCGTTATAGTAATAATGATAATATATATCATACAATCTTGTTAAATGCAATATAAAGTGTTATTATTATAAACTTTTTTGCAAAAATATAATACGAATCTTTTACGTTATACGAGAAGGTTTTTTCGAAAATCTTTATTATAAGCGCACAGGGCCAAATTTTAACAATGGTTATTTAAAAAAAACTATCTAAAAGCTTATTATTTATGCGGACTTGTGTTTCTCCGTTTTTACATCATCCGAGGGTATAGAAGTATTTTATCGTTTTCAATTTTAACGCGATTATTCTCGTCAATAATACCTCCCGCCTCCACATGATAATATCGAGCCGCGTTCATATATTCTGTCTATAAACGACCTTAGCATTTGGTTGGAAAAGCTTGTGATTAGTTTTCCTAGCAGTTTTTCAACGACGTTAGTGCCATTCTTTGTTATCTAAACCATATTTTCAGGACCGTGCAACATTTTTGGAGAACTTTTTTCGCTTCCTTGAAAAATGGGAATCGTCTTCTGAAAATAAAACAAACAATTATTAAGTTGGTGACAGTTATACAGGCTTCACGTCCCGTTCAAATTTTTAATAAACAAAAAAAGCGGAAAAACATCGTAATATAGTTTATTATTATTTATAAGGCTGCAGTAGTGAATGTTAGTTAACTAATTTATTTGTTTCCGAATAAAACGAAATTAATTAACAAACAATGAAAATGTAATGTACAATAAACATTTAGCTGGAAACTGATAAACATAAATGTAATATTATAGTAAAATAGTGTTTTATGCAAAGGGTAAGTTATAGTCATTTTTTCAACTAGTTCCAGCTAGGTTACTTTAGTATAAAAACTAATTGAGTTAGAATGAAAGTTAGTTTCTGAACATTTCCAAATTTCTAACTTAGTTTGCTGAAAAAAGTAAATTAAGTTATAGTATAAGTAACTGTTTTTTTATAGTTTATAATTTTTATTTAAAAATGTAAATAAATATTTATCAAATTCAATTTGTTTTAGACTAATTTTAGTTATTTCCTTACATAACTTTAACTTTGTCTCTAGTTTGTATAGCCATAAAACCAGCTTTGGTTTTATGGCATAATTAGTTTGCGTTAGCATTAATAGATTAAAATACCAGCTAATTGTCTCAAAGTAATGATATCAATAATAATGTTTGTAAACAATTGACGAAAAATAATAAAAAATACTCCTGCTTCACAGAAAAACATTGAATTATGGATATTATGTAATATGTAATATATTTTGATTATGATTGGAAACTTTAATCATGTTTTATTTTTTGCATCAGCTGTTTTGCGGTAACGCGATTTAATTTAAAAATCATCAATTTTAGACATAGAAAAACGTTTCCATGGTTATTATATTTAAATCATACCTTTAGATTATTGATGTGCCACGTGTCGTGTATGAGATATGTTACTGACAAAATACACTGCGAGTACAATCAGATTTTTTTATACTAGCTGTTCACATAATCCTGTCTTATGGGTATTTTGCTCTTAAATGGCCATATCAGATTGATAAAAGTAAATTCTATATTGATAAAATCAGGCAGTAATAATATTGGAATGTGAATTATACAAGATATTTTCGATAATTCTGCAGTAGAGTCTTAAAAAAGGATAGGAGAGACGGTTTATTTACAGTATAAGCCAACTTTTTTATTCTAATAGTTTTTATAATTATAAGTATCTTTCAAGTTAATCTGGTAGTAATAAATAGGTATAGTCTTAAAATATAATAATAATTTTAAAATTAACGAAAAAATTATATTTAGTATTACAACAATCATAATATTCTGCATAGAATATGCGATAATTTATAATTGTTTCGGAATATGATAAATGCAAATCAATCAATTACAAAATTATGGTAAATTATTAGTAATAATAATTATAACAGACAAATATTGTACAAAGAAATTGTATTATTCGTTTGTATTCGTGGTTAAAATCACTTGGCAAAAAAAAAAAAAAAACGCTTCGACCAGAGGGCCAATTAATATGAGCTTCACTTAATCATCAATGTAATACTGTTAACTGTACATTTATCACTATTTTTTCTTTGACATGATATTGTATTTCAATAAAGAGCACAGTGATATATAGTGACGAAACGTGACTTTTAACCAACGCCACCGCAAGGACCGACGTATCGTGTTGTGCGCGATACATCGCGTTTTGTTCAACGTACGAGAGTCTATTATCGTAATTAAACAGTGTTTGCTGCTCGTCGGGTTCGTACCTGTTTTTGCAATTCCACGAACGGGTCGGCGGCTGCGGCAAGGCTATTGTGCAGCGTTCAATCGGTAGATATATACGACCGTGTACGGCGTACGGTAGTCTCGTGCAAACAGAATATACCTATTGGTTGGTTGTGCGCACCATGCACGTCCTAGCCGTATCCTTCGTCTCGAGTCGACGTCACTTCGTAGAGGCACCGCGGTGGAACGGGGAACGCGATCAATTCGGAAACAAAAAAAAGAAATATTTAACTGAAACTCCTGAACGGCTGTCTTTGAACGCGTAATGAATTAAACCGATTGCAATATTGTAATGATGTAAGTCTCTGAAGTCATATATATGATTATACGCGGAACTGTGCATTTATTTTAAAACCAAACATAGCATAATAGGTCATGTCTGATGTAAAAATATTAACACATGAGCGGTACTTTCAATAATTTCACGTCCTGCATAAATGAAAAACGAACAAACAATATAAAGAAATTGTCATCTTAACAGCCATTTTTATTGCATGCTATGAACAAATAAGAACCACTGATGCGCATGTGGATTCAGATGAATTATAAGACATATACTTAGTGAATGCCATGCATTCGATAAGTACAGGAAATTACCAATCCATCAGAACGTAATATCCGCATCACGAAGCAACTCTCAACATTCCACTATAAGTCAACAGGTATTAGGATTTATTATATCCTTAAGATTTATTAAAGAAAAAATGTATAAAACTAATCATTTGAATGGGTTTAATGATATCTTTATGAACGCTTGTGTAATGTATATGTAACTTGTGTAAATCCCAAATCTGGTGCTTTTATCAAATTAGAAAATAATTTTTATTCTTCAAAAACAAGGATGTTGTTTACTTGCATGAGCAAGAACAATATACAGGTATTCTTTATGGTCTGCATTCTGCTCACATTTATTTTCGTTCATTATTTATAAGGTATAAATAGTGACGCTTGTTCCCTCCCAGAAAACGTGTGCGGTCGGTTATATGCGTTGGCACTATTATGATTGCGGTGAGAATCAAATCATTTCCGTCAGCTGCATACGAGTTGTGGTCGTCGGTGATTTTTGGGATAAGTAGATTATATATCAATTGCGGCCACGTTAATAATTGCGTAAAAAGTTCAATCTCCGGTTAAGTAATTACCTTTATATCTTACCACCACAGTTTGGATTAATTTTTATAATTTATAATCATAGTCTAATCTCTAATAGAATAGTGCGTGACAAAATACAAGACGATGCCGAGTTCAAACTCCGATCTCGGTTATATATTTTGTAATATTTTTTTTTCCATTTTCCCCATGGTATGGAAAACTGTAGATTAATTAAAATAAGTACCACACTCTTCAACTGCCAAATTACTAACTAGACACAATTTCCTATTAAAAACCTCCCATTGCTGTATTATGTTTGGAGCAATCTTTCTGATCAAAATCGTGTACACAAAATCGAAAAAAAAATTTATGTAAAATCAACATATTTGTCGTTTCGCTGTGAATTGAATACCGCAAATACAATAACAATACAAATTGAATTTAATAAACTTTGGAATAACAATTATTATGATGATAATAAAGGAAATAACTCTTTAGTTTTTATATATTATACTAGCTATAATTATACGGTCTCACCCTGAATATACGTTACTATTTTTGATTAAAGAAATATATATTTGTATGAAAAAAAAATTTTAAATCAAAAAAGCGCACAACCGTCGTATGATCTAATGATATTAATTTGAATTTAATTATACTATGTTAATTTATATAAAACCTTTTACCTCAATCGTTAATTAAATCATCATACCAAACAAAATAAAATATTTCTTAGGTAACAAAAATGTGGAAAAATGTATACGTCCAGGGTCCAGCTCAAAGCCCAAAACCGTCTAGACCTTATACCATACGGTTTTCGAAAATCTTTCTTTGCTGACGCCCGCGTTAAAATAGCATTCCGTATGCCGAATTAAAGCCCGATCCGTTCGGTGGTTTGAGCTGTGCGATGATAAAACAATTAGTTAGTCCGGACAAGATATTTTATAAACAAACAGATTGTATAAATAAAACGAGTTATCGAGAGTTATAACTTATAAGTGTGATCGTGTAACTGCAGTTTGCAGGTATATAGCCTTTTTACTGTGAGACCGTGGCTAGTACGTGTCTTTCGATAAATTTAACCGCAAATATTAAACATCGTCTCCGTCAACGGGTTTACTTGGTCGGACATGCAATATGAGGTCATCGAGAGTTGCAGCGGCTACATTAAAATGGGCACTCTATAACGGTACAACGGAGGGTGTATATAGACGCGTATTCAGCTCAAAGGCACTGCAGCGTTAATATCATCAAAATGCCAGATGCGCAAGCCTGTATAACGATCACATGGCATTTGAAAATGTTATTTAAATTTATTAAAGTATTAACGAGCTTAAGTTTTGGCTCAACGCGCGTGCACATATTTTTATAATAATTATGCGTACATAAACGTCGACACGGTTATAAGTTAAGGGCTTGACTACGGCGCCGTGTATTTTAATAATTCATGAACACGATTTTTGATTTCCTTTTTTTTTTTCTTTTTTTTTGGCCGTTATAATGCACCGGCATACATATGATATATTATTTTTATTATCATTATGCTAATATTATACACGCGTCGTAATGTTCGCCGATTCGTCATGGTGTGTTATAACACGTTTATATATTTTTAAATCACGATTGATGCGTGCGTCGACTGTCGCGGGGGGGGAAGTGTTTTAGCGGGACGAAGCGCGTGCATAAATTACGATATTACGCGATGGAAACGCTTTAAATTTTACATTTTTTTTTGTACTTTCCTTTTACCCTTTTCCCACGAGCTGCGTTCATGCACCGTACAAGGTACCGAAATGAAACGGTGGGAACTCAACGAGATCGTTTTCCGTTCGGTTGAAAATTGCAATTTCTTATTGACACGGCGCAGCAGTCTGTACCACGAGTGGTGTTGGTTCGTTTACCAGCGAGTCGGAAAAAAGTGTATAACAATAATATCGTAACAATATGTGCGCGTCAAACGAAACCGAAACGTCCGTGATTGTCTGTCGCGTTTCAAGCGTGAACGGCAATACGATAAAAGCGTTTTTGAAATAAAAACATATTTTCCATCCGCGAACGAGTGGCGCTTATGAAATTATTATTATTTCATAACAATCGCCCGTGTTATCATCTGTATTTTATTTACTCATCTGCGTGCATTTTCAGTATTTTAATAACACAAAAAACAACGACGGAACGAATTGGTACAATAACAATATGTATATTGTTCAGTCGATGATCGACGGGAGGTTTTTTATTTTTTCCCCCCATTTGTTCAATTAATTAAGCACATAATATAATGTGTCACAGGCACTGCGTTACAATTTAGTTTTTTTTTTTTTACGTATTTGTATTAACTTTTTATAACAATGAGTCGCCGTTGGACCGTAATAAGATAAATACCGTCAGTGAAATGTATAAAGTTTAAGTTCCAAACAAATATTGCGTATTTGAATACGTACATACATAATATTATAATCTTGTATAAAAAAAATGACGAGCCGGAGGAGAACATTATGCGTAAACCAATTATTTGAATACGCTCTACTTGAACAAAAGCCGGTAAGTTACATGTCATGATTTTCCGATTATTAGTTTTGTACTTTGTCGTGCTTGTTAAATTTGAAAAAAAAACGGCAGTAAACAGTTATTGTCTTACGGTGTTGAGGTTATCTATAAAACAGAATATATGATAACATGAACATTTACAGCTGTACTCGTATATAACATTATTTTTTTTAGTATAACCGTATACGCGGTGACTTTGTGATTTGAAAATTGGGTTTCTCGGAATGTCAAACAGCTGTAGCGAAGTAAATCGAAAGTGACAACGTTTTGCTGTTTTTATTTGTTTAGACATACATTGAGCAGAACACGCGAATATTTATTTTAATCCATGCGAACAAGGTCATTAATAAATTATACATCGAAAAGTAAAGTCGAAAAATGCATTCTCCATTCGATTTCCAATCTACGTATAAGTATTCCCGGTCGGACACAGAACATATTAAAAACTATTATTTTTTTATAATAAAATAAAATTAACATTTTGTTTCCTGCTTCCTGGAGAAACAATAGGCAATATCAGGCGGTCCAACGCGGATATGTACTACATTTGCCTAACCATTGCGCCGTACTAGCAATGAAGCTCAACACGACGATACAGTACTATTATTGTTTTGAAATGTGCTCATACGTACCTGCGTGAAAATATCGTGGACAGCTGCGTCGACCAATATCTATGACGTTTATCTTTTTATTTTTAAAAGTTAACTTTTAACCGCACAGAAATTTGACTCTGAAACGCCGTTTGGATGAACTAAGATTAAAACGTCTTAAGTTATAATCTGCGTGAAAAATAATATCAAATATGCTCGCTAAACGAATATTACCAGTCACCGTTGTGTTTTTTCCATTAATATTCAAATTACCGAATAACGTTTTCCAAGTAACTAAAACTTTTTAGCGATAAATAATTACACACTCGCGAAATGTTTTGTAGAGCACATATTTTACTTTGAAATGAAACTTTTAGGGGACGTCCAATCGTTCATCAATAACAGTTGAAAGAAGATTCCGAAACCCCGGGAGTTCCTATTAAAACGTTAAATTAAATTAAAAAAATTAATTAAAATAATTTCCCGTGGATTAATTTCTTTCGGGTTTCATTCTTAATTAAAAAAAATCAAATTTATATACAAAATGAATAATAATATTATTTTATGTTCTATAGTTTTGGTTGTTTTTCTTTTTGTAGAATTTTAATGAATATAGTAAATTATAATATTTGAATAATAAATTTTATAATTATTTAGTATATGAAATTTAGCTTTTTTAACGTATTCATAATAATGCCACTGTAGAAAATAATATATTATTGTGACTTTTACCAAATTGATTTTGATCATGACTATACGGTCTGGACCAAACGGGTTTCTACAGTAGAATGTTGTTTTGCACCTTTTCGAAAATAATTTTAATTATGTTGATGATATTACTCAATACATTATTTTTTGATATATCGTGTATTTGTTAAAATTTTTATATGTTCAATATTTTTTGACAATGGACTTTAGTTTTTTTTTTCGATTTATACTGACCACCCGCATTGTGTTTTTGTTCAAATTGTGTTGTTTATACATTTTTTTTTTTTTGCGTTCCTGACGCCAAATAAATATATTCTAATTTATCAAAATCGTATCAACATTATAGAACAATAGAATGTAATATGTTCATTCAATCTGCTTTTTTTGTTGAATGACATATATTTTATGGTAGGTTTGGTTAATGCAATAAAATATACGACGTAATGCAATCGAAACTTAACGCATTTATTAAATTGTAATTATAACGTTACGATAACGTATGCTACTTGCGGGAGTATATAAAAAATAGCTGCTCAAAGGTGGCCTGACAACTCTCCGTATTGTGTCGTGTTGTGTTAATGACAAAATTGATATTTATTTTGATAGGGTTCACAACCAATTAGTGTGACGCCGTGTACCACCGGTACCACCGTGGTAACTGGTAATATACATATTTTGATGATAATATATACTTTATTACATGTCTAATCAATAAACAGTTATTTAACCACATGGTCAAAAGTAAATACGTTCAACCTCATGGTACTATCCTGGGTACGTGTTTCGGTAGACACTTCCATACATTTACCACCGAGTTTTGATGAGCCAATCAGAAAAGAGTAGTGTGAAATTAAAACGTAGAATGTAGACAAATGGCTAAATTCAAGTACGTTTTACATCAGCCTGTCGCAACAAAATATCATGTTTATTTAATATTATAACGGTATTAAAAGTGTTTAAGTACATTATGCTGAGTGGACGTACCAGACAATATTATTAATATTATTATTATGTGACTGTCGAGAAAAGCATAATATGTGTCAAACATCGAACTTCTGGAAATTAATATGTGATAACAATAGCCCAACAGTACTTTGAGCAGATATTACGCAGGCGGTGGGTACATAATATTATTTAATGCTCACACGGTTCGCGTTGAAACCTGCCTGTGTTATATTCAAGATCGCATGCAAACTTTGCATAACGCAGAAATCTGTTCTAAATGTAAATGATGTTTCGCTAAACACGGAGGAGTAGATGTAGTTTTAGACTTAATAACAATACCGTTGGTACAAACGATTCAACGTTATAACATAATAATGCGAAAATATTTTTTTCCATCATATCACGTAATACCGTGCGAGTACAAATCATTATACGTTTTTGCGGAATGACTATATCGGTTTGGTATACACCAATATAGTTATTTAGTCACATATAATGCAGTTGCGCCGAACGTGTTACTCAATATTTCAATGGAAAATTGTATTTACGGTCGTTACGCGTCGTGCACGTTCGAATTATGTAATATTTAGTAAATTACGTGCAAGACACTTAATTACGTAATTAATATAATCAGCGAAAATCACATAAAACGGCTGTCGGTTTTATATGAAACTCATTACAGAAACCGCATGAGCGTAACATCGTATATTTGTATTTGTTTTTGTGTCCCTACCTCGTAATATTATGTTACACATACGTCACACACTATTTCAATCAAATCCGTTTATTACTATTTCGCAGTAGATGACCATCGATGAATATCGCGAACAGTAAATAACGTATACTATCAATATGTGTACGTTTCAAGATGACGAGGCTATATGTTTGTACACGTGTTACTACTTACAAGAGTTCCGTAGGAAATTTTTAAAAAATACGCGTAGTTAGTTATTGTATTGAAACAGTCATTGAAACAATATTGTTAATTCTATCGTTTGTTCTTTTGCGAAAATAATTTTCATGACATTGTTAACGATTGGTAAGATACTCGTATATTTATTTTTATTTCCAAGTTTAGTCAATATATAACGAATGACAATAAAGGACTGATAAATCAAAGTTGGAATCAAAAATAACATTTAATAAGAGAAAACTAAAGATGGCAAAAAATAATTGTACTAAGAACAGAAAAGAAAAAATGGACGAAATTCTTATGTAGGGTGAGACTCTACGGTCGGGTGAGTTATATAGATCGGTCATTTTAACATGAAACAAATATACCATTTTTCTCAATAAAACAATTCTGAGTGAAAGAAGTTGGTAGGATCAGCTTATAAAATGTTTCTAAAGATAATTGATATATAGTTGTAGGATCGAATTTCTTAATAAGGTAGGTTTAATGTTCAAACTTTTGTAAAAAAAAAAAGATAATATTTAATGCTACAATACGTTTATCGATGATTTATTGATTATTTAAGTCACTTTATAAAAATAAAAAGTTGAAATGGTTATATAATATAAATGTTATTTGTCTTTATCAAGCCTAACTTAAAAAAAAAAAAAAAAGTTAAGTATTACAAATAGCATAATACGCTATAGTTATACAATATTTTTATGATACAAGTAATTGAATCGTTCATATGAAATATTTATAAATTTAGAAGTTCGAACGCGTAAATTATAATGTTGCATAGATATCCAGTATGATGTGCACATTACGGACGGTTAATGATTTTCTCCGGACCACTTCGCTATTGTTAACGGTGTGATGCATAAACTTGCCGTCACGAGCCATTAACAATACTCGTATCAAAGTTACGACGGGCAATAATGTTTGTACTTAGGAACAATAAACTTCCAAATTAACAGGTATCGACCGCTTAAAGATCGGTTCACTGTAAAACGAACGTAAGAATATGTTCAAGTGCGTTTTAATTAAAAAAAAAAAAACGTGAACCGCAACCGAAGGAGGTGTTTTTAAATCTCAAACATTTCATTTTTACGTTACCGATTCCATAGCTCAAATAAAGTTCAAAGTTGACTTACCTAATTTTTACTGTTTATTAGGAAGAAAATACCTTAGATTTAATGGACTATAAAATTGGAGAGTTTTGCAGAGCCGTTCACGAGTTTCGGTACAGCTAAAAAGAATATTGTACAACATCTTTATAAATAATGGTCTTGTGTTGGTCGTTTTTACGATTGACCAAAAGTCATTATATAGTGATGAGTAGAGCTCGCAAGTTGATAACATAAAATACACATAAAACGTACAAAAATGACTTAAAAAAATGCGAATACAAACTTAGAATTATAAAAAATTACAAATACTCGTAATAGTTAATAATAATTAATAAAATTGTATTGTTATTTTTTTATTCATTACAAATTACAAATTACTCGAAATGTTGCACTTTACTATAATAGAGCATGTTTGTTGTTGTCAAAATATAATGTACAAACATTATCACATTATAAATATTAATATTTAGAGAAAATTATCTCCACATACACTGAAGTGATTGGACCAACTCTGAAATGAACCGAATTTTCAGAACTGAAATTTGGAATTTTGGAAATTGTTAACATTGTTTGAAATCTACTATTTTTCTCAAGTAAAGACTTCAATTTGTTTTCAAAATTATTTCCAATTCTATCAACTGCAGTTGATTAAATTTTTATCTTCATATTATCGTTTATAAATTGTCACTCATCACTGATACGTAGGAAACAGATTCATATGTTTAGATATACATTTTTGTAAGAATCATGTATTTAAAATCTGATTAGAAACAAACATAATTTAAATTATTCTTATTTAAATACCACCAAAATAAATTTATATATTTCCCATGGTCTTAACTTTTTTACTTTTTTTTGCGTATTTATTGATTGTGTATAATTTAATAGTACATGTTTTTGTTCTAATCGTCCAGTAAAATAAGGCAAATTTATCAAAATGATCTAGGTGACTATTCAAATTTTTTCCTTTTTTTTTTTCTTAAATGCGGGTTTTCTCTTGAAGACTCACTCAGATTTATAATAATATTGGTAAAAATTAAGACTGTTATTGGTGATGACGAAAAAATAATGAATGATGTAAATATTTCAGTTTCCATGGATCCGTTATTCATCATAATATCTATTGAAATCATTTTTCTCAGTCATGTATTAAATTTTAAGTGCATTTTTATTGCAGCATACTTTAAGGGTTTTTCGTTAAAGTATTTGCATTGTCTGGTGATGAGTATGTTAATACGTATCGAGTTGTATAATAATTGTACCAAAAGTGGCAAAAAAAATAATACGTTTAATCAAATAATTCGTTTATAATAACTGTGATCTAAAAATTTTTTTAACACATTTGGAACTATGCGATGCGATTATAGTATTTCAAGCCTTTGTGTTATGACGGTCTACATAAATTATGGAAATTTATATTGATCGTTTTCGATTAATATTTCCGTGCCAATAAATAATAATAATTAATTCCCGAGACCAAAAAATGTCATTATGTTCTTGATACTATTTGTTCCAGTAAAATCATATTGTTCAAACCTTGTTGAATTCAAAAGCAAAAATATTACTGCGAACCGTGAAAACAATAGGTCGAAAGATACGAGTGTAGATTGGACGCAGTTATAATGATTATTGTATTCACAACAAACAGATTATTAGTTTAAATTAATTTTTATTCGATCCTGAAATCAATTTTGCTTCATTTTGAACTATGCGAAATTATTTAATTCGTTCGTCATCTTTCGTATGGATTATAATTATTTTTTCCATAGCCCGAAATAAAAATAAATAACATACATTTATATAGAATTAAATATACTACAAATGTTATAGAATTATTCAAATTAACTAAATCAGTACCGATGGCCATTATCGTTATCATTATTAGTACCTAGCTATTTTTTAAAGCTTTTACAATATTGGTAAAAACTTTTGTCTGCAATTATTATTGGCCACAAAACTAAATCCATTATTTTTTTTTCTTAATTTATTAATGTTTTTAAATCAATACGATCATCCGAATCAAACATTTAAGTTAAAACGATGACATTTCCCTTTCAAGAAACTAAAATATGTTCCTTGTCGGATTTATTATATTATATTTTACTTTATAGAATTGATATATGGAATACTTGAAGAAGTAAAAAGAACGAAAAATTCTAAATAACATGTTTTATGTTTGCGTTTGGTCACAATTTAATTGGAATTAATTGGTTCAAACGTAGTTCAAAGAAATAAAAAATTTGGTTTTTGGTGGAATTGTTTAAAATATAAAAAGTCATTTGCTTGGAAGGTAAATTCAAGGAAAGGGAAAATTTTTAGAGAAAATAATGTATGTCAAACCAAGTTTTAATTGACCAATTATGTAAATAAAAATTAGCGTAAGAAAACTTTTTGTCATATCGTTTGATAGTTTGGACTTAAGATCAAAAAACAAACATTATTATCGCGATAAAGTAAAATATTATCGAAATCAAAGTTGATGTTATTATGACGTTAACATTGAACCCTTAGTGAGTTGTCACTTAAACATATGGTTGCGCTCATTATGGTAGAAATTAATTCAGATGATGCGATTCTGACTGCAGCATTATTATGATTTCGATTTTGTCTACTCACAATGCGACGTACTGTTTTTCCTCCCAACACGTATTGTATATTTGTATAATAAATCGTCTGTGATGAATTCAAATCGTCAGTTATAGTTTAATATATGAATGTTTTTATATTTTGACATGTATAATATTGTATCTTATTGGAGTGGGTCATGCTAAAATGTTGTCCGAAACGTCACGTCGGATGTTACTGCACTTGTCGTGTGAAAAGTACTAACGAGTAAAATGCACAGTTTCCCTAACAAAGGTTATTTGGTTGTCATAGTAAATTCATAGTAAAACCATGGACGAAATATCTAGAGCATATCATTGTGTTCATATATGAATATATATTATGACAACCAAATCGTCTTCAGGGAAACGATGCATTTAACTTTTTTGTGGCTGTGTAAGGCATGTCCATGAACATTTTTCCGTATATCAGATACAAACTTAGCTCAGTTGTTATATACGCATTAGATCTTACTGTCAAAGTTATTGAATTTAGTTAAGTTAATATGTGATCAATCAGCTAATGCTGTAAAAAAAATAACAACGTATCCGTGCATAGCAGGGTAATAGACGATTTTTTTAATAAAAGTTTTTTAAACGAACATTACCTACTTTACGCGACTCGGGTATATTTGCATCTGCTCCGGGGTACGACATAAGAGCGTGAACAACTCCAAACTCTTGTCCACAGTTGCCACAGAAACTGCACCAGTTATTTAGGAATTACGAAGCTTTCGATGATCAGATAGGTCGGAGTGAAGTTTGAATTTGGACACCGACGGATCGCGAGGTCGTATTAAAACGATGGGTGAAACGCAAATCCATTGCATACGTAATGAAAATGAAAATTCTGTATGTTTTGAATAGTCTGAGATTGAAAAGATTGTGCAATAGATTTTTGTTTGAGGTGACTGAATTCCGATGATCGGAAGCAGCAGTTTGCGAAGGAATTTTTTGTACACGAGGATTATTATATTATACTAGTATTTATAATCAATGCTAATACATAACTAAAATCTTGTATAACATTGTGTGGTATGAGCTTCTAATTAATAACTTATTCGATTATTAAAAATAGAAATTACATGATATGCAATTTAAAGTCATACATGATTTAAGTTTATATTCAATCATTAATTAAACAAAAAAAACGCCAAAAATGTGGGTCACAAATTTTATAATAAACCAGAATATAAAAATATATTTTTTTTTTCGATTTTTATCGATATTAATCGATTTCAAGCCCTGCTATTATCGATATTTGTATTATTATTTATATTATATTTATATTTTTATTTTTATCTGCTAGAGGGCGCCACCGGTGTAACTCAGTTTTTGTCTCTAAATCTCTAACTGACAGGAGTTAGGTCCATAATTTATGCTATAAACCCGCTCCCCGACATTCTCTATCATTTAAAAAAAATTTGAGCCAAATCGGCCCAGCCGTTCTCAACTGATGCAATTTCGAATTTTTTGTCTCCATTTTTATATATATATATAGATAATATTTACTATCGTTCGGGGCGATATCGTGTTACGGACGTGTATTGTTAGTAAAATATAAACGAATTTCTTTTTGTAAAAGTCCATTTTACCGTTTTGGCGTGAAAACAAATCGACGTTTTCGGTGGATTCGATAGTGTTACCGCTCTCGAAATGAGTAATTGCTGCATAAGCCCAACACTGGTGCACGCTCTAGCGTTTTACACGGCAATAAAAGTACCCACACGGACGGAACTATCGAAATTATCCGCAGTACGGCGCGTACAACCCGGATCTAGATAGAGTTTGTTTCCATTGAAACAGTAAGTTCGAAACGTACGATCGGATTTGAATAAGGAACAAACGGCAATGTAGTATTGACGCAATTTAACAGTTCAAAACCGTACCAAAAATTCTTACTAATTAGTTTAAGCTAACAAGAGTTATGTAGACATTACAGATTTACAATGATATTCAACATTTCGTTGATTTTTTAAGACCAATTATGTTCCACTTTGTATTGGAAAAATATTTAAATATAAAATGCGCATTTCGCTGGGAACTGATTGTAAATATAGGAAATCAGTTGTGAATGACCTTTGTTATAAACAATATCAAATCTAGTCATAATTAGTTATTTATTTATTCAGAGTAAAAAAATATTAAAACATAATGATCACTGGAATACTGCACAAAATATTATTAAATCTCAAATGGGCCTCCCACCTACAAAATCTACTATGATTAATGTCGTTTGTCATTGATGAACTAAGTTATCGGTCAATGAACTTTTTAATGTAATGCGACGCAATATTTGACTTATTCGAAATGCTAATAATTTTGGCATAACTTTAATGATTTGAATTCCAATCACATATTATTGTAAAATAATTAATTATGTTCAATTAAAATGAATAGCTGCTTTTTAAAAACGTGTACGTAATAGTAATGTTGTTTTCTCGAATTATGTTAACGCTTGTTCAAGAGGATCCTTTCTATAGATGTATTTTTAATTTTTTTTTTTCTATTATAAAATATAATAAACGCGTATCGAATAAATCACGATTTGTCGACTGAAATCAAATCGAACGTTTTCGCCTCTACGATTTACTCTCTGGTGAACGTTTATCACGTTTAATACGAACCGTCTACACCAGACTGCGGACACGCACGACGTGTGTCGAGTTACGATTTCGGCAGAGCTTATTCGTTCAAGATGCCTTTTATCTATCGTCGAGACTGAACTCGCTATCGTTCGGGCTGGGGAAAAAATCGTCCGAAACGGAAAAAAATGTACCCGATTCGGGCGATATAATGGTCGTACTACGTTGTACTCGACGAACGACTCGAGTCGCGTAGCATCATCAAGCCCTCGTCACACGTTTTGTTTCTAGTCCAGTCGTTTTAACAATTAAAAATATAGCTGCTAAACACTTCAGTGTGTTTGGATCCCCTTACGCCTGTGAACAAGCCTTTCCTCATAGAATAAAAGACCCACTAACCGATCGCGCTAAACCGATGACCATATCCATCGTGTACTTAGAGCGGGCAAAAGTAATTTTTATGCGGATATTGAGAAAAATAAAAAACAATACCAAACAACAACAATCGCATTAAGCGTATTTTTATAGAACAGTTTGAATTTCTATACTTTTATATAATCATTATGTAAGAAACTTTTGTCTAAAACATTTCATTGTTTTGAGTTATAGACGGTATACTTTTATTTCGCGGTAAATAGCTCGATAGTAAAAAAAAAATCGTTATTTTTGCCCGGCCGAACACGAACACTTTTCAAACGGCGAACACGGCCCGGAAGTCGGAAAAGGTTACTGAAAAATACTGTACTTATCCGCAATGTAATGTTTGTACGTTTGCAGGAGTGTCTGGCCACTGGATTTCGCTTCAGCGTCACGCACGACGACCCGCCGTTCGGCCAGAGCGAGCCACACGATGAGTGCGGCCAGTCGTCGGGCGACGATTCGCTCGTGCAACAGCTCGTGCAACAGCAGCAGCAGCACCAGCACCACCAGCAGCAGCAGCAGCAGCACCAGGACGGCGGCAACGGCGAGAAGCCGGTCACGTGCGACTACCTGTCGCCGTACGCGTTCACGGCCAGGAACTCGTTGGGCTCCACCTCGGGTACGTACACGCGGTCCTGTTGCCGCCGCACAGGAACACACCACCGGTCACGGCAGCAGGGATCCTGGGGGGAAGGGGGCAGAATTTATCGGACTTTATCGATCCCGCCGAAACTTACGGAAAAAAAAAACCGTCCATCGATTTCCGCCGGATGCTGATCGTAGAAAAATCGCACCACTAGACCCGCTAGAAATTTAAACTATCCACGACCTGTAAGTTGTGCTGTTTCAAACACATGATTTTTATAAATTTATTATATTTTTATTGAAACCGATACAATTCATTTTTCGTACGAGTAAAAAAAAAAACGTTATTTTTGATAGGATAAGAACCAGAATAAATCTATATCGTACCGGGTTAGTAGAATGTACACCTAAACAAAGTTATCGTATCTACACACAATCATTGCATGGGTTCACAGGCGAAATCAAAAATGTTTTAAAAGAAGATAAAAATCGAATTCACACTATAAAGACGGTTCAACGTACACGCACTCGCGATTCGCCAATTATTTCCGTATATGTTACATATATTACGTATATGATTCATCTGCATACGTAACCATATTTTGACATTTTAAAAACGTTGACTTCTTGCTACAAATGTGATATATTATAAATAGAGATAAATTATAACTGTTATAAATTGTAAAATAATAAGCCATATCGATTTTCTACAATTTTGTGTTTATTATTTTTCCCCTAGCAATATAATCATGTAAAAATAGTAGCCGCCGGAATCGGTAGTTGATTTTTATGAATAGTAGCCAGCGGAATCGATATACGCCCATCTTAAGGTCCGCGGCGGTCGTGTCTGGCAGGAAAATCGGTCGGGAACTAATACATGAATAATTTATATTTCCCTAGATTTTAGTGATTTGTCTTCTGATGTGCATATTTTTCTGTTAAACTGTTAATAACAAATTGTTCTGATGATATATTTTTTTTATTATAAAAAAAAGATTTTTTAGGAATTAAAATAAATTAAATTTTATATTTCAAAAATTGGCGTGTACACTGTGTATACATGAACGTACTGTTTTTGTTGTTTTTTTTTAATTTTATCGATGTTTTTTTATATAATTACACTATTATGAGTATTTGGAGTAAATTGTTACCCCATGCGCGAAATACGTTAGTCTGACAATACTGCTTTTTAGAGAGGATTAAACAATTTTTTATTTTAATTATATGTGCCATTTAGTTATTAATACCGAACTGTTAGGGCTGCAGTCATATTATTACCACCCTCCCCCCTAAACAATCTGGCAATGGGACGTGCCGTAAAAGGTACTATTTCTGTAACTATATCCTCTTTAAACACATACTAATTTCGGTTATATATTTACCACCGATATCTCCCATTATATATTTATACTCAAAAGAGTACCACTCGTTTCGTAGAAGGACGACCATATTGGTACATTATGAGCGCGTATACACCCGAGTGCCTGTCAATTGATCATGCCAGTGGATCTACCAATAAAATTATACTTTTACTAAAATTTTTAGGCAGAAATGTAAACTTATTAGGGACAAAACTATTCAGAATCAATATTCATAATACTCGTATAGTAGTGGCTCTTTTTTTTTTTTTAAAATAATATAAAAATCTATGATGAAGCGTTTGTATTTTTTCGATAACTCAACTCAATGGTATTTTTTAACAAAACGAAAAACTTCAAATTGTAAAAATGTAAAAATAATATAAGAATAACTTTAAATCCATTTATGTTAGGGAAAAAATAAAAACGTTACGTCACAGCTAACAATATTCTTCTCTTTGTTCATTCGACGATTTTGCCCTGCGGATATGCGGGTGTATCACGCGTAGTCCTCTTAACCGTGCGCAAAATACAATCTATTTAAGTGTGCACGCGTATGAGTACATTATAATCGCGTCTCGTCGTAGGTACAAAATTATAAGCTCGTCTCGACCACCGCGGACTGCCGGGAATTCGGGGTCAGGGTGAATTATTATTATTATTATTATTATGATTATATTCACGACGGCCACCGCAAAGTATTTGAATACCCGGATTGCCGTGCGCAAAGCCGTCCCGATCGTTTTTAATCTTTCCTTCCGAGTAATACCTACCACGTATTAGGTCACCTAAAATGTTGTGATAACCAACGATTGTAGACTGCATTGCAACGGTAAAATATTCGTGGTTATACGGCGATGGACGCCGTACAACAAGCAAATTATTATCATTGTGCCTATTGAGTATAGATTATTTAGTATACAACAAATAAGGAAAAAAAATGTAAAAAAGTATTATCGTTTTTTCGGTAAATATATTAGTACTCGAAGATAATATAAAATGATAATAATAATAATAATAATATACACTACAGGGGAATATATTCATTGTTGAATAAATCACGGGAAACAACAATCTCAGAAGTCTCGATATCCGTAGAGTAACTTTGATTTACATTGGCACCATAATATTGAACTTTGCGAACTTTTGTTTAACCATCAATTAAACCGGTTTGTACTAACACTTTAAGAATTTTTACCCAAATATTTATATCTCAACATTTTGAATTTTAATTACGGATGAAACCAGATTATTGTACAATAATTTATTGTAAAAAAAATGATCACAATCTGTTGGGGTGCTGGAAAAACGTTTCTCCGGCATCCGTTATCGAAAATTAATTTTTAGGAGATAATTATTTTGGTACGAATTAGTATAATTGATGGAGAAAAAAGTTCGAACATTTTTGGTGTCCAGGTAACATACCTCAGCTCCCGAAATTTGAAAGCAATGAGTGTTCATTAAGTATCATAAGAATAATATTTTTTACATTTATAGAAAACCTTTTATGTTTTCCGATCGAACTTTTATCTTAAGGAGTTATAGGATATGTCATATGTCTGACCGTTCGCACACGGTTCGTACCCAATCGCCGTACCATAATATATTATTTTTCACCATGAACTTTGACCGTCGGCGTGGAACAATTGGTGTTAATGGTTTTCTTTTGTACAAAATTCTTTGTTCACCCATCAGATTCGATAGTACGAATCTTATTGTATAAACTTTATATGTTTGACAAAAACGGTTTTTGATCGAATATTCACGAGCAGTCACACGTACTCGTACGTGGGCCGATGAAATCCGTTTTTCGAATGGCAAATGGTTTCCCGTCAATTTATCGTGTCATATTTACTAATTTATTAGATATTAATTATAAATTGATCATCGAATATTCAACTTTAATGTTCGTGAGCATTGGGAACATGAGAAGTAGGTACATACATGCAATTGTACGCATTTAATATAATTATTTCATTATTTTAAGATATCTACAAAAACAGTTTTATCGATAGTCTAAGTTCAAACGAAATCATTTTAAATGTCGATATAGAAATGTAATCGTTTAAAAAATTTGTATAATGCCCATGGATATTTTGAAATTTAATACAACTTCATTACTTATAAACACCAAAAAATACACTTCAACACAATCGTAGGTCACTTGCATTGTTTAAAATATAATTAAAAAAAAAAAAAAAATTACACTGAATTGGAACGAAACGCTATGGCCAGCATGGAAGTTATTACAGTCGAACTTGGTTATCTCGAACTTCTTTAACTCGAAATCGTCGATACCTCAAACTTTTACTCCGGTCCCTAGAATTTCCTATTTAAACAATGTAAAAAAATCTTGTTTAACTCGAATATTTTCGTGGATAACTCGAAGTTTTGAGTTTTATTAATACATATGTATGTATGTACGAATGTATGATTAAAAAATTGTGATATAATTTCACTCATTTATCTATATACAAATACCTTTTTTAAATATTTTTTTAACCTCATTTTTGTTTATACATACCTACCTTTTTAAATTTACATATACCTACATACATACATATAAATACATAGCAACTAATTTTTATTACGTTACATATTTTATTTATAATAAACACATAGGAATTAATATACATATTTTGTACCGTTTTAAAATTTTCTTTTTGGATAACTCGAACTATTACTCCGGTCCTTTCAACTTGGAGTTAACCAATTTCGACTGTATAGCGATGTGCACGGTTCATCGCGATGAATTGACGACGGCCAACGATTGTCGTACGGTTTGATAGACTGACTCAGATTAATTGACGTGCGTGTCGTTATTAACACCGCTGTTGCGAGTGCGCGTTCGACTCTGACGACACACCGCGTCACCGAGGACTCGGGAAACGTATGGTTACTATCGGCGGGGAAATGAAAACCGCTATAATGCCGTCGTAATGATTAACGCGGGGAAATCGAATTATCCAACCGCTCGACGACCGCCGTAATAAATACAACACGAGCGGTTGCCCACGTGGGAATAAAACTAATTATATCATTCGGACGAGTCGGAACGGTGATCATAAACGCTACGTCATATCGCGTCGACCGACTGCTGGCAGGGACGGACGGGCGTGTGCAGAAACGGCCCGTGCAGTCGTAACGCGGTTCCGTAGTAGCGACATGGTAGGACGCAGTGGCGTAGCATAGCAAGGGTATGGCGGACTGTGCCTATGCCAGCGGCGCGAGCTACGAAGGGGCGCAAAATTGCGCTTTAAAATTGATGCTTATTTTTATCGATGAATTCTCTAGTCTTAAAGCAAGAAAAGAACGTTTTAAAAGCTTGAGATTTACATTGTAATAATAACTGATGATTATTTAATGTTGTGTTACCTTATTATATACATAAAAAATAAATGTTAAAAAATATCATTTCGTATTTTCGTCAATTTTTTGATCGCTAAAAAGGCGCATTTTCCTAGGTTTGCCAGGGGCGCTAACGAGTCTTCCTACGCCACTGGTAGGACGAGGAGTGGTGCTGAACTCTGAGTGTTGGGGCGAGGCGAGAACCGAAATATTTAGGACCCGTCACCGTGGGCGGTGCTTTGTTTTTGGGAGGGTTATGTTACTTAAATAATAATCAGTCGACCGCGGGGGCACTGTCAACGCACCAACTCGCCGGTTTCAATTACGATTCGATGTTAAACGCTATATTTTCATAAACATTTTTATTTGTACCTTTACACCACTTGTTGACGATCAATTGTTCTTCCGATTAGTCAATGTGAACTTGTCAAGAACTGTCTTCGTGTTACTATTATTCATGTGGTTTTTTTTTTTTTTTTAGTTCTAGCCAGTTGTTTATACTTCTAACGGATGAAAACTGCTACCTATTACATGTTTCAGAAGCAAATAATATAATTTTAACATTTTATCTACACGTAGGGCGATGTAAATTAAAATTTTCATTCTGAACATTATTCTGTAATTTTATCGACCCAATTTATAGGTTTTTAGATTCGTCTAAAACCTTTTGAGGCACATTTTATGTTATTAAATGGCACGGGAATACAAGCGTCAGATAATATAACATCATATGATTCGACATGGAATACTCGATTTTAAAATTATACTTTTCAAAATTACTAAATGATATCATAAAAATCGTAAATATTTCATTACACAATAATTGTGTCAAAATAACATCAATAATGTTAATTGTTAGGAAATATATTATGACATTTTACCAATGTATAAGATAAAATCATATAATCGTATCGTTGATTTTTATCTTATACCAATAGTTATGGAAATACGTTAAAAGTGTTTATTTTTCTACGGCACATTTTAATTTTTTTTTTTCATTTATTTGGCACAATTTAGAAAATGGCTGACCACCCCTAGTGTAAAACATCGCAGGAAAAATACTAAGCATTATCTAACCCCCCACCCCTCTAGTTTTCATCCATGACCATCACCTAACCCAACCTTCCTCCGATACCTTAACGACAAACACTAATTTTCATACTCATTTCATGGGTACCGAGTACCACTATTTAGCTTGTAAAACCACTACTTCCCTTGGTGTATTGGTCTGGTGTCACCGATAGAACTAAACCACGTTTCAAACCGTCTGTGTGTAAGACATAATATAACGCGTTTATATGTATAGGGTGAGGCTTTTCAAAAATCGTCGTAACACTGAGACGACTGTATAGTACTGTATGCGCGTGCGAAATCATAACAACGACGTTAAACGTGGATGTGAATATTTTACTAATTTTTAAGGTGCTAAGAGTGAGACGAAAAATTTATTAAATTACGATACAATAATAATATGCTTTTTTATTCAAAACTATACAATTACAATTTATATATGCTATGAGTCAGGGGTTTCACGTATCGTACTTATCTGATTTTAAAACATTTATTTATCTACACGTACACATTTACCGTTTGATAACAACTCTCAAAATATACGTAGACTTCAACAAGTTTAACATGTTCTTAATTCACTCAGCGAAACACGATACTCAACGGTATAGGTATATATTATAATACAATTGCAACTCAAATTTATTATTTCCCCTGAATATTGTATTTCACATCGAAACCTCTTTGATGTAACGTGTTTCATAACAATTATAATTGAGCATTGAAAATCAATAATATTATCAAAGAGTTTCCGGGACAAAATGTAATTTAAACATAGCATCTTGTACCAAACCAATATATTTCAGTAATTAATTCGATTAGTGCGACAATTAATTTAACTAATTGATGAAATATGAAATTAGATCTTACAAAGATCTTTTACTTATTTCTACGTCGAAAAAACCAATATTTTTCGTTAGAAGCCACTTTATTTTTAACATCTTTGGACCCAGGTGAAATGTTTCGATTAACCGATTGTTTCTAACAAGTGGTTGCTGACAAAAACTTTCAAAAGTTTCCAACATAATTTACAGTGGATTCGGCTTAATGTCGGAACGTAGGGACTAGTGTTATTTGTCCACTTAGGTAAGCGGTTGCCTATCAAACCTGAAACAAAATTCAAATAACATGTTCCAACAGTTTTAGAAAAGAACTAAAATATTAAAACATTATTTATGATATATTTTAACAGACTCAGATAAAATATAACTTGGTTAAACTGAAAAATATCGTAATCGTCGAGTTTCCACGCTACACACGGATACATTGGTACATACATAGAAATACATTTTTTCCCTAACAACGGCTAGTAAATGTAAGTAGTTTAAAGTGGTAGTATAGTGGTGGTATAGTATAAATGCATAGCAAAAGTCATATTATCAAAATATTTTCACAAAATGTATTATGAGTTTGACTATGATTTTACCATGAATTTGCTGTGATAACCAATTAATTGTTGTTACTTGTTAGAGAAACAAAGTACTTTACGAGTGCAGTCACATCTGTATGTGACGTTTCGGACAACATTTTAGTATGACCTCATGTGATATCAGTATCGTCCACGCAGGAGTTTTAAATTTTAAAAATAGAGCATTTCAACCGAGCCTAATTTTATAATAAGAAAAATACTGCTCAATGAAAACCCAAAAAACAGTTTATAATTTTCACCGTGCGAACGTTCAAATCAATTGATACCGTGTATATTCTCGCACGCCGTGTTTATCCGACCATCGGTGACCAGTAAACTGTCCTCAGGTAATTTTCTGCGCTTTTTCTTCGGCTTTGGCTTCCGACACAACGGGCCCTGAAACGCGAATACCGTGCACGGTTCGTCGTCGATCGGTGAAATTATAATATTTTTTTTTTTTTCGTGGAATTTCCGTACAAACGAAATCGATCACCGCACAAACATCTATACAAATCGAGGCAGTAGAAAAAAAAAAAAAAAACTGTAAAAACTATTAGCAAGCGCGGGATCCGAGACACGTACACGCTAAACGTTCGCTGGAAAGGGTTGCAAATACAATGGTACGTGTTGAAATAGCATTAACTATTGTGCTACGCGTGGGGATGAAAATGGTTATATTTTTAGACGGATCAAGCCCAACACGGTAAATATTGTATTAATTACGAACACTCGACGGTAGACGAAAAATGTACGCACGGTGCCCGCGGGTAGTACGCATAGCAGACGTATAACCGTGTTTAGCTTTGTCGAACGACGGAGAGGTATGTACCTTTATATTACACTGCAATACTGTGTTGTAGTACGAGAACCTGGATAGCACAAGACGCAGCGGCGTAACTTCATCATGCACCGAGTGCTTTACGGAGCGCAAACTTTTCGCTGTTCTTTTTACAAAGTGACGCGTAATCGAATAACTTTAAATTTTCACCAAATTTTAATTAAAACACCGGAGAAGTGGAATACCTTCATTTGAGCGCGTACGGCCATGGTATTTATAAGAATGTTTTTGACGGTGTACACGCGCTAAAAGCCAATGTTTTGTTAGATCGTCGTTTAATTAAATTTGAAATTGTTAGAATATACGTATATAAATATCTCGTCGTGCTTCGAATTAATATCAAATGTAATTGGAACAAATTAAGTTAGTTATATTAGTGAATAACCTGGCGCATATATTGACTGAACACACTCTTGTTTTAAAATCTATATGCTTATATAATTAGTGCAGTATTACAGTATAACCCGTTTTACTTACCGAAATTCCAACGATATCGTTTAATATTTAATCACTCATTTGCCCACGCTTATTGGAAACTATGCACATTATTAAAATATTAGGATTACAAGTTATATCGATCTTTCGATGGGAAACCGTCATAGTACTTATTAATTTTTTTTTTTTCAAGAAAATCACAAAATTAACCTGATAGTATATTATGTTAAATTAAGAATAAATAAAAATCTCTAATTAAGTTCCGGTTTTAATTACATTTCTTGGCGACTACCTAATTTTCGTCGCATTATTATTTTTTTTATATCATCCCGAAACATTCTCTACGTTTTATTATCATAATTTTAAATATTTTTCTATTTAAATTAGTAAACAAAAATATGATACGTAGAACAAACTTGACAAATACATATCTAGTGCATCGATTGATTCATATCGATAACTCAGATTTTGATGCATTTGAATTTTTTTCTGGAATGCCCTAAGCTTTCCAAGATAAAATTGTGTTTCATATACACACTATTCTAAGAACGAACTTTTTTGGTGGATTTTTTTCCTACATTTTTCCAGATTTTGACGATTTAGGGCATTACAAATTGTTATGTTATTTTTAACATAATTCTAGTATTATCATGACAAAAATTAAATTTTTAAACATAAATATACATTAAGTACTAAATCAACATTAGGCAATGTGAGTTTTTAATTGAAACTATTCACAAACTTATCATACAATTGTATTATTATTGTAATATGTTGTATCTTCTATGGGACATATTGCAGTACATTCTTATAGTTTTTAGGTCACAAGTGCATTTTCGACATTTTTAGGTCATTTAAATTTGTGCCTTAACCGTAACCTACACATTTTATACCCATGAGACATACGTATTACGTGTTTTATTTTATTCAAACACGAATACATATTATACGAATAAAAATATAATATACTATAATATGCGTGCTTCGGACTGCATTGAGTGATTTCAAAATGAAAATATTCAACTTGAAGAATCCTTGCGGGAAAAATAACAATCAAAACTGCAAGCGGAAATCGTTTGGTCGATCCAGAACCGTATAATATTTTATTCCGACAAGAGCATAACTATAATCCGTTGTTCTACATTGCTTACATGATATCGGTGTTACGGCATTCGGTAACCACGAACATCACACACCAAGAGTAAAACACGCATCGTGTACACTATAACGCGATAATAAACCGTTACCGCTTGAACGGTTTAACCGCAAAGTTTGCTCATCTCGCCGCTGCCGCCGCCGCATTTGAACTTCAAGTTTATGATACACGTGGAAGGGGACAATGTCGTGTTTATAATGATAACAATAGTGTACGCTCTACACCCGTTGCGCGACAGTCGTTAAACGGCACAAAACATACGTACCAAAGACGCGCGCCCACTCGATGGCGGAAGAACAAACGATCGAGGCCGTATAACAGACGGCGGTTCATTTGAATAACTATATATTTACATCAATGACGCGACAAGTCAATATTGTTCTGAGCACGAATAAACCAATACCGCAAATTGTGCTGTAAATCGATTGCTGTGACGTAGTTATAAGTACTGTGATACGAACGGACAGTGGCTGGTACTGAAAAAAGATCGCTGGCATTTAGATCTAAGGTGATCACATTTGTAGGTATCCATAGTTTATACAGAAAAAAAAATATAAGTAACTTATTATACGAGTATATATTCCAGATTTATAAAATTTCTTATAGCATTCGAAATATTACTTTTGCTATAACATTTTCTTTTTTTGTTATATTAAGCATCAATTACAACTAAAACAAAGTTTTTTTTTTAATGTTCGCAAGCCATGTTTCGTTAATAATTTCATTGGTTTTAAAATTTTGAATTTTCATATTTTTTACTTATTAACGAAATGTGTTATTAATTTTTATTTGATTTTTTCAAATAATATTGTAAAAAAACGACCACTGTTCCTTATTAGTTATTATTTGTTCCTTATATTTTGTAAATAGGACACAGTAAAAAACCACATTTCTATACATCTAAATTACATTTTTACTCTTGAAATATTAACAATATTTAAATACTGGTTAAATTATAATAGTGATATTATTTAAATTTATTTATTTATTCTATTGTCAACGCCAAAAGGCAATTACAAGATTACACTTGCACAGGAAATAATTACAATAATAGCAAAAATAAGACAACGGATAATAAAACAATATATTTATATTAACATTATAAGAGTAATTTAATTCTATGCTTTCATATGATGATTCAGATACTGTTTTTAATATACTACATCGCAGTAGCGCCGAACTTCTTAAAAAGTACTCGGGCGAAATTTTAATACAACGAACTTAAGCCTCAAAGTATGAAGTATTTTCATGTCTGCATATTATTTGCATCCCAAGTGTTCGTTAATCCTCCGTTTTCATTAAGTAATCACAAATAATATTCTGGTGTGAATACTGCAAAGGTCTAACGATAACCGCTCGGCCCCCACGGTATCCTAGCTACTTTTTTGAAACAGTTGTCAGATCGTGGACTTACTTTAACCACGTACTCGTCACCACTGCTCCACCATTACGAAATAACAGTTGTTCCGTTAAGCTCTTTTGTTTATTTTCAACTATGGCCGAAGGCTGCACCGTTGATTTGAAGAATATTTGAGAATTTTTCTCGTGTTTTATGTGTGCAGCCACTTATAAGTTATGTAACTTGTAACCGTTTGAACGATGTTCGTATAATTGTAATAGATATGATATTATTACATGGTCCGTCGGAACGGTTTGATTAAGACCGTCCGAAGACGATAACAAATATTATCATTGTACTATTAAACATTGATATTTTGTCAGTACGCAATGTTATTTGAGATATATTACTACCCACTGGTAGTATAAATTTATAAATTTAAAATTGTGATGGGCAAATCATCACATCACATTTTAAATAAAAGTTATTTCTCCCTAGTTATCGATTTCAATCACGCACGCGAAGCTCAGTGTTTTCTAAGCTTATAAAACGTGCCCTATCGATATATCGATGTACATAATCGTTGAATAATAATATTAATTTTGAAATTTTAATAGTAAAGTTATTTGGGTTTGTTATATGGTTCCGAGTGATGTTCTAGCCAAGTTTTCTGGATGAAAATAACTGTTAAAAAGAAATATGAAAGAATCATGACATTTAGTTCGTTGACATATAATTTATACATTACTAAACATATTATGTACACACAATAATGAAGCATTTATTATGTTATTCTTTAACCGGAAATAATAAGTGCTTGGGTAGCATTGTTCTCAATTTAGTAAAACCAATATAATTATACTCATATATATCCATCATTATTATTCACCCGCATGAACATTAAACATTTTTGAGATATTATTTCAAACTAATGAATTACCAAATCAAAGCTATGGGAGTCGTCAATGATTAAAATCTAAAACTTTAGTAAAGACAAAAATAAATCATTAAGTTAAATGTTAAAAATATAATAAAGGAAATGAAATAAATAATAAGTTTCTTCGCAGGGTACAAACTATTTTTCGGTAGGTATATCAACTATGTTTATTCTAACGGTTAAATTAAATGAAATTGTAATATGAAAAATGTATTTAAAAATATAAATGCTTTATAAAAATAATCGTTATATCTTTTTCCACTGTTGATGATTTAAATAAAAAATAAATAGAAAATACTACATTTTTAAAAATGTGATTTTTAGTACAAAACACTTTGATACAAAAAGAGTACATTTTGAATTAAATATCCATAAATTATTTATGAACTGCATTATTTATATTGTGAGGTCTTAAAAATGACAGGTTTAACAAACCTTCATTTTTGCGTTTTACATTTATTTATTATTTAAATACTTTCAAAAGGTTTTGTATTTAAACCTTAGGTACAAAAAACGTATTTAAGCGAGTGTTTTCACAAATCAAACATCAGAGGTTATCAGTTTCTGTTGACATAGAAAATGTTACGAATCGTAATTTTATTGTAAATCTGTTTTTTTATGGAAAAATAAATACGTCCCATGGTCAATCGATTTTTTTTACACTTCGTTTGTCCAACAACATTTCAGCATTGTTCTGCAGAATATAAATTACGCGAAGTTGACCTATTAATGTAACATGTTCGTTTCAAAAACCCATTACACTTCGCAGGATTAGTACTGCGAATATAAACTAATCAAATATCTCGGTTTAACGCCCAAACTTATGTTTTACATTATTTTTCTTTTTACGTGACACTCGTGAATTCACCATTGAAATCAAAATACAAATTTAAATCACGCAACTAAACGTACATATTTGAGTATTCCTTACACACCACGAAACAATAAAAATGTCGCGTTACGGTTAGTTTATATTATCCAACACCTTAATTTATCTTTGCATATTTATGCGCTGCTTGAAATCCAATTGCAAATGAACTAAACATATTTTTTCCCATTTTGTGTACAATATATCGTTTTCATTAAATATATGATAGAGTTTTATTAAATTTACCTGTTCATAAGCCCACCCGTTAGTTGTGTGATTTCCGACGCCATAATTGCTACAAACAGAAGCGGATCCAAGATGGGGAAGAAAGTAATTGGGAAAATACTCCCAACCCCTTGTACGTATTCCATTCGTTTTGATATTTTTTTATTTTTGCTTTACAAGTCTGTAAGACGAGAGTTTTAAAGTGCTAATAATCGATGGCAGCAAAAAGTATTTGTACCTGGTACTCGTACACACTACACGCCTATTGGATAAGAGTAAATTTGGTATTGGGCACATTTGAATTACCTCCCCCTCCCATCATTAAATCTTGATTTACTTCTAGATCCACCACTGTCTACGGAGTTTACTACGTTATGAACGTTTTGTATGAATATTTTAATGTAATAAAAAAAAGATTGTTCAGATACACAGGGGTACCTGGTATAAATGTACCATTCCTGGCACACCTGATATTTTTCACTTCAAACCGGTTTCCAGATCTTTTTCTCACGGTTTGTTTGGGCAATAGCTATAAAGTGTTTCGAGATATTTTTCTCGTGGATTGTTTGGGCAAACTAACGGTCTTTTTAATTCGACGTAAATTACTTCGTGGTTTCATCGCTTTAAAATTAGTTCACCCTTAAACCTTCGGAGGCGTAATTACGCACGAATGAAGAAGATATCATTTAGTGTTAGTTTAGACGTCTGAAATACTTTATCGTGTTTTCTGTGACGTTTAATTAAACTGTGACGGTAATTTTTAATAAGCTTTTTAAATATTATTATATTTCATGGGAATCGCATGACGATAGGATTACTGGTCACGGAGTATTGCTGCGTAGTTGTTAAACCATTTATGCTCTTAACTGTATCCGCCGAGTATTGGCAAGTTTATGACGTTTAAGTTTATAATATGCCATTTTATGCCAAACAACGTATATCGATCGTACTCAAATCTTTTCAAAGTTCATTGTAATAATGAGCTCCATGTTACGTCAGCATTGACAATTGAACGCCATTTTCAGAGTCAACGATGACCAATCGAAATAAGTTTTGCCTTCTTTTTTTTTCATTTAATTCTTTCGTTCTCGATTCATTTTTTATACGTCTTGTTCATCTTAAAGCGGGCCTTAAAAGATGGAATAATTGCTTAATATTTTACTCAGTTGTAGGGCCAGTCATACAGTAATTTTATTCGCAAATCGGTACACCAACTCTTTGATGAACGCTTAAAAGACCTTTGATATCCTAGAGTATGGCAAAAGTCTTCACCGGCCAACGTTATTCAGTTAACGGCAGTATCACGGGTAATTAAAGCTTATTTCCAAAAAATTTCGTGCAAAAATAAAGGTTCGATTGAAATATGCTTGCTAGGCATTCCCCGACTTTCATCTTCGGTGCCGTATTCCAAAATCGTGGCGAGTATTGAAAATATCAAAAGAAGCTTTTTGAGAAGGATATAAATCAGAAGATCTAAACGGTTTGCAGGATATAATATTATCATTGATCGAGTGGTGCAGTGCCAATTGGACGGGACGTCTTAAGGTTTTGAAACGTTTGAAGTGGACGTTTGTGGTAACAGTGGATAGTAACCGTTATGCACATTATAACTGAAAAGAAGTACAACTGGTTTCGTATACTTACGTCTTACCGCACGTAGTAATTCGTACGTAATATTACAATATTCAAATGACGAATTAATGTTAACGTTTAATAAAAGTGTACTACCGAATGGAGATGGTCATAAACGGTGGTTGCCCGCATTCCACGCCACTATACCGCAAACGACATGACCATGAAATGTCCGAATTCTCGGAACGCTCGCGGTTACAGCTAATACCAGCCGCGAAGTTATTGGTCGTTCGACGATACCGAGAGTCGAAAGATACCTCAGGTGCGCGATACGACACACTCCGACTATACTCCGTTTCAAAAGAGAACATATGACTTTCGCACGTACCGACTGACGGCTGTCCGCAGCCCTAAGCCCGATTTCTCGCACTCTCGCCGAAACGAGTCATCGATCGTGCACGACAGTCGGCGATCGAAACCAACCGATAAGTATTATTTTTTTTATTAAATTTAAATCCGCGGCAGGTATGGCCATTGGACTGATATAGATTTCATATTTACATAATTACATAATACGATTTTACAATTTTTAAATTGTGTTAGTTAATTTTACGTTGTTAATAAATTCTATTATACTTATAATATTGTACGGGTTCAGTGACTCGGAGAGCTGGTCGGGCAGGTTGGCTTCCTTTCTTTCCTTGTCATAGCTTTGGCAGTCAGTCAGGATGTGTTTAACAGTTAGGGGAAAACCGCAGCAGGTACAGATTAGAGGCTCTTCTTTTTTCATAAGATGTTGATATGTTATGTGGGTGTGTCCTATCCTAAGGCGTGTGACTGAGGTTTCCTGTTTCCTTGTAACGTTTCCAGGGAAATTATGGCCTGGCTAGCTTCTGTGTTGTTTGTGACGAACTCGATTGCTTTAAGAATAGCCATAACCGATGAGTATATTATACAGACTTCATGATGTTTACAATTATTTGTGATATCTGTCCGGCACGAAATTCGGTCGCGAAATCGGTACGTTCCCTTTTGAAACGGAGTATGAGCAGACCGCGAACGCGTATTTTCTATATCATTATAACATCATGTTGTTTAGCATTATTGCGACGGTTTTATCTCGACGGGGTAGCGTCGCTACGGTACCGGTGCTGCCCGGTTAGCCGTCCGAACAATAAACAATATGTTTGACGTAATTTATGCAAAGCGCACGGAATGCGTTCAATCTCGACTGGCTAGCCGGAAACCAGCCGCCGGGCCCAGGTACTGCGATAGATAATACAGTCGACTCTCGATAATTCAAACCTTCGATAGTTCGAAACCTTCGGTAATTCGAAGTAAATACTCGGTTCCTTGAAAATCACGCGGTAATTCGAACAAAAACAATGCATTTTAGTACACTCGGTAATTCGAAATTAAATTTTTGGAAAACTGGCCACTAACACTTGACAATTCGAAGTATCATTCGTTCAATGCTCGGAAATTCAAAGTACATATATTCACCAAATGTATTTTATCTGTATTCTTATAATCTTTTTATTAATAATTTACTATACAATCGTGGAGAAATAAAACTAAATTCAATGAAGCAGAAAACCATTACAGATTTCTTCAAAAAATAATAAAATTAACAATAAATAACTCTAATATGTATGTATCACCTAATTTACTGAAATAATTAATATGTATGTATGTACAATAATTAAAAACAAAATTTTTTTCTTTATTCTCTATAATTCGAATTTTTTTTGCCCTCTCGTTATTTCGAACTACTCAACAATTCGAACTCTCGGTAATTCGAAGTTTTTCAACAGTCCCGTCAATTTCGAATCATCGAGAGTCGACTGTAATTCAAAAACGGACCGTATTCTACGCGCACGGACTGCAATACGGTTTTACGTAATATGCATTGTTTCGATTATCGAGTCTTCGCCGCGCGCGGACAACAATAGAACGGCATTTGATTTCTGTTTTCGCGTTTCGGCCACGTTGCACGCTACTTATCTTAGGTCCACCTTTTCGCGTAACCACACACAATGTGTGGTACATTATACCGTAAATCGGCTACATCGTTGCGCGTCCAGACGACCGTTCTCCTTCTGCGTCCGCTGCGCGTTTCTATGACCAAAGGTTAGGTCAACGGTTCAAAACGGAAGCCAACCTTTTCCCGTCCCTAAACGATCTGTGGAACACGCGCCGTATACCACGTTACTTTATTTCACTGCAACCGCGTTGTGGAACGACCGCGTTTCACGGCATTTTTCCCGAATCCGAATTCCCGAATGACCCATTTCCCGACGGACATTGTTCTAAAAATTAAAAAATACTCAATACCCGGATATGAAAATATTTCCATGAATTAGCCAAGCTACACATTACAAGCGGTTTTATACTCGACTACATCACCGCTCTATAACCATAGAACAATAAAGAATAGACACTCAATCAGCCGATCGATATTTCTTTACATTTTTCTGGAGGCTTTACATGATGATTAGCATCGAATGCTTTGGGGGCTCGAGTCATGCTGTTGTAGCCATATCAAATAACGTTCCGGTGCCCAGTAGGATTTTATTCTATTTTCGATTTAAACTTTTATCTAGGAAATAAATGAAAAAAATGATAATAGTGGATTTCAAGGTAAATGAAAATATTTTTCGGTGAATAATAGGATTGTGATGACTTTTGCTTATTTATTATGTTCTAACTATTTATACCTCAATTACCATCTGCAACTGTTCTAGGAAATCCACAAGAGAAATTAAAAAGACAGTAAAGTGACGTAAAAATGTAAATTATATTATATTTTGCACATTATGAAATTATGTGAATAAGTTCCACTATCCCGACGAAGTACCTCCACTGGAATATACACGTAAATGTGATTCATAATTTTCTATCACTTTAGATTAGTGTTCTTACATTTTGTAATATATTGCCGAAAAATATAATGTTAAAAACAAAATTTAACAAACATATTTCCATGCAAATAATGTAGAATAATCGCTTATTCATGTCATATATTGTTAAAATACATGACATATCATTTAACTAGCAAGATATCACGATAAAATTATCTCTCTCCATAAAAATGACACGCATAACTCATAACAAAAAATTTCACATAGTGTCAATATATAACAAAATTCCTGTCAATGAAGTCATCCCTAACAGCTGATTTCCTTATTTTATTTATATTTATTAAATACTTGACCATCTGAGCAATCTGACTGCGTGATGATTACAGAGACGTTTCCGAGGCGTTTGTTTCGACAGTATTCGGGGGCTGCACTTGTATGCTACAATAATAATTATATGTGTGAATAATTTAATAAAGATTTGAATAAATATATTTTCGGAAAAACACCATTCGAGGAAAAGTTCTTCGGGAATTTCGATGCGGGAAAAATGGTTGGTACCTATGACCGTGGACTGATATCCCATACGTCACGATTTGTGACCGCTGTATCGGAAACAGTGTGTTCGGTCGCGTGTTTTCGAAAAACATTAATTCAAGTAGAGGTTTTTCGCTGCTGCCAAAGTGTCAGGGAAAAGATTTTTCACCGGTCACGTTTACCCATTTACGATGTTGTGACCGCACTGCTAGTACATGGTTGTGTGTGTGCGTGTGTGTGCGAGATATTTTTGTGTTGATCGAATCGATTTTGTAAATATTTTCCAACTTAAGGGTTATTTTTTTCAAACAGCATTTTTAATTATTTTATACTGTCCTAAGTCCGTTGAAACGGGAAAGAAAATGTTCGCGTGGTGCGTAGTTTTCACCGAAAAACATCCAGGACCCAACTGGTGCAGTACCTAAATTAATCCGTGACCCAACTCGCGTGGAAATTTTAATTTCGTGACCCAGCTCGGATGCAGCCATCCCAGCGCGTATGTCACGTGCTCGCCGAACAAGGCGTCCTGTTAAGATTAGGATTTTCGAAGGTGCATCAACCCACCGCATCGCCGGTCGAGCTGCGGGCGGGTGCTTTGGAAGAACGCAATACGGCCGGAAAATGTTTTTAGTTTAATATAGCAAAAAACGCAATCGAATTCGGCGGGCAAATAAATAACCATTACGTAAATCGGTCCGTGGGCCGACGGAGCAGGGACCGTGATGACGTGTACAGGTATGTGCGCCGGAAATCTCATCGCAGGGATTCGCGCACAGGGTCCGCGGCACGTTTCGTCGCTCGGGGTTTCTAATTCAATAATAATCCTAGACGCGAGATCGACGCGCGAAAACCAAAACAAAACGAATGATTCGTTTTATGCAAACGCAATCGTGCGATGAATAATTATATTATTATGTTTTTATCTTATCGCCGGCGAACGAAATGAAATTTTTTCGCATCAGTATGCTGTCATTCGTGTAGTATTATAATATAATATATAACGCACAAAGAACTGATTATTTACGTCACCATGGCAACTCTGTGGGACGGATTATATAATGTATATATCTATATAATATATTTGTATAGACGTTATATAACGTTTTCAGATGGTTGAACGCTCTACAAGTACGATATATTATATTTCAATATATTACGTACGTACAGACAAATATCCCGAGGCAAGAAATCCCTTTATAATACACATGTACAAGTTAACATGATATTATTATTGTTATAATTTGCCTCCTAATACACTCGCGTAAGTGATAGTTATACATTTTTTGTGCGTTAATTCTTTTCAGTTTTCCTCGAGTACTTTCTCATACTTCAGCAGATGAAAGTCTACATACAAATATTGTCTTTTTCATTACGCATAAGTTCGCATTTGATTTAAAAAGGACTGCATTTGATACAAAGCTTTTTTACAAAGTCAAACTTTGCGTAGCCGTTCCTGTTGCTTAAATTTGGCCGCGATTGAAATGTAAGATGAATTATTATTGTAGTGCTCTATTTCATTGTATGACTATTTTATCGATTTCCAGATTATTTTTATGCGAGAGACTATAATACTATAATATTTTTATAAGATTTATTCCTACAAATAATGATACTGAGATGAAAACTCGAATGTTTTATTTTAACATGTTGATCAAAGTAAAATTCACAAACAATATAATCAAATTTAATATTTTATTTATTTTACAATTTAAGGTTCAAAAAGTTTTTTTTAATTCAATCAATTGAATCTTCAAGGTTCGTGTTATTAAATTATACGGAATCAGTTTATGATAGATTTAACAACTTGATGATAATGGCGTACATTTTTGATTCATCATAGTTTCCCGCCTATCGGATACATTCGAAGATATTAGTACAACGATGAATTTTCAATCATATTTACCAATATTAGAGTTAATACAATATCTCCAAAAATAATAAGTACCTACAAATTATAATACGAAATAATGGTTCATATTATTATTATGTCGTTTCGATAGTTATTCACAATTGAGTAACATTAAGATGATTCTTAATTTCTAAAGCACGGAATCAGCTCTTACTGCTCTCGCATTTCACATTCAGACTGTATATTAAAGTGTCACTGCACTATATAATACTAAAAAGTAATATGCAGAGTTTATTAATAATGTGTTCAGTTATTCATTATGCTATTAATGTCGTGCCGTTTACATGTATCCACTAAGAAAAAACATTATTTTCATAAATGAAACAGAATGATATTTATAAATTATGCACATCATACGTAAAAATGTCATCTCGTGCAGTACAATATTATAGTAAGATCTTTATTTGAGGTTTACCTTCAGCTATTTTATTCTATAGTAAAGATAAGAATATTCAAATTCTTCATTAGTCTTTCATTTCATATAATATCTATTTAATATAATGGAATATTTGGTACGGTCGATTGGTTATTTTGTTAATAATAATCGAAAGATTAAACGAGACTTATAATCGCAAATAATTATTTCGGCCTTCCAGCTTTACGTCCAATCTAATTCGATTTAATTAAAATAAACTAAAACAAATGATTTCATCATAGTGAACAAAAAAGATTTTTAATGAAATGCACAACCAAACACATTACTATAATGTCTAATTTGGTAAAAGTAATTTTTAAAATACTATAACGTGGAAAAAATAAAATAAACAAATTTCATAAAATACAAGAATGAGATCATATTTATTTATTTATTCATATTTATTTTTATGCTTATCACGATTAATTAAAAGTACTCTATTATCGTGATCATTGAAGCGCGTGCTTGCAATTTGAACATTTTCAATAACAGTTGCATAAACTAATATAAACTATATTATACATAAATACAGTATAATTATATTCTATAGTGATTTCTCAGTCGTGCTTGTTGGTTTATCGAGACCCAACTGTATTTTATTCGTGTAATATGTACTCGTTTTTCAATATATCGGTTTTCTACGCGATTATAAGTCCCGGTTACGATGGGTTTTAACGAAACTATTAGAAGATGAAAAAAAAACTAACCACCACGTCTATTCGATGGAATAATAACTATTGTTGTCAAAGATGGAGAGAAAGAGAGAGATAAAAAGTACTCGAAGAAAAATACTGCATATATGTTTCGGTCGGTACGTGCGTGCGTGATTGATATTATTATCGTCGTCGGAAAATATTGTCGAACTCGATACACGCAGTAATGTTAAAACGGTCACGGGAAGGACGTTGTATACTGTATCCTTGTAGAACATTGTATATTATTATTATTGTCATAAATTCCTATGTACAGTGGTATCGGTAACATAAACGTGTATACAGTCCGGGGACAGTATCGCAGAACCCGCGTGATTGTCTGTCGTCGGACGAGATCGCGTCACTAGCGTGTGGACGACCGTTGCCGGCGGGTGGAGCGCGAACGGGAAGGGTTGATAAAAATAACGGGACCACATAAAAACAATCGTCTGGTCTGCCGATATAAGATTGTATACGGTCGGCCAGTGATTCCATGGAATGTAATTTTCGAGAATAAAGACGCGCGCGGTCTCCAAAGCGTTCCCTTGAGGGATAGCGTGCTGGTGGGTTAAGGGTCGCTACAGAGAGAAACGTATATGCGCACATTGAGCAAGGGTACGTTTCATTATACGCTGGGGTGGGGGTGGGACCCGAAGACCTTGGGTTGAAGGGGTACATATGATCATAGTATACACATACAGTTACGATGGTGGTGACATTATGTATACGTTACGTATCAGTGACAGTGAACTGTGTATACGGAAAACAACAGCGGCAGCAGACATATTGATTTTTATTCGCCCTCCCCCCCCACCCGAAGTTTTCATCGTTTTCTTATCCTTTGTGCGCTTGTTGGACTTTGCAGATTACACGCGGCGAAGGAGGCCGATCACGTTGAAAATCGTGCCGAGACTCAGCCTACCGTGCAGAAGCACTTCGGCGCCGACCACCACGGATGCGGACTGGCCTTTCACGAGGTAAACTTATATATTAAAAATATTTTACTCTACGCTAACACATCGTCTCGTACCCGGCAAGGCCGCAATAATCGTTTTTTCGCCCGTCTCGCCGGGTTCTTCGACTATTATATTAAACATATACAGGGTGATTTTTTAACTACACTCACCGTTTTCTTAAATTTTTAATTTCTTTCAAATTATTAAGTTATTACAAAAGCTATGTTTCACATAACTTATTTTTCACGCCTTCTTCAGAGCGATTGTGCCGATATGAACTTTTTTTTCGAACAAATATACCAGTTTTCAACTGTGTTATTATAGGGCATTTCCCGTGCATTTCGACTTATCGAAATCAAAACACGGACAAGTAGTTTTTCAACTGTTCTGATTCGAGTGTGAATTAAATGTTCTCATGACACCTTATATCACCATAAAATTTCTACTGTCAAAAAAAGGAATGAGCGTATGGTTAAAAAATCACCCTGTACATGTATACGACGAGTACTGCAACACGCGCGCGTTCACGTTATCGTGTTGCTAAGATGCAATGGCGCTAGACGGGCTTAAGGAAGCGATCCGAAATGAGACGGGTGAGTTTATCGTATGGTAGTATATTCTAAGGTGACTATTTTAACATAAAAAAAAAAATGGGACATACAATTTTTGGATGATTTATAACATAAGCTACATAGTTATATTCATCAAAAATAATATCTTCATTCTCATTTCATTTGTTTTTTATTATTTCACAAAATAAAAATCAAGCTTTTTTAAATATCATTCCATTTTTGACAGTTTATTCTAAGGACATTTCAATGTATAAAAAAAGTGTGTCATATTACTGGTTTTTTTTTGTGTATTTATTTATTGTCCTCAATTTAAAGAATAGCGAGTTTACACTGAAAGCTAAAAAAGTCTTGTGTTATTCTATGTTTTATTTTTCCCCATAATAATTAAAATTCTTCTGATACTTGACATACAGTTTTCTTCTTCTGTTCTTCTTATAGTGACAGATTTGATTTTCGATTGACTTTATACATGAAATTAAACCATATTTTAAAGATAAATACATTTCAAAATTTTTGGAAACTACTGGTTGTAATATTAAATGTATTTATTTATGATTAAATAATATGGAAATAACGGGATAAAAACGGGATAATCTTCTAAAAATCGTTCCGTTCGAAGTTTGTCGGGAAAACGGAACATGATGATCATAAAAGGGACGATGCCACATGACGTTTGGTAGTCACCCTAGTCTACACGTTTACGGGGTAGTACCGGACGATAACGTTACGATAACGGTATAACAATGCAACGGCGGTGCAGTTGCGGATGCACCGACTCAATATCTACGGTTCCGGTGCGATTCAGTTATCGATTTGGCTAATACGATATGTTCAAACGGACCACGCGCTCGCAGACGTTATCCTGTGAACAGATTAGGGCTACTTCGCGAGTCGTGACGGGGTGCGGGGGAAAGCGCGAATCCCGTTATTGGCGCGGAGACTTAACGATGAAACGATTTTAGACGACGGGGAATCGCACCGGGCCCTGAGGTTCACGTCGACGTGACGTGATGTTATACGGAAAGAGCATGCGCCGCGGTCAAAGTGTTCGCCGTAACTCGGTATGTTCACCCCGGTCATCTGCAGTCTCCACCCTTCGTCACCGGGGTGACGTGTGCACGTTGCCGCGCGCGGACAACTCGAACTCTATTGATTTCAACTCGCAGTCGTTTGACCGCAAGCGGAATATCAAACGTAACAATTTCGGGACGATTGTCGTGATACGTTGCTATAATAATAATAACATGTCATCGTCCAAAGCGCATGGAGCGAATCGCGTCTCGAAGTAAAAAAAAAATTCGATCAGCAAGGATGCCGAACCACTATAATACGTAAGAGTGGTGTACGAATCGCGTTCGCATAACCTGAAATTTACGTAATTTTAACGACAAAACCAACAGATAGCTAATAATGTCTACTTTCAATTCCAATAATCAGATATTTGATAAGAAAAATAGTTTTTTTTCTATAAATAAATTCCGGGAAATTTTTGATCCTACTACGTATTATATTCCGTGTAACACGCTGACTGTAAGGGTCCAGAAATCGTCGAGGCACATACTCGTATAATATTGCGTATGGTCGCCGTAAGTTGTAATCCGAACATACGGTCGGAAAATTTGTAATGACTTCAACGTTAGAAATCGATTGATTTATCCAGCCGATATCATCAAACCAACATTACGCACTTATGATTTGCTTTTAATCCATAGTAATACAACCGAAACAAGTTCACCACTTCACATCCAACACCATTGCCAGTCAGTTTCCCGAAAGTGTTATTAAATGAAAAATATTCGTCGCGATTCGTGTGCGGCCAAGGGTGCAGTGTACACGGTTGGGGCTTCGTAGATTTTATTCATTCTAATATGATAACAAGTAGTTTTCGCGGAGCCTTTGGAAACGTGAGTTTTAAGTGTCCGGTCTGTTTTCGACGAATATTATGATGCAGTATACGTTATTCGGCGGTTATAGTTTAGCCTTTGTGAATATTGACATTGCGTCACGACGATTAATAAGTTAAGGTGTTTGTGGAGTAGAGGAAGCGAGAGAGAGAATCACAAATGAAAATTTAGATTTGGAATTCAGGACAAAGAATGATGATGAAGGAGACGGTGGAGAGGAGTATGACAGGAGGGAATCGCGAGAGTTGAGGAGAAGACTGGCGTTGTTGGTTCGGTAACCGAGGGACCGAATATAAGAATAATCCGGAGAGAGAGATCACCGCCCTTTATTATGTGGACGTTTGCTTCGCGTCTGCGTACAACGGAATCGGATGTGCAATAAACCGCGCGCGATAGAAGCCGAGAGACGTTTGCGTATACAAAGCTGATTTAGAATAATGTCACCGCGGAAACGTCAACGGGAACAAAACACATTTCATTAATACGATTGATTTCCACCCGTCGACCGAACGGTTATATTTAATTAAACATTCGCATAATAGAGTTCATTTGTAACAGTATTGACGTCTAAATAAAAATGTCCACGTGTTCGGCGCCTGCCTCTGTAAATTACGCTTACGATAATAATTAACCGACGGCGACGTTATTGTACTTATAATACATTCAAAACGGCTACGAATCGAGGGAATTAAGACGAACACTGGATTAAGAATGAAACGTGCCACATAATAGTACGCGTAATTGTACGTTTAATACGTTCGCCGTCGATAGTTGCGACGTCAATATTCGAACACGCGGTTTTGTCTTATTATTTTTGAAATATATTTCAGGGTTATTTTATAGCGACTTTTCACCCGCAATGATTTTATTATATAGTATGATGGTACTGTAACCTTGTTTTTCACAATTTGTAGGTACCTAACTTTAATCCGGGGTTTCTATGAAAACGTGTCCATAGATGATAACTCGGGAGTCCATGAAATGTTTTTGAAATTTTTGTTCAAATTGCAATAGAACATTTTATTTTACAAATATTTTAAGTTCTTGGCCCTGCCAGTATGTCACGGTCCGGGGTAGTGTAGGTACATTATGTACACCACTATCCCGGACTGCGTCACTCTTTACCCAGCCACAACCCGGATAACGATAACACCGGTTCGGCAAAAGCCCCCACCTACCTCGTACACCGGGCAGATGAAGGAGGCCTTTGCCGGAGCCGATGTGGTCACACGAGCCGATCCATCTCGCTCTCTCGCCCGTAATCCGTCGACAGAGGTACACCGGCCGATATCCGACGACCTTTCAGTGAAACGCCACTTGTGTTTTTTTTTTCCAATAATAATTACTGCGTCGTGTATACCATATGTTTTTTGTTCTTTCTATTGTGAAATACAATAACTTACAATTATCACTTTTTGGGAAACTATATTTTCTTTATAAATAGACCGCGGATTATATGCATTTGCATAGCTGCATATGCAATTGCATATAATCGCCCTTTTTTACCAAGTATGCATATTTCATTGATTCGGGATGTGAATGGCATATAATCGTATTTTTATACAAAAAACACGATTATATGTGTTAAAACGCATACTATATAGACATGCCAAGGAAGCATTTGAAACCTCGTCAATACAACATGATTTAAATCTGATTTATACACATTTTTCTAAAATACCAGAACTAATAACAAGTCTAGAGCAAGCAATTTGCTACTACACAATTCATTAAAAGTTATGGAGGAATTGTTGCTGACAACAGCATCTGAACTACCTGACGTATTTTCAGAAAAATCAAAACAAAGATTACTCGATAACTGAACAAAATCCCGGCTATGGTTCCCTAAGTATGATCGGCGCTTACATGAATGGCACAAGTACTGTACTTCCCAATACAATAACGAGTAACATGGCTTCTAAGTTAAATACAGTGACGTCCTGTGATGTTGAACGGTCATTATCTGAATTTAAACTTATTTTGGATGACAAGCGCCATAGTTTTACAATGGACCACTTGGAGCAACATCTAGTAATATACTGCTACAAGAACTACAGTTCTAAATAAATACACATAAATGTAACATAATAATTAATAATTATTAATTATAAATTATAATCATTATTTTTTGTTAATAAATTTCATCATCATCGTTTTTTCGTATTTTTTTTAAATTTAATTCTTAGTGCATATTTTAACATAGTCTATGCATATTTCTGTATTTTATGCTGCATATTTGCATGCATATAATAGAGTATTTTCACTGCATATAATCCACGGTCTATTTATAAACCTTCCACCACGTTTAGTGAAGCGACTTATAAATATTGACCGGCACCAACCACCGAGGACAACCAGTGCCGCGTCAAGTAGTACAAGAAAAAAACAGAATTTTAATGTCTCCCTTATCTCATGGGATATCACAAGGCATAAGTCCACTGTATGACACCCTGTATATATTCTGCAGTAACCATATGTGAAGCTAAGTAATAAAAACTCAAAGCGTCACCGCATACCTCTTGAAAGATTTGATATATTTATACTAAATGTACGTAAGATTCTTGTAATGTATTCTCGATATATTCTTTTAGACGTATAATGTACACAAGTAAGTGCACCGGCATAATATATCAGTATATCTATGGGTTTTTATCGTTTTGTTTTGTTTTTTCGTAAGCTTTTGGAGCTTCAATGTATTTTTTGATGCGTCTAAACATAATACCTGCATATATTGCGGATACATACGTGTATATATGTTTTTACTCCTTTTTAGAATTCTTCCGTCGTTTTTTCGTCTCGTTGTCTGAAATATTCATATTTTTTTATTTTTTTTTCCATTCAAATTCTACTAAATGTTAAATCGATCGGGCTCGTTTCCCCCCTCCCCATTTTCAGTTTGATTTTTATATCTCTTTCATTATGATTTGGTGAGGACGGGGTAAAAACAATTAAAACCACATGTTAGCAACTGTGCAAGTTATTTTATCAAATTAAACGCGTCTATTATTATTATTGTTATTTTTTATTATTATCATTTTACGAATTCATTCTCTCGTGGATTTATTTCAAAATTATTTTTAATTAATATCGCAGGAATGAGATTATTATTAAAAGTATAACGCTCAGCTCGAAGTATTATACGGACACAAATAAATATGGTATAATGAATAAGTAGGCACTATAGGCACTTGTTCGCAAAAATATTAGAGTTAACGCTGCGTAGGTTTTTTTTTTAGTTTGTATTTTGTAACCCATATGGATGCAGTTAATTAAAATTCAGATAATATTCGTTGCTTCATATATTTTAACTCCCAAAACGTAAATTATATCATAAACTCTCTGGACGTAGTTCATTTATTGTTTTGGTTTTAATTCATTAAAAGTTTTTTATATTCCTCTTCTAAATATTATCACCACGAATGGACTTTGGTTATCGGAAACATTTACTCGATGTAACCTAGAATAATATAGTCGATATCGTGGTCAAAATGTCTGAAGCATTTTATTATAATATGTTTAAAGCTTACAAAGCAGCAGACAAGAATTATTCTTGTCTATGGCTGAAAGTCGTTCATCCACAGAGTGATTTTTTAACCATGCTCTCCAACTGTTTAGCCGTAAAAATGCTTGAATTTTGACTGTTTTTTCAATGTTCAGCTTACTATATAAGACCTATTTTTTCTATAACTATTTATCATGCCAACCTAAGGGTGTCCTATATATGGTCCTGGAAGATCTTATACATATATAAAAATATGTACAACAAATATAAATATTTTCCGCTTTTCTTATATGACGGTTATGATCGGAAACTTATTTTCTTCGTGGACGATGAAAGTATTTAATCTAACTGTTACACATTTAAGTTTTTCCGTATTACTAGAACAAACCGTAGTTGTAAATTTATATTGGAAAAATTATCACGTACCATGTGCACGTATGTCATGATTATCGTCGAGCATTGTTAGAAAAGTTTGATATTAATTTATTAAAAAAAAGAAAAAAAATAATTAAATGTTTGTCTAGTGTTTTCAATTAAAAAAAATTAGTCGATATTTTACGATAGCTACATACGCGTTTTGTTAAATTACTATTATGAATGTACAACGCAGAAATGGCTAATTTTATTATCATTTTTTACTACAAACACGGTTTTTTTTTCAATTTATTTCGATCTTGAGACGTATAATTTATACAGTCGAGTATCAGGGGGAAGGGAAGAAAAGTATAAATGTGTGTTTTCTATTTTGAAATATGTCATAGTATATTTTGTTTTAGGTTATTTGAATATCATCAACGGTTTCTTTTTGTTTAGTCAGATTTTATATAATCTGGTTAAGGTTCTTTGATTTCCCAAGAGTGAAATGTATCCTATATTTGTGCAATACACGATGATTTCTAGTTTATGAAAACGATACAAATATGAATATAGATTATGCTATCATACATTTCCGGGTAAAAATACGTATGTTTTTCAACAGTAACTTTTAAATTATAGTAAGTATACATTTTCTACGATCTCGTCAAATCTCTGCGCGTAAATTCATACGCAAATGAGGATCATAATAATAATATGATATAAAACGTTTTGTTGTGAAGCGCTTTAAATATTGCGCTCAGCGATATTTTTTATCATTTCATATTTGTTTGTTGAAAATTATTGATTTTTTTAGAGAAATATTATGTTATATAAAGTCGTGTCGGAGTTTTTATTAAACAATTTCAACAAACTCTTTTTCGAAATTAAAGTATATATCATCTGTTGATACGTAATGAATACGCAATTTTTTTTTTATCCATTGCTGCAAGTCATAGAAATGTAACGTGAGTAATTGCGTTTCTGATTATGGTTATATGTTTTAAAATACGTAGTGATTATAAAAACACCGAATGGATAGGCATACTTATATATACAGTCAATTCGCGAAAACTCGAAGTTAAAGGGGGATAAAAATACACTTCGAGATATGTAATATTCGAGATACCTAACTAGAATTTATCAAAATTTAATCAAAACTTCGAGTTAATATAAAGTTGAAATATAATAAAATACGTATAAAAATTATAAAAATGTATGATAAATATATGTACATAAATGCTATACAAAAATTAAAATAGATACAATTGTATTATAAGTATGTATGTACTATGTATGTATTATTTATTAGATACAGTAGAAAAATAATTTGTAATTAATTTTTGGGTTTTCAGCTGTTTATTGACAAAATCTTCTAATTTTTCTATGGCTTCGAATATAGAAGTATTATACAGATTGAACAAATTGCCTAACAATTTGTACTGATCATATTGCTTGGTTCGCCGTAATCATATCTAAAGTTCTTTCAGGCTCATAATTTTCATAATTTTCGGAATCACTATTTGATATATTGATATTCATGATTTCGTTATCAGTTAAAAGTCCACTGACTTCAACATTATCATCGATTGTAGCATACGAGCTAAATGTAGTCTACAAAAATACCCAGGTATAACAGATATAATACTTCGACTAAGCTATTTATCACAGTTTTATATTCGAGTTATCGAGATTTATAATATATTGAGTGTTATGAGAATTTCAAGGGGAATAAAAAAAAATTCGAGTTGTCAAGTTTTTCGAGTTATCGCGACTCGACTGTATAACATATATGAGTATATGACGGAAGAAAGTTGATGATAATATTGTTTTAAACAGTTTTGTAATTTGCAAAGTACGCGTGTACCGATAGAGTTTATTGATTAATCAAACGTCAGCAGTAGAAAGAATGACAGTCGTCTTATGTAAGAAAATAAACTATCAAGAGTTTCCTAGAACAAACGCATGTAAGCGATACTTGTGTATCCGTTGTCCTCATTTCAGGGATACGATTATTGTATTTGACGAATTCAGTGTTTTCAAACCTTTCTTCACTCACAGTTCCGTTAAAATTTTCAAAAATATTCAGAACACCCTCTCACCAATTTTTGTTTTATTTGTTTTTTTAAATGTTAACAATCACCCATTGAAGTAAAGTGAAACAAACAATTTGTTTACACTGTAGACATTTTTAATTACACATTTATAATATATATAATTTATCATTTTATACTATAAGGTAATTACACACTAATGACTCATGTGATAAGTGACCGCATTAGGGTTGACGATTTACTGCTATTGAAATTATATCTGATTAAATGGATGTCAGAATCAGTCATAAATCTCCATTTTCCCGCAATATTTATAATTGGTTTCTTGATTTAGTGAAAAAGTGTTGCACCACACTAAAGCATTTTTAGACTATATACAAACGAAATAGCAATACTTAGAAATTCCACTCCTTTTCAAATTTGAAGGCACAGAGTACTTTTTGTTAGAGCAAAAATAACTCATAATAACATTTCAAGTGACAAAAAAGTCGTTTCCTCAAAAACTTGCATTTTTACTCTTGACTTATTTTGAATTTTGTTAAGGACTTGAAAAATTACAAATACAATATCTGACTTGAAACCATTTGCACATAAAATCTTAAAATGAAGGATATTATTTTATCGAACATGTACATTTTTGCACATATAATCATAATTTACGAATATGACCAACATTTTAATGAAAAGCAATCATTTATAAATCGATAAAACAAATTAAAGTTTTTTTTTTTGGCAATTATAACGAACAATTTGCCTACAAAATGTTTAGAGGAGTTTAGTTATAACTTTAAATTCGAAAAAACTTACATTACTATTTTTTTCCATGTAAAGTAATTATACTGAATATGATTATAATAACAATTTTATTTTTGTTAACAAATTCCAGCGAAAAGTCTTTTGTTCTTGCAGTATAATTTGTGCGTGTTTACGTTTTATACATGTTTTCTAGATCAATAATTTCAGGTCTATGAAAAAAGTTTAAGCTTAAAATCACATCTCCTAAATGGGTAGAGTACAAAAACAATATTTAAGTTAAGAAAGGAAATATAGGTATTTCAAATTATATTCAGAAAAATAGTTTTCTATCTAGAAAACAATAAAAAAAAAGGAAAAATAAGAAATTAGTAACTACTTTCACGATGTCACTTTTTTTTACTTTTGGCTTTTAAAAAATTTATGAGTTAAACGAAAAATCTGTATATTATATCTCAAGGACGTTTCCTAAGTTTCACTATGGGTTACGAAAAATAAAAGGGTTCTAAGGATAATAATTTTAAGAATTTTGAGAATTTCTTGGATTCCATGAAACGTGTCTACATGATTTATAGTCACTTTGACAGACCCATAACGTTTCTTTGAACTTCAAATAAATACTTTGATAACTCCTCATGCGTAGTAGAGTGAACGACATGATGTTCAATCGGGATCTTATCCGGCACATTCGTTTTAAATACAGGTACAAATTATAAATATTTTTTTTAAAGAATAATCTGCTACTATATTTTATGTATGCATTGATATTTTTAAAAATGATTATCGCACCGATAATAAATATTAACAGAGTGTACAATCAACACTTGATTGCGACAGTTTAAATGCCTGAGAAAATAACGGAGTAATAATTATACATAGTTATAACTAAATACTAATTAGCTATGTACTAAATACTTATATATAAAAAAATTACTAACTATAAACTTATAACTACCACAATACTATAACACGCACGTAAATTGTATGCAGTTTCTGAAGTGTCATACGTATTAGATCTCGTAAGGATCTAGTCACCGCGCCAACTCCTACATGCATTTCGCTTCACATGAAATACAAAAAATAAATACACATTTAGCGTGCAAAGGGAGAAATCGTGTTGAATGTACGTGTGTGCAATTTTTTTAAGAAGAAAACTGCGGCAGTATTTAATTTTAAAATCGGGTAAAAAAAAAAAAATTATATAAATATGTAATTTTTTTGCAATATTTATTCAGATATTACATTATCGGTCGGTCTGGTAACGTCGAATAATCCTCGAGAGTGCTCACAAAAATCTAATTCTCAGTAAGTTTGTCTTATCCCCGTGGTAAATGTACTCACTACAATTAATATTCACCTGCAGCGAGTGCTTTTAAACTTTTATTTCTTGTCTCCGTATAGTTTGGAGTTGTAAATGCTGCATATTACAGGATAAATAATATACGTTCGACATAAATCGAAACGCGCATTAACATACATTAAATGCAATTTATGTTCGGAAAGATATTAAAAAATATAAATCATTTTTTGATATTAGAAAAACAAATATGGTCTTATAATTCGTACATAATATTACTTTGAACACAACTGATTTTGTTGGTAGTATAAAAAATGTGATGAATTCAGATTTCTGTTAATATTTTCTCACGTAAATATAATTATTATTATTTTTTTTTTTGTATAAAGTAATTTTCTAAGACTAATCACCGTGAAATAGCTTTCCTAACCAATTGCATTGTTCATTAGTTTACCATTTGAATATATAACAGAGCGTATTTCTGCTAATTATATAATTTATTTTGATTTAACCTACATCGTAGTAACATGATGTATAAGTGCTCGCGACGAGTAAACTTTACGCAATGTATTTTCACAGAAAAAACCGTCCATTAGTGACAAACCTGTACGAGTGCATGGTTTATTTAAATTAGTACGTTCGACAAAAGATAAAGCTTTGCACTCATATTAACCGAGCTATTTGACTAATTTACAACATTTAAATGTTGTATTTTTTAGAAGAACGCTGTCTAAAAATGTAAAGTACATGATTTTTTTTAAATAAGCAACCATCACAAACTTTATATACCGCACGAAAAATATTATTATCTTCTGAAATTTATAAAAATATATTTGATACCGTATACCATTATGAGCTTTTACATCATTTTTCACAACCTAGACGTTACGAGTTGTCAAAAATATAAAAAATAGTGTATGCAACAACATGTTTTTAGTAGGTTCTTATTGACTTTTCAATCTCAATTGTAAAAATGACAATCACCTTTTTGGTCATTATATTGTTTACCGAGGCGTGGTTTTCGAAGTATGTACATTATAATGACATTTTTTTCTCGCTATTATTTTCTAATGCGGTTAAGTATTTTTCTACAGGAGATGTTTGTTGCAAAAGTTTATAAAAATGGTTTCATGTAACTGATTCGATTTAAAAATTAAAAAAATAAACTCTTCGAGTAATGCAATGATTTTCGAATGATCGCTTATAAAAAGTATATTTTATGGAATTCGGGTTACCAAAAATGTTACCATGGAAATTAAGCAACGTAATAATAATAATACTTTAAACGTGATTATAAACATTGAGGATTATAGCCAATAGGTCATAACGGCAGGTGGTTACGTGGAATTTTCTAGAAATGAATTATAATCAACTTTAGGGTTAGATTATGTGAAGTTATTAAAACGGTTTGATGGTTTTCTATCGAAAGACATCTTCGTGGTATAGAAAAATGTCTAAATTATATTAAATTTATATATATATATAAATTTATATTGCTTTCGTTTACTATTTATAATATTATAAACCATCTATCTTCGGAACGTACATAGATACCGATATATTTTGTCAATTACATGGTTTGTAATCGGATGGTCCGGATAGTATATTTATATAGTGTGTAGGTACATAATCCTCTTTGAGGCCTAACTGGAATATATATAATAATTATATCCCAGGGATTATGTAAGATTTGAGCGAACAAATCTCAAAACATAATAAATCTTAAAGCTCACCGAAATTGACTCGTAACTAATGCACGATAGCCGTTGTAATTTTCCTGATGGCCTTGTTTACTGAAAACCCAAGTGACCGTTTACACAGTAAGAATTTGATTGTTTAATAAACGTTATTTTTTTTACTATATTATTTGGTTGAATATTTAAACATTAACTCTGAAAACACCAACACTGCGATACGGCCCGTTTTCGTAATCATAACGTATTGTATACTTTTATCCGTATAACTTAAACAATAAATAACCCACGATGTAAACATTTAACATATGATATTTAAATTTGTAACGCACTTGGCCGTTATATCGTGAATGCGTCCAACAGTACTTTTCCGTGAAAAAATCGTGTTGATATACATGCATCGCATTCGGATGTGCTCTAATCACGTCAATTCTCTAAAGAAAAGAAAAAATCGGATCACGCGCGCTACGTACGAAAAGAACAATAAAACTGCAATATGTCTTTATATTATATCTCATAATATTTTATAGCGATAATATAGAAAAGGAGATCGAGTCTGCGAATTTTTCAGAACATAATAATAATAAATTCTATAGTATTATAAAAATAATATTATTACACCGTTGAGTAGACTCGATTTTTATTAAAAAAAAAAAAATTATAATAATAAACGGCAAAATATAACGCGTACAAAATGTTTGTACACGTGCATATATTAAATGTACGCGCTAGAGGGAACGAGAAGGAACGTCAGAGAGAGAATGAGAGGGGGTGGGGGAAGATAGAGTGGGTAAAAATGATTCCAGAGAATTAGAAAGAGGAAATAGGGGTGAAAAGAGATATGATGAGGAGGTGTGCCCAGATCGCGTGGCGCATATTATTATCATTATTATAATTTCTGGGAAACTGTGCGAAAGACTAAGGCAAAATTGCGAGAGGTACTCGAGGTGGGTGTACGGGGTGATATTTTTTACCAAAACAGTGCATTGTACGCTAGACCAGGTGAAATCATGTCGAAAAGATTACAATAATTTCACTCGTGGGTCATACAGTTATACATATTAATCGTATTCGACATTAATACTTGGTAACCGGTTGAGGGTTGAACATTCGCGGCCATTTCGATACGTCGTCAATACTATCCATCGGTTTTGGGGGAAAATAGAAATGTAGATAATTGATTAGAAAAACGATAACAGTTAATGTTAAAAACGAGTGAAAGGAATTCATACACTAGCTGGACTTGAGACATTGATATTATAATTTGATATTTTAACGATTATTGATCATATTTTAGAAGAAGAAATCCTAATGTATGGAAAGACAGAATACATATATAATATGCACCATATCTGTATCCATAGATTTTTATATATTATCTAGCTATAAGGTTATTTTCGTTAATATTTAAGTGCTACCTATTTGTACGCTTATGTATGTGAAGTCAAAGCCGCATGCCCGTACATTATGAATACACAAAAAGTGTTAAATTGTATAATAACTTCCGTAAACATACACCTGTTTGTTTGATTCAGACACTACTCACGATTTACTATTAAAAGTAAAATATTTATTACAAACGTACGGAAATCACTAATTTTTCAATCGAACGGAACCGATTGAATTTAGACCGATTCGATTTAGGATGGACGCGTGCGCAACTATTGTCTACAAAATGCCAAAAACTCAACAATTATACCGACGATCATGCACTGATTTACCAATTCGTGTGACCATCGAAATTTATAATTTCCAACCAAAATCTACCATAGCTAGTTATGGTATAGTTACCATATCTGTTTATGCAAAAACTAAACGTATGCCCGTTACATACATTTAAAATAACAATCTGTGTTTATTATGGATTATGAAAAGTCGACTCGTAAGTATTTTATTTAATAACAGTGTGTGTTTATAAAACCATAATCATAAAATATCATACAAGAACATAACACTTTTTCGGTAAGTCTAATTTGCAATTAAGGGCCTGTACAAATATAAAGAATTGGTATTTTCTTGTGAAAACAAATTGTCGACGCGATTTAAATACTACTGTAACTGGAAACTAAATGTTTTTAAGTCAAATCGGGTCGTATTCACTCCCGAGTTACGATGAAAAGATATAAGAGCAATTTCTGTTAGCCCGTCGTAGTCGGTGGTCTCCTATTTAGAGTGAGACCAGCGCGAACGTCGCATTTTTTCCTCGCATAAATACGGCCCTGCCAACGACCCTGTATAATGTGCGTAATATATTTTACCTGCGCCTGCAGGAGTGAAGCGACGAACAACACCTTTTGCCTGGCCCGCCGCGCCGTCGACCGTTCGTCCTCGCGCCGCCAGATCTGCCCTCCCCACTGTCTCCCGCCCGCCCCACCGCAACGGACTCTATCCGCCGGTGATGACGACACGACGGCGACGGTGGCGACGGTGGCGTTTCCATGTGCTTTTCAGTCGTTCGTCCGACGCGTCCGACGTGTGTACCACGTACGTGTTGATCGTGTTCTTTCGTGTTCGAGTCCGTTGTACCGCGATATGGTTACCGCGCGGTAACCATTCTCCGTAATAAAACATACCAGTACACAGTGCGCGGTTTTCCGGTCGTGTGCGAGTGTTTCGAAGTGTGAGTGAGCGTGTGTGTGTGAGTGTGTGTGTGTTTGTGTGTATCTGTGTGTGCCGTCGTCGTGAGAGTTCGCTCGGTTCGCGTGGTAAGTGTTTTTTTTTAATTTTTTTTTTCCATCCCCGTTCTCTCTGAAGTTTCAAGAGAGAGAGAGAGAGAGAGAGAATACAAACTTTTGAAAATTCACCGCCTAGCAGGGGTCCTCGCCGAGTAATGAAAATACCCTCCCCCGACCAACACCGCATCGTCGTCCGACGGGTCAGGTCGGAAAGCATAGCGTTTATCTGCTGCAGCGTTCGCGTCCCAACGCGATGACATTTGCCGAAACCTTTGAATAATTGCTGCGTGCACATCACATCCAGCTAATCGATACACTATATTATTATTATCACACCCTCCCGGTAACGGTATGACAATATTGTAATATCCGGGTTTGCATACGCGCGCACGTTTAACGCGAAAGCTCGATAACGATGATAACAACGACGACCGCGACGACGACCTGACGAAACGGTTATTATATCCAAATCGATTTTAAGCGAAACGAAAATAGCCGGCTTTCGCGCACGCGAAATGTTTTGTAACATACATATTTTATAATTTCTAAGACTACGCGGGATTAAACAATCGACCGCGCGTCGGAACTATCTCTCAATTATTCAAGTCGGCCGGTTTCGTTGACACGTTATTCAACGTATTAAGTAAATTGACTATTTTTCAACTATACTTATTGTTGTATTATAGTAGTCGCACAAACGCGTCGCTTAAAGTTCAAACATGCGAAAAATCCTTGAAAACTCGGTAATTCTTGTGTTCGATCAAGGCACCTTTTTACGGTTCCGCCAAATATTTATTGTTTTTTTTTCCATAAAATCAGAAATGACCTTTGATCAACCGATTTAAAATGCACGAACAGGACATGTCCAAAAAAGGATCTTGACGTTTCGCCTCGCGTACACAACATACAAACGGTGACGTCATACTTATTCACGTTTTACACTCACACGATAGACCGATTGAGTATTGTACACCGATGTGATAAGACTCGCACGCATAATTGTTGAACGAGGCGCACAACGAGGCTATGTACCTTATTTCAATCGATCCGTCGTCGGATTGTTACACAACACTGCCAAGACGTTACCGAACGTAATTTATTCATAGCGTCGCGTTATTATGGATTCAATTAAAAACTCGAAGTATGCCCGCAAATCGTAACGGTTGAGCGCGAGTGTGGGAATAAACGAGAATCATATCAATTGTTCGAACGTATCGATATCTGCACGACGTTCAGCGAACCGCGTGCCGTAACCTGCGCGCGTTCGTATCGTGATATATATGATGGGATAATTATTTCACCACGGCGATAAACTACAAGTAAATATTAAAAAAAAAAAAAACTTCCGAATAAACGCTTAGAACGCGCGCCGTTTTATAGTATTATGATATCGCTTGGTCGATTCGAAATAAATCTCGAACCAACGGAATCCAATCAAACGGATGTATCCAATTAGTTTTCGTTCAGTTTTAAATGGAAAATGATACCGATTAAATCGGATTCGACTTTGCTGTATTCGCGCACGAATCGATGCAACATTATTTCATTTTTATCCACGTATAATTATTATCAGGCAACGGATTTCGATGCAAAGTTCATTATTTTCCAAATTTTTAAGAAACATGATCATCAAGCACATAGTTCGTTCAATAAATCAAATAATTTAAAAATTAAATTTTTATTTTACATTTATATGCATGTTTATGCGGTTTTAGAATTTTTATGGTTTTTATGTATTTTTTCTTATGTTTACATATTTCAAAATCTTTTCAAAAAATTTTATTAAATGTTTTGTGAATCTCTTCTTAAAAAAAATGAAATTCATGTTTATGTTTGTATTATGCTTCTATTGTGCTTATGTCGATTGCACCAGATAAATTCGATGCTGGCTGCAAACGATAAGCTATTTAGCGAAGCCGTATGGCACTTTTATTTTTAATAGATATCGCGTATTAGTTCTTTTACAAGTTTAAAAATACTATTGACTTGTTTAGCGCATCACTATTGGTTTTAAATCCGTTTCTTAATTTCAGAATTAGTATATTAATTATTCCGATCCTCACAATTACTGTGGTAGAAGCGAATCGGCCTCGATTTCCGGTGGTACAAATCAAAGTATAATGAATTTTATAACCCCATTTCGCTTGAAAAAAACCTTTTAACACATATTATAACATTTGTACTGCGGTTTAATTATAGAGTGGGCACCTGTTTCTCGTGGACAATATCTGTCTACATTCCGTCTATATTCTGTTTATATACTATTGTCAATATCTAGTCATTCCTTAGTGTCAATATGGCCTTTCGCGTTTGATTGATGTGAACGAAAAATAAAATATGATTGATCTCGATCCTGTGCCATATACTACAGTATATTGAATTAGTACAGCATGAATATATCAAAATATACAATATGTATTATGTAGTACATTCGCGATCACATAAAAATTAAACAAATCATACAAAAAGTAAATTCAACTCATAATATTTACAAATTCTATATAAAGTGAAACGTTTTTTTATAACGATGAGATTCCATCACTATATATTTTGGTGTCTGATTGTGCACATTTGTATGGTATACCGCGTGATTTTTTAACCATACTCATTCCCTTTATATAACGTAAAAGTTCCTAAATTTGGTTTTTTTACTTTAATTTCAAGTTACCATATAACCTATTATATGTTTTTTATAACTTTTTTTTCATGTACTTTATTTACTATTATTTAGTAAATATTCCTGGAATTTTCAATGGACCATAGTCAAAATTAAGACCAATTTTCTCGGAATAGTTTAAATTGAAAATGGCTTAAGGAAGTTTAAATTTTGTGTTATCTGGAATCAGTAGCACTTGGCCATAACGTGTTATTATAAATAATCTCAAAATATATGGTATCATAAAACTATTTTCTTTAATATTTCAATTAGAACAACTCAAAAACTAGTAGTTTGAATTTCAATTTTGATGTATCAAAATTCAAGGAAAACTGCCTTGAATATAATACATCAATGAAAAAAAGGAGTTTTTGTTTGAAAATAAAATTGTTATGGTAAAAAAAACCGAAATTAGCAATTTTACAGACAAAAGGTGATAGGCACGGTTTAAAAAAACCCTGTATAGTGTTTTCATTGATTTGGGAACGATAAAATATGAGCAACATTTTATCAAGGTACTATGTATAAAAAGAGGTGTTGGTATAGTTGAGATAAATAATATCGACAAATGACTAAACAACATTAGTCGCATATAGTCAACTCTATATAGTTACAATAGCACGATGTTTTGAAATTATATTTTGTGATGATGACATCTCGAGTAGTTTGATGGTTACGAATCATGCATATAGAAATTTATGAGTACAATACTTTTAAAATTTAAAATCAACGAAGTAGGTTGGCAGTAATATGATTTCTAAATTGTTCATTAATTAATTATTGTGCACAACTTCATTTATTGTGATATTATTTAAAATGTATATCGATTGCAAAGTTTATCATGTATCATGAAAAATCAATAGATGAATCTAATATTATGGAAACTATGGTTAAATGCTTATCACTCTAATATTCAGCGATTAACTATATCATTTTTAAGTACCTATGTATATTTAAATTGACATTTTTCGTACATTTTGTATAGTTGAACAATTTGAATGAATAAAGTTATTTTTTCATGAGCCTTGTGCAGTTGGTCCGAAATATAGATATTTGCCAAAGCCGTGGTGATTACCTTGTGATTAGCCGGATAATCTTACCATTAGCCGTAACGAATAATATAGTTCAAAGATTCGAAAATACTTTTGAATTGCCGGAAAGTACATAAATAAATAACATATTTAATGATAGAAAAAAAATGCAATATATTATTATTATTATTATTTAGAACACGTCATTCACATACCGCCGATACAACGGGAGGGGCCTTCAAAACACGCAAATCGAACAATAAACATGCAATTTAATATCATTTGATGTAGGTAAAATATATTTCCAACAATTTTATTGTTCGCAATTTTAATACGTAGGTAAAAAACAAATATTTAATGACAAATTGCTCGTTTAATTATGCACGCAAATGATGTTTGCGTAGAATGAAAATACGGTGGAAAAAAAAAACAACAAATCGGTTGTATATCTCATGACGGGCAATATTTTTATGCGGATAATTTTGTTGAATTGAAAATCAAAATATCCCGTTTCGAAATTGACGTCTATAAACTGCATTTTTAACGATAATAATAGTAATGATAATTAATCATAAATACCAGGCTCGGGACACGGTATATATAGTGGGGTATAACTTTACATCGAAATATTAAATTGTTTATTTAGTAATGCAAATTGATTTTATTTTTTTTTTCATTAAAATAAATAACTTTTTTTTCGTTACGTTTCATCGGAGTAGACGTTTTTTTTATTACATTTTTTTTTTTTATTATTATCTCAGTTCCGATGATGAAGTTATTATTATTCAACCATTCCCGCCGCAGACATGCAACATGTATGAAACGCATAATTATAACTGTACACATGTATAGTACATACAACCAATTCCGACGATTTGTAATTTCGTCGTCCTTTTGATATTGGTTTGATGCACTTTGCTCCAAACACGACCTCACTCTACTGCGGTGTACGATATAATGTGCGTTTAATTGGGGACGACGATCGCTGAGTAACGGTTTTTTTCTCCGTCGTCACGGACGAGTACGTATTATTAAACTGAGTCTGTTAATTATTCTAATTATATTATGCTTCCTGTGTTCATGCGTCGCAGTCCTTCGTATTATACTTGCATAATATTATATAATAATATCAGCCGTTCCGCGAAACTGCAGCACGGTATTGCCGTATCGTCCCCGCGCTCACGCTTTCACCACCTCACACGACCTTAAAGTAATAATAATTAGCAAATTGCCTATTTCTCTTGTATCGGAAAACAACTAAATTGCCTACACAAAATATATTTACTCGTACTATGTTATATTCATGTACATGTTACCTAACATGACCACGTTGTACCGTGTTGGTATACAACCGTTCGCCGAATCGATGTTGATTGCGAATCCCAGGAATCTTTCCTCCTTTTACGTAAATACCCGCATCACCGCGTGACGACGACTATAATATATTATATTGGCGAATGTGATATTTTGTAGTGTCCTTTAATTAAATTAAAAAAAAAGAACCCGTGCACAAAAGTAACGAAAAATGCAATTATATTTTACTAAAGTACGAGTAAGTAATATACAGAATGTCCCGACGAAGATTGTGAGATATATCCTACTATAATGAACGTAATCAAATTGTTTTTTATTTTTATAAGTCTCACAGAGTTAAGGAATAAAAATATTTCGATGATAAATATTAAAACTTTAGTTTTAATGATTTTTTAAAAAAGTAAAAATAGGAAATTTTTTCATTTTATAATTTTTGAAAAATTTGAAGATAGCCATTTATAGAGTTAAAAGTGATGACGTTTCAATATGTTATTTTCATCAATATCATGGTTTTTAATATTTTTTTAGTTTACAGAGAAATTCTGTATTATAAAATACCCTATAGTAGTGTTAAATTATAATTACCAAAAAAATAATTTCAATTAAATCAAAAAATATCTGTGGTTCTAATTCCTAGGTGCGGTTAGGTTTAAAAAAGATAAAAATATTTTTAAAAAATATCATCGACTTCAATGCGTTTTTTTTATTTGGAGGCGATAACCCTTAAAGTATGTGTACTGTTTTACTCGATAGCTGACATGTTCTATGGCAGAAGAATTATTATGACAAGAAATAATGATAGCTCGTCTTGATTCGTTTTAATAACAATAATTTTAATGAACTAAATTATGTGTGAAATAATTATGCGCAACTCGATCGAACATGACGTGTACCTAACATACTAAAAACTATTATACCGTATCTTTGTCCGGGGTGATTTTTTTATGTCGGCCGTTTATTTTACACCAGATCGTTATTGTCTCTGGATATCCCCAACGTATACCGAGTGTTATAACCATAATATGTGTAGCCGAAAAACAGCTTTCGACGGAAACCACGGTGACAATCAATCTTTATATATTTACTATTTTTTTCCATACTTTTGGTTGCCGTCCGATATCCGCAATATTAAACGAGTTAGAAAATTATCGTTTTTGCGTACTTTTAACAGTCTAATCATTCGACATTTTCACACAAGGCACACGTCATGTTTAATAAGATGTGATTTTCGCTTCTACTTCTATAGTAAATTAGCCACCCGGTTATATGGAGCTTGAACGAACAGTTGTGCATCACCACGCTAATATTGTTATTTATGTGTATTCGTCGAATCTTTTTCCGTCTGTCGAGTCGATCTTATCAAACGCGTAGATCACACAACTCTGCTGAAGTGACCTGCACCAGGCTGTTGCACTACGATGGTGCATCACGAATTTCACACGTGTAACTCATAATTATTTTTGCGGGTGGATTGTCGGACGACACGAAAAAAAAAAATAATACGAAAATAATCATATATTGAAAATTCTAAGCTCTGAGCCTTTGGGACAACGAGTATACAACGAGACGGTCACACAATGGTAGGTAAACATTCCGGCCAAAGATTTCGTAGTGCGTTACACCACGCAAAAACGAAATCATAATCATTCCTGTCGAAACGATAGCGTGATGGAGTTGTGCATTTCTGAGTTTCCAGACGACATAACGAAGTGATGAGTGAAATATATAGCACAGTGCGATTGATTTTTACGTTGTTATCGTGAATAATGGTTTTAAATAAATGTGTTTGTATACGTATCTCAGACCATCTTGAAAAATCTAAATCAATGGAAAACATTTGCAAAGCAATTTCTATTCAACTATATGTGCATGTGTCGTAAAAATATTTGAAACTCGTCGTACAGCCCGCAAAAAATAATAATTGCGTATCGGAATGATTTTTCAATAATTTAATTTATATAAATTAAATTTTTTTTTAGATCTTATCGTATATAACTGTATTATTGCAGTCAAGTTCACGGAGGTAGCGTATCTCAGGGTATCAGTGATTTCAAGCGAATCATCCCTTGTGCGTTACTTAAAATATATGTGCTTTTAAACTTGCGATTTCAGTCATCGGTAGAATTAAAAAACACTTAGATTGATGTGATATAATGTAAAATTATATATGAATATGTAGTAAAATAAATATATTATTAAATATAATAATATCCATATAATTAAATAATATAATTCGACTATTGTCATATAATGTGCGTTACACGGTTGACAGCATTTCAACTTTGAAATAATGTAGGGGCTATTCATACAACTTGCTCATGATATGTGCGCACCGAGATTGTTCCACCAGTTTGTTCGCCGAAACTTTTAAACCTTAAACTTGTTGTACGTCATTGTAAAACACTACGGCCATTGTTTTTCCGAAGCGCGGTGGTAATAGTGCTACTTAGTCGGACATAATATTTTCGCGACAATTACTTGGCCGGCAACGAACGTTGCAATATATCAATTAGACAGAGTTCCGACGTTCGTACCGGAATTTTTAATTTTTACCGGTCGCGCAACAATAGGGACGACGACATCATTTCGCTAGATAGAAATTAATACTTTTTTATTTATTCGTCCTCTCTCGGCACCCATCCCTCCACCCAAACCTCATCTTACCTCTCCAGCCGAACATGTTTTATTCAGGAGGCGTAAAGTCGTTATTATTTTCATAAAAATGCATAAACAATTATTGCGCTCAAAGAACTCATCTGAATAATACGCTATACTCATCTAAAGAATGTTCGCCCTTCATTTCTAAACATTTCAATGGATAAATAATTCCACAAGAAATATTTTCCGTAATAAGAAAAATACTCGATATACCCGGTATTTTATGTGCAGAATGTCAATACCTACCCCGCGAAATTACAATTAATATTATGCATGTTACATGTACTGTACTCCGAGCGGCGCGCAGTGGCTGTAAATGCAGTGTAACGCAGGCGGCACGTGTCGAAATATTGTGGGGCAGCAATTTTTAAAACGACTACTTTTAAAATGATTACGGTCTTGCTTCGTGGCTACTCATAATATTTCCATAACAAATTGATTATGTGAACGTGTCGATCCCATAACAGGATCCCATCTATTTTTTACTGCGTGAAGTTATGGTTTTATAATAATTATCAAACCATGCGGTGGTTTTTTTTTTTCAATCCGTAGATTGGTCGAATGATGAAATGTTTTTCCTTTCTTCTCTATTCATTACAACACTCTTTAGTTCTTTATATGACTCTCTTCTTATATCCAACATGATTTGTTTCATATATGACTGTCTAGGTCTTCCTCTCCCTGGTTTTCCCTCGGTTTTTCCTTCAATTATAGTCGTTAGCCATGTATTGTTCCTGATGAGATGTCATATTCACTTCTTGGAGGCGGTGGTTTTACGAATATTTTATTGACGGCCGTTAACAGATCATTATCAGAGAAATATAAATTCCAAATCCTATATTATCGAAACGCCAGAGATTTTCATCGCTAACTTTGACACGATAACTTTCAATACGCATAAGACCTTGGTATTAGGTTTATTTTTTTATAGTTCGGTCAAAAGGTCCTTTTCTAGAAAAAATCTATTTTTATACCTATATTTGCTAGTACATTTTTTGACGGGAAAAATATAATTTTGGCAAATGTGGTTCGGGGAGGCTGATTCGGAAAAAAGGCGGAACTCGGGCGTATATACTATAAATGTCACACTTGCCTACCCCACATCAAAATTTGGTAGTTTCTTGTATGTGACTTTTAATATTTCATTTATATGCATTTGTATGACCAGAACGACCATTTGTATGGCTTTCGATCACAAGTTATTACAAAATCAAGAGGGGTGGGCCCCGAGATGGCATCACCCAGGCCGGGCCAGGAATAGTTCTGAAAATGAAGGGTTGAATTTTATCATACAAATAGCGTACAATAAATGGTATAGAGACATTATAATTTTGAGTAGTGGGCGGGCTGGGGAGCGTACGTGTATATGAACTTTTGGGAAAAATATCATTCGGGAATTTTGATTCGGAAAAAGGGCGGGAAACGTATTTTCAATTGAACTATGTTTAGTCATTGAAAGTGTCGATTTTTCACGTAATGTGAACATGTAAATATGCGCCCCTTCCCGCGCTTTCATGCGTAGAATATACCATTCTGTGAAATCCCATCGCGTTTTATTACTTGCGCTCGTGTTCTAAAGGTTAGTTTTGATTCTGTTAAAATACGTGTTTTGTGCGCAGCGTAAAAACTGCATTTACACTAACCCTTTAAAAGATGTTTTACTCCGAACGCATGTGTGTTTGAATCTTTCCTTATTTTTTTTTTTTTTACTTTTGATTGTACTTAAATAATTAATGAGCGTCCAATTAAAATACGGTTTGTAATTGAAATACTGTCACGCACACGGCGGCTGGATGCGTAGAGGTAATCAAACGAACGTCAACACAAAGACGTAGTAGGTAGGTAGGAAGATAGGTGTACGTCATGCACTTGAGCTGAGAACAGCGAGCTAAAACTTTTTTCGCGCTGCCGCCTACTAAATGTTTATTACACCGCCCGCCCGCCGTGTGCGAAACACTGGAAAAAGCGCCGTTTTAATGTTTTAATTCTTCTTACACGAGCCCCCACGGAACGTAGGGTTATGGCCGAGATACGTCTTGCAGATTTCCGATGTGACTTGGACGTATCGTCGCAAATAAATAATAAATACTACTATTATTATTACAAATTAGCTATTTTGACTCTTTTCTAACATACTCTAAATACTATGCGATAAAGGTATTATATTTAAAAATATAAAAAAAGGAAAAGGGGAAAATTATTGAACAGAACTAAAGTTATTCAGTTTGTCGAGTAAGAATTATAATATCATGCTCACCATAACATTCGCAATACTACACTATATCGATACGAGTCGGTTTCAATTTTCCTAACCACTCGGCCATCGGTTCGCCTTTCTAATGCTTCGAATTCTCTTTCTACACGCGGCGAAAAGTGGTTTTTATTATTATTATTATTTTTTTTTTTTTGTTCACGGCTATAATAATATGTTTTTTTGATGCCGCGTGGCACTCGCCTGCTGCGGCGCCCGTGTCTCTGTCATATTTAATACATTACCGAACTCAACGGCAATGTCTGCTGAAACAAACAAATATCAACGGTCCGACTGACATTGTTTTCTTCTTCCCCATTGTTTACCGATTCTTTTTGTTTTTGTTTTTTTAAGGAAACTTTTTTCACCACTTAGGCTTTGGACACGAATCATCACCGTACCGTACACTATAGGATGATAGAAAGACAATTCAAAAGAACACCGTGTACTATGAACTCTTGAGCCAGCAAGAAAATATTTTATGTTTCAATACACAATGTGGTGGTGGTGGCTAAAACATGAGATTTATTTTCAATTTAGCAAGAAAACCATATATTTATAAAATCACGTCATATTACAGTAATTTCAAATAGTGAGAAAACGCTTAGAGTTCTGGAATGAAGTTTACGGAATGTCAATTTGAATCCCAAATCAATATCCATAATAGCTCTTCATTGTCCTTTTTTTCTTTGGATAAGTCACTAATATGTTTCTCCTCATACTTACATTGTAAGCTAAACGTATTAATATCGTATATTTTTTGTTTCGTTAAGTTGTATAAACAGACTATTGAGTATAATTATTTTATCCAAAGATGAATAAAAAAACACGAAAACAATATTGGAAAAATGTACCTTATAAAGAAGTATGTTAACTTCGAAAAACCTACAAAACGTTCGTTACAGAGGTTAAAAGATAATTTTTTGTCTCGTTCAGGTAGTACTTAAATTTGATGAAACTCATTCGAGAAAAACTTGAGTTTTCTCTGTAAAATTATGTTATTTTATCCGGCACTAGTGTGCCATTTTATAACATCAAACGTGTCGCAGACTGGCCATCCTTGGTTTACAGTGTTGTTTACATTTTTTTTTTTTATAAAAAATAACGCATATAATACATATATAAGTGAAGTATCAATCGCCCCCCTTAAAATAAAAAATGACCTCAGGAGGGGACAAAGCACTTGTCGGGAATCACTGGTCCACACAATTTAAATTGGTTGCTCACATCCAACGACTTCCTTAATTTTTTCTCTGTGCGTTAAATAATTCGAACACATTTTTTTCACGCATCGATTGATAAGCAAAGGTCACAATTAATTTAAAGCATTTTTTTTCATTGAATACATCTTTGATGAAAAAATAACATTCCAGTTTTTTTTCAAGTAATGCTCCTTATCAAATATTATTATTTTCTTATTAAAAAATGAAGCAAAATAATTCACATACCTTAAAATTTTAATTTTAATTAGAAAATGTAATGATAAAGTACACATAATTCTTATTTTCTGTTATAAATACTATACTTTGGAGTTTTTTATGGTCTTATTCCATTTTTCTTAACGTTGTGAATTAAAAAAAAAAAACAGCAATAAATAATATGAATACCTAGGAGTGAAATATTTTTAAAGGTCGTAAAAATGTTGATATATTCAAACAAATTTTAAATATTTTGAAAGTGTAATAAGGAAAATAATATACTGAATATAATTTGTTTTCAAATGTCTACATTGTGTGGTATAACAATAACATTTTTGATTTCCGTTAATTTATGCAAGTGGTATGATTATATCAAATAAATTAAGTTAAAATCTTTAAGCTTTCTGAAATGAAAAGCACCTATATAAGCACCAATAATGATTGCTCATTATTGTAAACATTAAATGCCTTTGGCTTATTAGATTAATTTCAAACATGCATCCATTAATGTTTAATTCATAACTGGCGTTTTGTTTCAATGACTTCAATATTATTTTTTTTCGTACTACGTATTAAACAGAAAACAGTCGATAGATAGTGGTCCCTATATCATATTATGTAATTTCAGTTACGAGGTTCAAGATGAGACATACAGACTTCAACTATTAATTTTGCAGCTGGAGAAAAAAATTTTAAAAATGTACTTCGGTCAAATAAATCAGAAGTAATAATAAATAAACAAACATATAGTGTTAAATGTAGACGCCAAAATTTTTATCAGACATTTTCACACAGATTATAACAAGTCACACGAGTTGAAACTCATCCAGAGTTGTAGGAATAAACTTTTTAAAGTCAATTTTTCAATACTATGTATTTTTAAAGTAGTTATAGAATATATTTTGGTGCCAGCCAACTGAAATTCAAAGCATATGCTTAAAATTAACTATAATTTCATATTAGGTACAACAAATTTCCAGTACAAAGTTTCTAGCTTCTTCGTTACAAAACTTTTAATTCAATAACACGATGTTTTGTATAAGTATGTGAAAGCTCTGAACCTATAACTGCATAGCTCTCTAACACACATTCCGACTTTACGTATTTAGTTAACCAAATAATGTTTATTCTAATATATTGTACACGTACAGTTATTTCTCTTGGTTCAGTATACGCACATAATAACGTGTTATAATATTATTACTTTTGTTGTGAAGTAATTGCGTTAAGCCGCTTCCAGATACCGAGATTTTTAAACGTATACATTTGGGCACGCAAAAGCAATTGTTATAGTAAATAATTATTTTAGACATAATCTAATAATTAATACTGTAGAGAATTTTAATAAAGATAAATTTTAATTAAAATGATTTGTACAATGTTTGAATTCATGATTCTATCTCAAAGTTCTAGACTTCATATTTTGTTAGTGGTCCTTGTAGCTGGATTTTTTTTTATTTCTCGCTCATATCAAAAAGTAAAAACAACTTCACGACTGATGCCTTCTTGAAATACCTGTACGATATTATTGTTTAGCATAAATATTATGAAAAATGTCGTTGAATTGCAAAATAAGTTATTTCCCGGCTGTTAACGTTAGTTGAATACATTATTATTTAAGTGATAATAACTTTTAAGTATTTTAGCGTTATTTCCTAGATATTTGAAATATTCCGAAGATAATTAGTTTGTATTGTACGATTAAATATAAATTATAATTTGAGGTGAGAAAAAGAAGTTAACTCGATAGATGACATTTTAAAATGTATTTTATAGTTTTCATATGACAATATCAATGATATATACGGACGTCATTTATGGTTGAGCATCATTTGTCATATTTTATTTAAATCGGTCTTCAGTTGATGGTTGATAAACGTACTTGTGGTGTCAGTTTGAAGTTGGGTTGATTGTTGGAAGTATACCAAACTTTTCGAGAGGTTCAAGTGCTCCATTACAATATTATTGACAAAATAAGTAATAACGTTTTATGATCATATTTATACTTCTAAAAAAATACGACGCGCCGTTCCATTTGCGCAAAACACAAACATCGCAACAACATCATCAACGTTGGTTTTATTCGAGATATCTCTATGTGCAAAGTGCACATCGCGCTATGCGGTAAAAACAAGCTTTGCCCGTTCAACTAGGAAATGTCAAAGAAAATGCTTTCCACGTACATAATTCGTTTCATGTTACAAATACTTTAAATGCGAAACTTTTGTTTTGCATTTTTTCATCATTTTGCGGTCATATTCTTAGTTCTAATTTAACTAATTTCCTTTATTACTAAAATTTATCTTCAGACAACACCATCGGGCTGCATTTTTTTTGTCAATTTTAATTAAGTATGTACCTAGTAAAACAATATACGCTCAAAAAGTGGAATTTTGTTTCACTATAAGTCACGACAGATTAAAAATGAGAAAATTAAATGGAAACATTGACAATATCAATATGTTTTATTGTAGATAAAAATGACGTGCTTAAACGTGGGTATTCAAACTTCAATCGATATTAAGTGAGCAATTGGTAATACAATACAATAAACTCAACACTAAGATAATATATATAATAGCAAAGTGCTTAATATCGGTAGAAAATAAGTTAGGTACGACGCAAGAGTGAGTTGATGGCTAAAACATTTGAATAAACGGTCGCACATGATATGCTTTTAATTGTAAGCTATATCATTGATATTTACAAGATATTAAAGTTTTTTCTTCAAATCACAGCTTTCGCCGTAACGTGACGTGTGCCCGTTGCTATATTCTTTGTACTCGTTATCTTTTAACAAATTCGTGGATAAAAGACCAACGGTAATGATATATTGTCGCTTACTGTACTGTTATAATAATGTTGCTCTTTTATACGAAATACGTTCGAGTTGTACTGATTTGTTGCGAATAGTTTGATCTAAATTGTGCATTCGAAAGTGTATACAGACAGCGGTGTAATTCAATTAAGTTATCGAATACTTGAAGATGATTGGATTTTCTGTTGTTGTTATTATTTTTTTTTTTTTTTATTCAAATATATATATATGGCTTGGAAAAAAACGGCTTCCTTATAAATCAAACCATTCCGTTGCGGATGTATTATATACGAGCGTACTTCGAATACAGAAGAATGTTTAATATAATATGTTTTATTTTTTTTCGAGTTCGCCGAAAATAAATCATAATAACAATAAATAAATAAACTATATGAGATTATGTTGTTGTAATATAAGTCATCGCCATAATATTATATCAACTGTGCGCGGTGTTAATAAATCATGCTAAGCCGTCCACTATATAACACGGGGGTGGACTATTTATTTTTCTCTGATGCGCGTAGACATTATGTAAAATATGTTTAATGATATGTACATTGACATATCGCACAACGCTTTTAATCGTATTTGCAAAACTCCGGAGTGGCCGTTTGTCGTACAGCAAATAAACCGTTCACGCGTAAAAAGATTCATTTAAATCCAATAAAACCGACGTTTATAGTTACGCGGGTGTACAGGTATAGTTGATTCGTTTAATGAGTGCATATACCTTCGTCAAAACATTTTCTGCGACGGTTGAATAAAAAATAAAAAAAAAGTAAAATACGGTATTTGCTTTAAACTCGATAAAACCGTCAAAACGTACAATGTCATGATTGTTCGTAATAATATGTGCGTATTGACCCGACCGTGTTACCTATTAATTATTCGTGTAATTTATTTTCATCGAGAAAGACGATTGCTTGCAGTATGTATACGACGAATACGATAAGTAATATTTAATGCAAAGAAGTGTTTGCTGAGATCGACGGCTTGATTGAAAGGGGCGGGCGTCCAGACGCGATCGTTTCAGAAACATAACCAGTATAGAGTGAACAATTATACTTCGGGGAAAAACGTATAAATTGAATTTAACATTCGACGGACGGCGATTCTGCATACATACATTTGGAACGATCTGCCCACGGTTATATTATACAAGTTTTACAGCGCAGTTAAGCACGGTTTGTCCCGGACCGTCCGAAAAAGTCAAATTCTTGTTGTACGAATTAGCGGTTTGTCGAATCCATTTGTGCAAACGGTGGCGTTTCTTTCCCGGCGGTTCATTGCTGATCAGAGCGATTCGCATCATCTGACTGCAGCACAATATCGTTTAACTTCATATCGTGTGCCTGCAGGATAACGTATAACATACATATGCAGTGCTATATGTATGTATGCTTTATATAATTTTAACACTTCAAAGAATCATATTTTTTCGCCGGTATATCGTACACGGGTCAAACGGATAAAAACGAATAAACGTCGAACGTCAAGAAGGAAACGTAACGCTAATGGCGACAGTCGAACCGTGCGGTGCGCCGTCACTGAAATTAAATATCGTCGTAATTAATGAACTCGATATCGGGAGCTGATGAGATTTCACACGGAGAGTAGGTGTAGGTAGGAATACCGTCCAATTAATTAATACCGTTCGGAATCGGGGGGAGAAATAAATGAAAAAAGCCAACTTGCAGTGCACAATATTATATCATTATTACGTGCGCATAGAACAGAACGTATAGTACAATATACAAGATGATTTCATAAGTGTTCTCGTCCATTTTTATTCTTCATTGGAAAATCTCAATAGTATTTTCCATCAAATTATATATTTATAAACTAGTTTCATACCCCTTTCCGTAATTGCCGTAGAAAAATATCAAAAAATTACATTGCCGCAGGATATTCATTGGGGGTGTTACGAAAAATCTAAGTTTTGGAAAATATAATCATACAAACATTTTCCAAAAATCACAATTTGAACATAATATGCTATATATAAGCATGAAAAATGGTCGATCATGCTAAGAAAAAATCATTCTGTACGTTATAAGAAGTTGTCTAGCAATATTGCTGCTTCTTCGAACTCAATGTACACACAATTTTTGACCGTCCTTAAATCTTCCCAATTTTGAATTCCGTGTATAATATGTTTGAATGACAACTCAAGAGCATATCTTTCATAACCATTGCGTGGTCAACATAAACTATTGATTTATAATTTATAACTTGGTCACTTACTGGGTTTCCATCTTTTTTTAAAATAATTAAATATTTATAGTTAGGGATATCATAATTTACGAGTATATCGGATGTTTAGAGTAGTCAGGACCAGTTTGATTGAATTAAGACTATACAGTTTCATTTTATTTTTTGTTCATCATTTAAATGAGTTTTCAGTGAAACCACGCAGTTAACATTGCATAATAAAAGAAGTAAGAATCTCGGGCAGTTAAAACTCGCCACATCTACTGTGAAATAAATAAAACAGACTGTACTATGTCCCACTGAGGATTTACCCATTGCTATGTCTCCTGAGACGAAACACATAATCAAAGTTTTTTTTATAGGACTTTCAGCGACTAGGTACACGGATATTTTATATTTTAATTGAATTTTATGTTCTGGTAGAACAGTTAAAAAATTATTCATAATATCATAATTTAATATTATTTTTTAATTTTCAGAAAAATCGTGTATCATTTAATACCGCGTATAATTTTACCAAAACAATAAATTTAATTTAAATATGAAATATTTAACGTCCTTGTCCCTGTGTGTCTTATAAGATAAAAACAACGAAATTTCAATACCTTTTATTATCTCAGGAGATATTGCAATGGGTAAATCCTCGGTGGGACATCCCGAACGAACGAAATACGTATATTGCTTGTAAAGTATATCACCTGTATTTAAACACGTCTTGATGTGCAGCAAGTCGGACGTTTACGACGGTCCCCGGTCCGAGCGTCAAAACCACTTTGACATTGTATTTCATCCGTAAGTCGATAAAGTATGAGCTTTCCGCTGGAATATACATGCTACACGGTTAGTGGACGATTAAACCGACTCTTCGTGTTGCGTGACTGGGCATGTGTGTGTTTGTGGTCGCGTACCTACATGTAATAAAACGTACAATTTCAAAGTCTTATTCGTACCGCGCTATCTCTCTCGACTATTTCAATAACGATAGAACTCGGATTGGGGCGCTGGAAAACGAATAAAATAAAGAAATACTATTAAAAAAAAAATAAAAAAAAAAAACCATAAACGCAGGTACGGTTCGAAACGGGTGTATTTCATACGACAACACCGGTCGTATATATGTTCAAGTATATAGCACGATTGAGTACGATTTACCTATTAGGTAAAACGATTGCGTAAGTTTTTTGGCAAACATTGGATTTTGAAAATAAACGATTGATGATATTATGTACATATGAAATGTTTATAAACTATTATTTTCACTGTTATTATACACGTTTTTTGATCAAAATTGTTAGTTTGACACTAAATATACTTAACATTTAGTTATCAATTTATCATATATACTCGTGTTGATATTTCTATTATATTTCTCGATTTTAATTTTTAATGCCCATTTTTTAAACCAGTGAAATGAGTGGTTATATCGCGGGGGATGGAAAACGTGTTCATCAGTTATTATAAGTGTAATTTTTATAACATAATATATCATATTTTACTAGGGGCTTGATGTCAATGTAAAGTGTATCTTTTTTTTTAAAAATCTTAGACAATGATTTCGAAGTACTTACATAGTTCATTTCACGTAACAGATACTTCAATGATGAAATTCTTAGTTTACATGTCTGTTTTTTCAAAAACGTTGAGCAAAAATAACTTGAAATTAAAAACAATAACCGTTTCGGTAGCGACACAAAAACAACCGAAATAACGAGCTTGCTTGTTCGAAAAAAAAAACAAAACGGTCTCGTACTATGTCGGTGCTTAAACGTGTACGTTAATTAATGAAATTGTGTTAATGTGCAGAATACGTATTAGGTATTTCGTACTTAATCGAGCAATGTTCATTTTAAGTGCCTAATACTACTACGTACGAAATGATAATCGCTTAAGCTAACGATCGCACTGCAGTAAATGTGACCGACGCTTGTTATAATTTTACATTATGTATAGCACACGCGTATTGCAAAGTGTATAAAAGTGTATTAAATGCACTTTAAAATAATGTGTATCCGTATTAAAATGTTGAAATCAATTTTACGAGTGCTCTCAAGGGACACATCATACCATTAAGGTCGACGAAGCGCCAAAAAGCAAATGGCCAAGTTGTGAGCATCTCGAACCGAACACTATTCTGTACCTTTGTTGGCAACTCAAGCGCGTAACCAGCAGCTATATGGCATTGGAAACTATAAAGGAGTTCACTGAACGAGATAAAACAAAAACAGTTCGTGGAATAGTGAAACCGTAATGAACTTTATTCAAGTTTGTTTTTTCACACAGCGGTTAAGTCAAACACAATGGGATCGTCCGTTGACATTTTTAATAATATTTTTCACGTCCGGGGTCAGCATTTGGCGAGTGCAATGACCAGGTGAACGATTCGATAATTTACCCGATGAATTATTAACGAGGACTGAAACGCAGCCAAGCATAAAGGAAAGGAGAATAGGTGCTAAATCTTCTCCACGCATAGCGCGTACCGTAATGACTCGCGGATTCCTGATGCCGGGGAAGAAGATAATTTTTTTTACGTGTCAATCCTCGGAACTCGACTTACCTCAACCGTATACTACTAGTTCAGAATATCTCTAATATTATTATCGATAAAGACTTTGAAACAATAGCGTTCATTACTCTTTGTACTACAGGGTCCGAATAAATAAAATGTTTAGAAGATAATATTATTTACTCGAAAAGAATAAAAATGTAAATTAAATGCATACTAGTAAGGTTCTGTTCGTGAATTAAACATGGCCTTGAGAAAAAAACGAATAAAGCCCAACCGTCCATCAGGGATGACCTGTAATTTGCTAAGTATTATTATATTATTGGAAGGAAAAAGTCAATCTGAATTTCGAATGTCCCGGGGTCATTGTATGAGGACTAAACAGCTTTCCCGTACTCGAAATCACCGTAGTTCAGTTCGTTGAGATTTGATACGGTGATCGAGACACGCCCTTAGAACGAGAATTGATCTTATACATTATACGCACGACGAGTATCGCACTTGTTGTGGCATAATAATACGGTAACTGCACTTTCACCGCGTCCTCGTTAACCAGCTACGGCACTATAATATATTATACGTGGTAGACGGCGACCGTGTAGGGCTGCGAACACGATATTGTGACGTGCACCGCGTGAAACGCGAGTTCCGCATCTCAGACTCGTAGGTCATTAGTCGAGTAACGCGAACGACACGGGTGGGCCGCGTCAAGTCGTCGCGCGGCGGACGGGGTTGGACCCGGGGGTAGGGGGGAAAAATGTTCGTACGCGAGACGCACGTCTTATTAATCGGCCGTTTGCAATAAGTCGCGGTTTCGCGAGCGCGTGTAATACGACTACGTGCGTGCCCACCACGAGCGCCGCGAATCGGTTCGGTTACAACGGTGGCAGCACTCGATAAATTCACCCCCGCTCACACGGCCGGTAGAAATACAAATCACAATAATACTGAACGAAATAGCCGCGAGCAGCTCCGAGTACGGGAGCAGTTGCCGGTAAACGAACGGTGACGATTTGAAAATAACGAACGAAACGGGGTGGACGTGGAAAATGAGTTGGCGAGGGAGTGAGAAAAACTTGGTACGTTCAGTAGAGCTACCGACGCGTTTTGGCAAATACTAATTTGTTACACTCGCGTTCGTGTACCACAATTGCCTACCCGGAACGCCGTCACGTCGAATTCGCCGCGTGCCGTCGCGACTCGAGTCTGTCTCACATGATAGCATAAAATACGAGTTCAACTCAAATCGGTCATGAGTCAAATGTCAGACGTGCTTCTTTTCAACCCCGATCAGGAAATTCCTAGTTTACCCGCTATATATGTATTTGATGCGTTGTGAATTTTCTTTATTAAACTTCTCAGACGATGTTTTCATAGCGAAGATGAATTTCAGCACCTAGAATGTGAATCTAAAAAGGACGAGAATCCTAGGTCGGGTGAGACTTCACGGTAATTTAAGTTACTGAGAATTGTTTGAATTTAACGGATACATTGATCTTTTATATTTGAATCCAATATACCAATGCTTTAAAAAAATATGAGTGAAAGAGGTTGGGAGGATCAGTTTTTAAAGTTTATATTTATAAAAAAGTCAAATGGATTATTTTTCAAATTAAAATCATTACACAAAATATATAGACTTGGTTTAAATATTATCCTAATTTCTTTCAATTAACTATTAATTACACACAAATGCGATATATAATGAAATATTTTTGAATTTACACAATCAAATGTTTTTATAGTTGTTTTGTAAATATGTCAAGTCACTACGATTGTTAAATGTTGAGTTACAATGAAATAACTATCATCATACGATATATAATCGATATTGCGGAAACACCCGATTTAAAAAAAAATTAATTTTTTAACACTACATTTTTTTTTTTTGTTTGCTGGAAATAACCACAGTTTCAATTCTTAATTATTAGGATTCAGATGTTTAATAAATTTTAACTGCAAAAACAGACCTATTTAATTTTTTTTTTTTTATTAAAATTTCAAATTCAAACTCTTATATTTTATTTATAAATTGGGACCATAGATTTTTGAGATTTTTTCACAAATGAACAAATATATTTGTATTAAAATTTTAAAATTCACCAAAATGCATTTTTTTATATACACTGGCTCATTCCTCGCAGTTCAAATCGTGTACACGGACACAAGAAAAAAAACACACAACAGTTAATAACGATGAAAATTATGAAAATAAAATCAATACGTTCAAAACAAATTTTATTGTTTGCTCGACCTAAGCGCGTTGGTTAATAATAATTATAATAAAAGATACGGTTGGAGATTAAAGATGTTCTGTAAGTACGTACGTTCGATCAAACGTAAAATTCTACGACGTTGCCAAAAAAAGACCCTTTTACAGTTATTGCTCATCCACCCTTATATTTATATATATATATATATATATATATATATATATATATGTATAAATATAATATTTTTTTCTCCTAAATAATTTCTTCTATCTACCTTCATAAAATTCGTAAATAATGTTGCGGCCAAAAAATGTTTTGTTATCCACTATATTCAGCATTTAATGTTGTTGACCTACTTTTAAAGGGTGAGAGGTTATACCTCGACATAAAGTAATTTAATCACTTAATATTACAGGAACGTGTAGAAGAATCAATTTCACACGTACTGTTCGATAATGGGATTAAATGTAATACGATTCGAATAGATAATAGAATCTAAATATGTTTTACTAATAATTGTTGTTAGCCATTTGTTTTTTTGTTTTTATTGTTTTCATCTCAGACAATGATTGTTTACAAATAAAAATATTCCATTTCAGTGTAAAGGACTCTTATTTTAACCCTGAAATAAACTTTCCCCCAATTACTAATAAGCCAATAAAATGATCTAAAAGTTAAAACGTTTCTCCACCGATAAAAACAACAATAATAACAATATATAAACCAATAATATTTTCTGATGAATTACTTACTGTGAAAATGATCATTATTGTATCGCATTTAACGAATCAATTCTTGAGTTTATAATATAACTCGGGATTATTGAAAAAAACCAAAACACCTATAGGATACTATATTATAATTAAGTAGTATTAACTTTTGTAGTAATTTTTGTATTTTTTTATCTTAAAGAAAAATGGATTTTACTAAGAATAAATTATATATGCTTTACTCTTTTTCGCTTGGCTTAACATTGACGTTGCCTACATTTTACGCGAACCATTTAAATTTTTTTATTTCTTTTGCTCGCACATAGAATTTAATATATATATATAGTTCTAGAATTTAAAAATATATACAAAAAAATCTCAAAAGAAAATCCATAAAAATGAGTTAAAGAATAACCGTGGTTTTTCGTCAAAAGTAAAAACTTTAATAATAATATAATATAGGTATTTACTCCAATGACGGTTGTGGATTTAAATGACATCGTATAAAATCGAAATGATTTTTTCGCCGTCATCGATGGCATCTATAGCTTTTTATGATAGACATAATATATGCGGTACCGAAAAAAATACCTTTTAACGATATTGGTTAGCCAATTACATAAGTGACTGAAAAAAATAATATCACTTTTTCTTATCGCGAAATGGAAACGCCGGCCGTTTCCATTAGGCCAATATTGTTATCGTGTCGCATTCGCACTGAAGGTGTTGTACGCCTGTCTACGTCATCCGATTTCCGTGGAACCGGGAAGGTGGCAGCACACTGTCAGAATACACTGATGATAATACGATGGATTTCGATTTCGGCCGAGTCCGAGAAACCACGGACGAATAAGTCACCCTTTTTCGTAAAACTCCATGGTCCCGAAACCCTGTTTCCCGAATCCAAATTACCGAACGATATTTTCCCGGATGATACTTTTCCCAAATCCTTTTTTTCCCGACGGTTAGTAGACTCTGAGTATACCGAGGAATGTATTGGTTTAATCATGATGAGTGTGTGTGTGTGTGTATGTGTGTATGTGTATGCATAGTTTTTGTGTCTGATTACATGATTTCGGCCGAATAAAGTGGCATGATCTACAAGGTCATGGACGTTTATCGATAGTTAACGGTTTCCACTCATTACTTACGTAAGAAGGGGATCCTTTTAGAATTTCTCTACAGAACACTGAGATAAACAGAGAAAATATCGCAAAAAACTTCAACCAAAATCGAAAATCTAACCCTGCTACCGTTTAGCATAATTCGTCACCCACTTGGATAGTTTAAATATGTTTCAGGGAAACAATATTTAAAGTAAAATCTTCCTGGTAGCCAATAAATGTATTGTTTACCGAAAAGTCGCAAAAAAATTAAATTAGCGTCAGAAAATGAAATGTTAATGAATTTTGACGACACGATCCAATAAGTTAGTTGGTTGTTAATCCATAAACATTAATCGTAGTGACTCGAAACATTTGTTAATAGACATTTCATAATATTTGAAACTTTTTTTACTATTAGAAAAGTGAAACTTAAACAGTTCAACTTGATTTGTTAAGAAATTTGGTTTCAACTAAATAAGAGACCTTTTTATGATATTGCACTCAAAATATGAAACTCATAAGAATTATAACTCGCACCGCTTGAAATTCTGACTTCCCCCCTCCCCTTTCCCCGTCAATGAGACCCTAGATACAACTCTGCTTTCTACACAAGTCAAAACTCTTCGACATCGTTTGTGCACTAATGATAATTTGACAGACATTAATTACTATTGTGACAATATTTAAATAGTTTTGAATGAAATGTACTATTTAAAACTGATATTGCGCTAAGGAAACTTACTGTAAATTCTTATATGTTTTTAAAATTTCGTCCAATCTCCGTTGATGCCGCGAACTTCGTTCTAATGAAAATGTGACCTTTACGGATTTGATTTCTATTCCATGAATAACAATTATGTAACACAAAGTTTTCGAACCAGTCGCGAAAATCTCACCGAGAAAATAATGATTTAGCTCTGCGGCGAGTTCCCGCGTAACACAATTATTACACGTCTGTGTTCGGCCGCGGTGGGCACACGAGATAAGCTTAGTAATGTACTTGTTTGCTTCGGTTAACCGTAAACTGTTTAATCATAATAACACGCTCGCTTACGCATTCTGACCACGTATCTTGCGCCGGCCGGCTGCTTTTGTGTAATGTTACGTTTTATTATTGTTTTTACCATTATTATTATTATAATTATTATTTGTAAAATGGCGTTTAGTCTTAATGGAAGAGAACACGGTAATTGTTCTTATAATATTATACCGTAGTATGACTTGCAAAAATAACATAAACGACTAATATAAGACTTGATTAAAAATACGTTGAAACCCTACAATTCACTAATTTGATGTAATGACGTGTAGGTGTACATTTTTGATATATTTATATTATTAGAACTCGATACTGAAGGCCCTATGAATGCTTAAGAATTTCACATAATGCCACTGAAAAAAAAAAATAATACATTCAATTTATTTGTATTTCAATATACGAGTATATGATATTTTGTAAAGATGGATAAAAAAAATGTTTTTTAGGTTTTAACCTTAATTATTTCCGATTGTATAACATGAGTGATAAATAAAGTAATACATAATAAGTAATTATATGAAACAATATATAGTAAAAATTAGTAAGAACTCTAAAAATCCATCACAAATGTTCTAAAAGAGTAAGTAAGTGCTCTGTGAATCAAAAATTCTCGAAAGTGTACGAATACTCATTCAGAAGTATGCACGAAACGAATTTATCAAAACCGTTCAAAACCAGACACTTTCTTTCTTGCGGTATATTACGCGATACCTGCAGGGTTGTGTTACAAAACTATGATAAGTTCTAGTTATAATCGTGTATCGTGTCAGAGCGTATAGTATAATTGAAAATATAATTTTTAAATCGTAAATGTTAAATGGAAAACGTTCCTCTAATCGGGGTTGTATCTGTAACGTGTTCACGAATACATTACAATACGTTTCTAACGTGAGAAAAGATCGGAAAAGCTCGTTAATTATGTACCCGGGTTATTAATTTATAATTATTTCACGATAATATAAGAATTGAGTTCGAATATATTAAATAACAATAATAACACTTATGTTTTATTTGTGTCTCTTGATTGATATTCCGGTCACGTTCGTGTAATTATTTTTACTTTGGACGAGCTGCTCGAATGCGTGTACTTCGTACTTTGTACTTCGTGTACACGACTTCTTCTTACATTTAATACGGTTACGGTGGCAATGTGGAGGTTGTAACTTTTAAAAGTGCACAAGAAAATCGCGTCGTTGTTTCGATTCTTCACCTTTTCAGCAAAATGTTTTCGCCGTAATACAATGAACTTTCACCACCAATGAGTTTTAAAATATAAGGAATAAGTCCGTACACGGATTAATCGGACTAAAACCGACAGACTTTCACATTAAACCGTACGCGTTTAACGTTTCGGTCGAATACAAAATAGTGTCTAATATTATATTTTCTATGTGTTTCATGCTTTCGATCAAATGTCTAATCGCACTCCAGGATATGACTAGAAAAATATAGTATTCGTGTGAACGTTTTGCAAATCAACCTCGGATCTTGTATAGCATAACTTTCAGCTAAACAAAGTCCTCAAACCCCAACCGGATTGGCTGTCTGCTTATAAAATTTCCCGTTGTTTTCGTTTTCGCAGCTTTCCATAATTTTCTGGACAACACGTTGGCGCTCGTTCTGGAGACGTGCATTCGATTTCCAAATCAATAAATATAATATAAACATGTATGTATAGTAAAGCAATCGTTTTACTTGCTTCGCTTTACGGCTTCGAAAATTGTTTTCAAAAGTAAGGGAAAACCTCGTTGTAGAACCAATCTTTACCGCCGCACCCGGAATTCACTCAATGTTATTATAATATTATAATAGTTATAATACGAGTACAATTAAACGTAATCGCTTTTCGCGCCGTCTCACTGCGTCTGGTTCGATTAGGTTTTATCGACGGAATGTGTTTGAATTCCCGACGCTGCAAAGAATAAACATCGGCTTGTACTTTTGTTTATTTTACCGCGTGTACGCATCGGTGGCGGAAATGTTATTTTAAATTTAACGTCTTCTCCCCCCTGCTAGTACCTATACCCGGTGGCGCCATCCGATTTTCACGAGCCTCATGCGTAGGCACAATGTATTTTGATGTATGAACTCATACGGGTCTTATTAGACTTCCAGCAGAAGAATGTGGAAACGATTGGCAGCCCGCGACCTCGTTTTATCTTGAAAATCAAAACAAGGTACCACCTGCAGGTGAGAGATGAAGACGACGGAGTTACTCGAAAAGCGCTGCAATAACGTTTTGTAAACATAAAATATTATCACTAGAGCTCGGTTCTCGACAGTTTTGCATAATATTATTGCATATTTTTGCATATTTTTTACGTTTTCATTAAAAAAAACGCATATTTTAGTCAATTATTACACTTTTGAGCATTTTTACTATTTAAACTTAGCAGAATTACCCGGCTTCGTAACTCTTGGTCAAAGTCGACATTTTTTAAAAATTTCTTTTAAAAAGCCAAAATAAGAAAACACTCTGGTATTATCTACTATTTCGTTTCGACTTGTGTTGGAACATCTATATTAATTATATGCATTTATTACACATTTAATATACTTTTTGAAAAAACAATTAATGTACCGTAAGATTTTTTTCATAAAAGAAGATTAACGTTAAGAAAATCTAGAGATCGAAATGTTTTCTGTTATTGATTATAAATATATATATGTACATATAAACTATCTACGGCCGTTATTTTAATTCAATTTGATCGTCATGAGGGTAGAACTCTAGTAGTATACAAACGTTTAGTTTCATCTACGGTAATGTAGTATAATATATTTAATTATTTGCATATTATGTAACATAATTATATACATATGTATGCGGGCTACAAATTTACAATTCTTACATTATGTATCAAAATATTACATTATGAATAAATATGTTTAGCTAAAACAAGCCTTTTAAACATCTGCGGGTATAAACTTCTTTATATATTATATACACTGAACAATTGTTTTTGACACATAAGGGGAACGACGCGTGGAATCGACACATTCGGTGTATTTTAATTCCCATACTTGACGTATATATACGAGTATATTTACACACATTTATGCTGTGGGTGTGCAGTGTATGTGCGCAGTGTTTCAAAACATTTTCGACCCGGGAGTGTTAATGGTATATTAAAAGTTGAAGACACGGCGTGTAAAAAAAACAGTCACGTATACGGGTGGTTTACAAGTTTTTTTTTTTTTTCTGTAACCTTATTTTTCATTCGATACGTAATTTCGATTTTACGAATTCATTATTACTCGCCGATAGAGCATTTCCGAAATATGAATCCCAATAACTATGTTTAACAGTACACGAGGTGTACGTAGAAAAGTTTTAAATAATATAAAAGGTTCTCGTTAACAATCTGATGCGGTACTTACCTATTCGAAGAATTATTTTAAAGCATAAACTAAAAAAATACGGTTTACGCGTGGGATAAATTTGATACCATGATAACAGGTTGAAACCATATGAATCGTAGCGGTGCGTTCAAATATTTATCTCTCTTCAGTAGGCATACCACGAATTTTTCATTTATAAGAGCATATTTGTTTTTAAACAGAAAATTATCATCAACCCGTTTGAAATCCTGATACCATCATTTTCCATTAAGCATTCACGTATAAAAAAACACGAGTGCACTCGTGTTTCATCGCTATGACTGAGGATTGAGCGAAGCCTTTGCGTGGAATCCAAGAGATCAATTGTTTTTCTCCTGAACCGCTAATGTTTAATTTAAAAAGTACCTGTCATGCATTTTTTGAAATCCCGATGAATGAATATTAATAGTTCAACAGTCGTTTTCATTATAATAATCTTATAATATGTGGGCGATAAATTTTAATAATGAGAAATTCAACTTTGCACGATATTTTTGACGTGGTGAACGCGAGTAATAAATATGATTTTTGTCGTAATATAACGTGGCGATACAAACTCACGACGTTGTCAAATGAAAAATACGCTCTGGAATACGAATAATATGTCTGATTTCGTATAAAGCATGTTAAAAGCTTAAAAAGATCCAATAAAGTTAAAGTCGTATTTGTTTGCCCAAACATATATCGTTTCATCTGTATAATAAAATATAATTTTGGTGAAGAAAATATGTTTATAAAAATTATACACAAGATATTTTTATCGTGCTTTAATTGTCAGCGAAATCAGTAAATCTTAAGACTGGACCCTGACATTTTATTAGCTTCTCAGTGGAAGAAATAAAATGCATTTGATATGTTAATTTACAGCTATAAATAATATCTATTCAATGGAATAATTTTGTAGTGTATTTGTAGTATATATACGTAATGTCATGTTATGTTTTAAAATTATTTATATTGTTATGCATGTACATAATATTAATTATTTGAAAAGTTAAAATGTTTATTTTAAAGGTGAAAACTAACATTTAAAAGTCAAATCAGATACTTCAGCTTGCTTAAGACTTTGACACGTAGGAATTTCGTATGTTAGGGCATTTTATAATTCGGTTATCGGGAACAATGAAGAATTAATGAATTCACATATACCTTTGATTGCTGCCTATGCCTCCCATACACTTCCGATTTCATGGAGTTGCTTGTTCAGATAATTAATAATAGTTAAATAATGTATTATATACAATAGCATTGATTTATAAATCAACGATAATAGTAATAAAATACAACTAACGTGTGTACACTTCCACATTCTAAATTTATTCTAAATGTATTCTAATGCATTCTAAATTTACGAAATAATTCATCGAAACCAAAAATTAAATTTCCATTAAAGTGTCCGTTATTTAGAATGGTCACAATGTATAGGTTTCCCAATGGAATAATAGTGAAAACACGTCTCCGTCCCCAAAAGCATGTCTAATATTTGTAATCGTCCGCTGTTATAAGGTGTCCGTCAATGGACGCCTCGCTGTATATCAGTTTGTAAACACTAGCATGTGCACAGTACGTTTGAAGAAAAAGCCCGAATGAAATTACGATTTTTAGCTTTTGCTGAGAACAGAAGGGTAAATCCTATTTAGTTAACTAGTAAACCCAAGCCTTGCGATCGGGGTCGAACGGTAACACACACGAACATAATATATTATTATAATTACCCACTGTCCAGTGCTAAACATTTTTCACGAAATAAACGAGAAATCGATAAACGCTGCCGTTGTTTCGTGTTCGAATTCATTACGTGCGCAGTACTTAGTCCCGTGTACGCAAGTGTAAAATAAGCAAAAAATTTTAAAAAAATAACACACATCCATTATCCAGTGCGAAGTACTAAATGCGATTTCGATACGTCAATATTCGAACACGTGTATAAATAATATGTGGTGTTCTATTCATTCTAGACCGAGGGAGGGGCGCGGACAAAAACGTGTTATTATATCGTCGGCTAGGCGCGGTTCACGTTAATCATTGACGTTTGTTTTCGGGGTATAACGTTGCGGTGCAACTCCTAAACCCTTCAACGTTGTATTAATGTAGTTATAATGAACATTAGGAACCAATACGTCTATCAATCTCCAATCGTACAATAATTATTGTAATAATTGGTATTGATGAATATACTTTGTTATTAAATATTCAACATAATATTAAAAACTATACAATATAATTATGTATTTTACTGTGATAGTTTTCTATAAAATATGTATATTTATACATATGCCACTAACTCACTGCAGATTGCTGCATCTATAATATTACAATACATTTACTATCAACTATACATAGAGCAGGTTCCTCAAGTACTCCTAATGGATTTTTCCAATTTTGCATTTTTAAGGGTCGAAATAGTTTTTGTCTGCATATGATATTCAAATCTTTTCACTTTTTGGTTATTCTGTTTAACATTTTCCCATTATAAATTATCATTTGAGGTAGCTTTATATAAATATAAAGCTGCACATGAATTGCATGCCATAATCCGAAATACGAGAAGCAGTAACAAGAATTCCGTCCCAGGTTTTCTAAACTATATTAATGTGAGACTGTTTCTCTAGCTTACAAGTACCTGTTGATTTGAGTACAAGACTGTAACTATTTTAAAGTCATAAAACCATAAAGGTACCCTGATTGCGAGTCTCCACCTTCTTTGTGGGCAATGTATTCATGTTCAATAACTCGAGCTATCAAAAGTTGTGAAGCTTTCCAAAGAACTCCAAGTTCAAAATTATGTATTATTCAGCATGACCAAAAAAATCTTTCAGTTGATATATGAATAAAAAACTTAATTAAAAAAAAACGGGAGTAATGCGATATTTTTTAAATATTATATTGTCCAACTACAATACGTCTTGATTATAAAAAAAGTATCATTCGCATTTTTAACATTCTCTTAATTCAATAATAATAGGTGCATACAATAATTATAATCTTAGTAACAAAGACGTAAAGGAATATTTTAATATGTCACCGGTTACAGAAATAAGTTACCGCTGTAAATTCTAAGTAATTTGTATGAAATGCGAAGGAAGATGTTGTTGAGACGTAATATTCGTGTAATTGTGAAATATTTTCGAGGCGCAATAATCATGTGGAAAAGAGATTTCTGAACGGACTCCGTAAATTATTATTAAAAAAAAATACCAATAATCCGTGCATGATGATTGTGCGCTTTTTTCGACTTGAAATTTCGTCTTTTTATTGAAATAGTTTAATAGTAAAAGTAGCTCTAATCTAAAATAGAAAAACATTTCTGGGAAATATCGGGCAATTCGGCTGCTATTCAAAAGGGTTTTTTTTTTATTGAAACTTTGTTATGTTCATGTATTCTACATTTACAAAAATTAGTGTACAATTAGTTATATGTTAAAAAAAATGAAAGTTTAACTAAATTACAATATAGACTAGTCATGATGATGTAAGAATTTATTACTCGAAGTATGACAAGTGCGGACTAGTAGTATTTAGAATGGAAGTGATAGCTAATCGTTTGATATGTTATAATACAAAAGTAATGATGAAAAATGTGCATACGACTCCGGCAACAAACAATAATATTATTTTTGCCAGTCAACACGGCCCGTAAAACGGTAGTAATGTGAGCACTTACACCATTTATCGGATTTAAAATAACGCGTGTTTGTACACGACTTAAAATCACGTTTATTGACGGAGTATTAACGTGGAAAATCGAAATAATATTATACTTTGTATTGTAAAATAAATGATGCGCACATGGATTGAAAAACTAAATGCTTAAACATATTGAGTTCGTGAACAAAATCGATCGTATAACCGCATTGTGCTTTCGTCGAATTAAATTTCAATATTTCGCGGTTATTCTTTTTTTTCTGTATCAAAATAATAAAAATTCTCATTTACACGGACACCTCTCAGTCATGGGCACCGGAGGCTTGTGAGTTCGTGAAAACCCAACATGTTATAATAATTTAAAATCTAAAATTTTTGATACGCCTATATTCTTCTTAGATTTTAACTCGTTCATTAAAAAACACAGGCTTCGGCGGGACAATTATCTATTTCGATACGAAACGTTATAGTTTGTGCAAGCAAATATTATCATGTACTACGATATAATTAGACAGGAAAAAAAAAAAAATTTTTCCGGTTTCATGACTTCCCTCTTCGTCGAGCCTTATAACCGTTTTCACGCAGCCTCGCATATCAACCTAACCACGCATCGCAGCGCTTGTAACATTATAATGACGAGTGTAAGCGGCTGCCTTGTTGTTTTTTGTCAAAAAATAACGCGTCATTCTCTAATAATGTACACAACTCCATCGCGTTTTCGTCCGTCCGCTATCGGTTTGTCGACTAATTTGTTTATTTTGCGAGTTCCGTCCGCGCAGCGACAACTACAAGATAATGTAAGAATTTTAGAATAAATTTGTTTTTTTGCACATCATTCCGGGCAAAACACTTTGAACTAGTATTCACTCGACGGGACGTGGCGGAATCGTGCGTTGTCGGTTGGTGCGGATACGAATCGAGCGTAAAGTCTTATTAAATCATCAACTTTCCAAGATCGCAAATAAATCACAACGAAACGACGCGATGAAAATGCAATCGATTTGAACACGCTATCTGCGAAACCCGCGTACAACCATTACTGTAAATGTCAACTTTTCGACCGAAGACAAACATTGCGAGGGCTGCGCCGTTGAAAATTCAAACGAGCTTAGAAATAAACAGTATATATTATAAGTATTATAAAAATAATATTTATATGTGGTACAATCGTACACCGCGTGTGCTTGTTACGACTAAACGGGGAATTTTTACGCCTACGCTCTTCTTACATGGTCCGAAGTCGATGCGGTGAACTTGAAGAAGACCAAACGAAAAATCGTTCGGAATTAATTTGTTACCAAGGCTGTTCGTGCTCCCGCGGAGTTCACAAACGTCTGGCGCGGTTTAATTAACGCGTGGCCCGAGGATTTCCGCTCGATGGACGCCGAGTCTTGTGTTAAAGTTGTAATTTTATTTCTGAGGCAACGGGGCGCGTGTTGGACGTTTAAACGGGGCACCGAAGAAGATCGCTAAATATTGTTACAGTCGAAACGCGTGGATACACGACGGTATGGTTGAAATGTCCAAGAAAAAAAAAAAAAAACTCGGTTAATAAAAAAAGTGTATACTCGTGTGTATTACGGGAACGATAATTATAGTTCTGTCGTAATCGTGCAAATAATTACTATGCTGTAAACCCGAACGCGTGTATTCATCGGTACGCCTGCGTATTGCCAACCGCCACTCAACAAACTGCATAGGGCTGTTTTAAAAGTACAAATGTGTAATAGCTTAAAAGTAAAAGGAAAGGAATAAGTTAGAATGAGGGACGGGTGGTTTAGAGAGGGTTATGTGGGGTAATGGATATTTATTACCTTCCTCCTTGTATAATTAAGGGAAGTTGGGGTCACAAAGGTTCGAGGCAGATGTAGCTGACCGTTGGTTTTTAAAGCTTATTGAGGTAGTACTCACTTGACTCCTCATTGCTATATGGTTGCTGATGATCTCCACGCTTACGGTAAGGTGTCAAAATAGATACACAGGATCTTTAATTTTATGGTACCAGACACACTGACACTCGCCCAGAAATCGTATGGCATCAGAAGTAATACTGATTGAGTTAGGTCATCCGACATTTGGTGCACACGAACTGACGACTTGCAATGGAGAGCTCAGTAAAGTGTTGCTTGTACGTGCTATATAGGCAGGATAGTAAGATATGACTGGATGGTTAATTGACCAAATGCGGTCTCTTTTTAGGATTGACATGGTTTTTTTTAAAATGGAGCACCGTTTTATTTGTCCCTTATTAATTTGAATTAAGTTTTCTGTGCACATGCCAAAAGAGCCATTATTTATTAATTTTATTTGTAAATACTAAAATGTTACACTGTTAAATGATGCACACCATTACAAAATATGTGTACGACAATAGTGCTGCGTTTCAACGATAACATAATTGACCTTGAACACGACAATATACTGCAGTGGCCAGTTAGACGATCTTCCGATCATAGGCGAGACCATTCGGAATATAGAATTTACCGAAAAATGCACGATAGATCGGTAAACAATTTTACGAGTACTCATATAGTCATCAGAGACTAACCAAGTAGTTTTATTCAGTTCAATATAAATGAGATTACAATTACCAGGTATGAGATGACGAACAAAAAATTAACTTTCCTCAAAATTAATTTCAACAAATGACCAACCTTTGAGTCCGTTTTTAAACTCTCCAGGGACAATAGGTTTCCATATGAATTATGATTACGGCGAGAAAAAATTGTAAAATAAGCGTATACCCTGAAATAATAAAATCAACTGAGTCTAAAGGTGAAATAGGGTAGATTTACATTCTGAATTAGTTTCAAATTGAATAGTTTAATGTCAACATATAAAAATTATACAAGGTCTCGTTATGAATTAATCAAAACGTGTTACAATTTTTGGGGTGCCCGGCTACTTCTGATAATACACATAACTATTATAAAGTCGCGGACTAAGGATATTTCCAGTAGACAAGGTTCGGTGACTCGGCGTGAAAATAAATCCGACGACTCGCTCTCGCTGCGTACCGGAGGAGAAACGACGGTAATCATCCCAATATACCAGACAATTTGATTCGAATAAACGGTGGCAATATATACGGTGGCTTGGCACGGAAACAAACGACACGTTATTTACGCGATCGACACTACGTGGTGCGTGGGCGTGTGTGGGCGCAGCTTGGAGATCAACGAAACCGGCTAAGCGGATCATTTAAACGTAGGCAACCCCTAGCCAGGGAAATAAACGACCGCGAACACCACACCAGTTGTTATATACGTGGAACGATCGATGAATACTTCACTAAACACTTTGAATCACATCTACCGCAACAGTCGAATACACGAAAAAGTGTTCGATCTCGATCTCTGGAATGAAATCACTTTATAATGGTTCGATCACTATCGGTAAATTGTATGCAGAGTGGAGCAGAAACACTACTCCCGCTGTTTTATTGTCTCTATGTAATATACTAATATGATATGCATAGGTAGTATATATTAGAAATGTGATCAGAGGCGTTTTCCCACGGTTGTCCCTCCACCGGTATCTTTGCTATGTCGTATTTATTAGACATAAGTCTGAACTATTATTTATCTTTGTGCACTTCTATTTGACGACACAGTTATTTGTTATTTGACTTACCGGATGTTTGGTCTAGCTGGAGCAGTAATTACTAGGATTAAATCGATACATTCACTGTTCACGACCTTCACGGTTAGTTTATAACACGACCTGCCGGTATAAACGAGTATCTTGAAATTGTCCATATACACTTTTAGGCGTGCGGAGATCCCGGTTCGGGAATATTTTTTTTTTGCACATGAAATGGGTGTTTTCTTATTTTCCGTGACCATCGAATAACAATTATTTCGTAAGTTTTGAAAAAAAAAACACGGACGGTACAACAATATTGGGTATGGATAATTTTAAATTCACAAGCGAGTATAAAATAAATGATCTCGTATGTGCGTTGTTTGAACTCGATTCAAATAAACGCCAACAATGTTTATACTGTTCGTAAATTTCATAACACATTTTACTCAATTTCATACGACAATGACATATTATGTATAACAGTACCTGTTACTAATATATAATACTATAAATAAAAAAAAAATTGATCGATAAATAATAAAATACGTCTCGGGTTTACCGTAAACAATTTTCTGATTAAACTCTAACCGCACAAACACAGATACCGAATTTTTTAACTAAATTTTACGCCGTCGCCGTCGGTGTTAATTCAATACTGTTCATAGTTCGATGCGTTTCATACGTCCAATCGAGTTCGGGTGGAAATGAGAAATCATGATGACATTATTGTGACTAATTTACTTTTATACAGTGTATATGTATATAGTCAGCTGAGTTGGATCGAACAACTTGTACACCTTGTACACGATGCCATTCGATTTCATGTTTCATAGATGTTAAAATATGTTTCACGATAATATTAAACCATTCATTTTTGAAGTGCACGATAATGGATGCCAGTGCCGCGTCAAGGATAAAATACAAATTGGATAATGAGTATTATAGAGTTCGGTCTTACGTTTACGAATTATAACAACGCGTGGAACAATAGTTCGGGGAACTGACGGGTAAAAGTTTAGAGCATCAGACCGTTCGGCCCTGCTGTTTAGTGCGTCTGACGTACGTACAGCTGTAACCAATACAGCGATGATGTTTCGTCGGAAGTTAGAACCGTTCAAATCCATTTCCAGATGCTCGTTTAGCATTGCTTTTAAATGTTACGACTCGATTTCAAGCCGACAACTCCGGTGATGCGCGCGTGCGACTGCTATACTGTCCGATGTAACAATACTTTATCCCTAGATTACACGTATTAAAAATATTCACGAGAATCCACGCACACGGTGTTTTTGACAAATTTTATATATGGAAATATAGTAATATTAGAATAAGAAATTATCTGGTAAAAATCAAACGTTATGATGTTAAATGATGGAGAGCTGATGTTGAGAACGATGTAGTCGTCCACGGAAATGTTTGTTTTGGATTGTATTATATGTAATATACGATCGACATTTTATTCGTATCACACAGTATGGCGAACCAGTGTAAACTAACAAAAATCTTGCCAGTTACAATGAAAACGAATTAATGATTGATAAACATTTATCGGCCACAAATTATTGAGAAACATAGTTTAAAAATAAGCCATTTTCATAAAATTAAATTGTTTATAAATGTGACAGTATAGCACGCCACGGTCTAAAAGACCGTGTTTTAATAGGTTAATGAACTTTTAACTCTTCTATACTACAGACATCAGACTGTATACAGTTTGAAGTTGCATCTAATTTTAGTTTATCACTTAATTTGAAGGTACCTAGGTTGAGCTAAGTTCATATTTCGTATTTTTAAAACAATGAACAATATTCTAAAAGCCCGGTCTCTTAGACCGTGAAGCGTGTGCTCTAGGATTAACAACAATCACCATCCTCTACGATCGTTTTCCATCGGGTGTATTACGATTGGGATATACAACGAATCGTTTGGACATCACTGAAACGGTGACCGTACGCGATGGTGATCGACGATACCGAAGCCTAAAGATCAATCCGAAAACGAGATAATATTGAAAATAAATCGCGTCGCGGGAAGTTACACGATTTCGCGAGTGGCGTAGTGACGTCTGAATCGGTAAGGTTCCGAGAGTTATGCCGACAAAAGCTCAGCTTTGCCGGTGACGTCCGAGAACGCAGTTTATATTTTTTCCTTAGGGTTTTTTCCTTTCTCGCTAACATTATGATTACGTTTATTATTATCGCCATAATTATTTGACAGTTTCGGTGAAACCGTGCCGTTTCCATTCAATGAACGTTTCTCGGTATACTCCCGTTTCAATTTAATTCTTTTCCGTCGGTTCGACAGTGCATTCAGTGCGCGTCGCACGACACGACTGTTCTCAGAAGTCTATATTATGCCGTGTGCGACGCGAAACACAATAATAATAATTCAGACATAACGTTTTGCCGCGAATGAATTGCCGCCTAGATTAGAAACGGCGAATCACGGGGGGGGGGGGGTTCGGAAATAAACGTTTACGTTATTCGTTTAGGAGAACTCGCACAGCTGAAAAATGTTACAAAGGTCTCGGTCATCAATATCGATGAAGCGTTTTTTTGTTGCTGTCATACGAGTGTTCCGCTCGGAATAGATTATTAATGTTTGCAGTTTTATTTTATTTTTTATTTTTTTTTGTAAGAAGTAAGTCATCGCCCAGTTTATTTCTAATCAGCTCGGTGGTTCGTGAAGGATAAACATGTGAGACTATATAGTTTCGTGTGCAGTAACGTTTGTAGTGAAGTTGGTCGAGGTCAGTAAGAGCAGTATTCGTTTGTATGTCATCGTGTGGAGCTTTACCCAAATAATTTATCTAAATTTTCATTCTACCTTTGGGAAAATAAGGTCCAACGTGGGCGATGAAGGGTAACGCTTCACCATCCCTGCACCCTTGTTCTTTTCAATATTATCATAACTAGAAAACACTTTTATGACTGTTGCTCTTCAGTTTTCCGATGCGCTTATCGCACTTTATGATCTGCGTTAAACTCATAACAGTCATAACTGTTATATGTTTATTAAAAAATTTAAATGTACGCACATTACGCATATTATACCTGAACATAATTAGGGACATCGTATTTAAACAGCTTGTTTTAATGTTCTACCAATATCACTATACAAAATAAAATAATATAATTCATTTACGTATTCAATATTATTATACTATTCGCTCAAGAAAACAATTTCATTAATACTTGGACTGAATTTCATCGTGCATACCGTATAATGTTTATCTAAATAATAATTTACAGTATTAAAATAACTTCGTTCAGTTATATATTAATAACATGCAAAACGTTATTCCAGACTACGTTTGTTTCCAGAACTAAACGTGAATATAACATGGTTTTGACATTTGGAAGTCTCGTGAAGTTTACATTTGATCTATTTATAGCAGTATACCGAGTGATACACTTGAGTTACAAGTTTCATGATTTAAATGGATACTTGGATACACCCACCTGCGTATCTTAATTGAACTCAAAATAGAGCAATCAATATGAATCACAATGAAAGTGTTTATTAATATGCTTTAAATTTTGCTTTTTCTGTAATCAAAGGTATTTACCAAACATTTTAAAATATTATTTCGATATTTGTATAAAACACACGCAACTACTTTTCTGTGGTATAGACAAAATAATGCCAATAATATTATCTTAAAAATATTCTTTTGACTCTGCCTTTGGTACAACATTTATATGTGCAGAATTATTGAAAAAATAAAAAATACATAAGAGCGTTCGTAAACAAAATTGAACGGTATATCTAATAAATATAAAGAGAAACAATATATTTTACAAAGAAAAAAAATCATATTCTCCATGAAATTAAGTTAGTGTTTCTTCTGTACGTCGAGTAAAACATTAGTTTGTAAGCTTGAAGTAAAAACGAAAAATCATACTGCAGAGTGTTATATAAATTTGCGTTAAGTGACAGCAGTCATTGTCAATTATAAATGACATTAATTAGTTTTTACGGAAAGCCTGCAAGTGTTCTCATAACACGTTTTGTTTTAGAATATTATAAAATCAAACGGCTTACTCTGTTTATTCTTCGTAGACGACGAACACTTATGGTAAACGCCGTTATTTGAAAACGAGTATTTTATTTTTTACAGTTAAACGGTGGTCGTAACGTCATAATGTTACGGTTATGGGAAAATTATGAGAAACCACGAGACTATTGCATCAATATTTAATGTAAAAAACAAAAACTATTATAAATGCATTGTTCTTCATAGAACCGCCTTCCTAGGGTACTAAAATTGTTTACTATATATGACGGTTTAAAATCGATCAGATAGACTAAAATTAAATTAAATTAAACGTTCCAACCGAACACGAAACATTGTGCAGTTTTTCCTGTTTAATTCAGACACCAAAAAAAGGAAAACTGTCAGAGTCATATAACATTATAGTATATAGGAATTAACCGTACTGTTGTGTTGGACTGAGACACGAGCGAAGTAATGAACACGTTGGAATGTAAATGGACGTAGGACGTTGCCGATTTTATATTGTTTCTTTAATATAACATTTATGGACGAAAAAAAACCGTTAAATGCCAAATGACATTCGACGCCGGTAGTACGACGTAAGCAGATACATTCTTATTATATATAGGTGCAGTTGAAGACACGTTTGCGTCGCGATAAAACGTTGATTAGTGCTCGGGTTTCAGGCGTTAAATATTTAAATGAAAATAAAACTTGATCGGTGCGGAGGACTGTAGCAGTTGAACAACACGTTAAATCGATGTTTTAGTATGGCATATTATCTGCAAAAGTACATGTTTATATGACGTGGTGATAAATCGACAAAATAAAAACATGAAACGCTATAAAACGCCTCGATTAAACGCCGTATGTGCAATATGCTGCACACGAAGTCCGATGGCCGGACAATATAATATACTGTATACAGTTAGGATTAATCGCACGGCACACAGGACGTCCACTTGGCGTAATATAATTTCAGCAGGATATTGTTTCCGTCCGTGTAGGTTTGGGCAAACACTGTTTAGTGTGCGTACGCGTGTATCTTATCGTTGGAAAAACAAAACTGTTATTAGCAAAATAACCAACAACAAGATGAAAATGCATGTTCTCACGTGGGAAAGTCAGCGAATGAACATAACAAATCTGAAACGAATATAAAATACTATACGTAGGAATTAAAAAGACCTACAGAGGCGTCGATTGCTCAGTCTGTCTATGAGACAATAATAGTTATATGGTATATGAATGATATCGTTGTAGGTTTTGTAGGTGGGAGGACCATTTGAGAACCATTAATATCATTATCCATGTAGAATATATTGGTAATTTTTATGTCTTACCATGTTGTGTTATGTATGTGCAAATGATGGTTAATTTAATATACACTCGATTTAATCGAATCCATGTTAATATTGTCCATAAAAAACGGGTCAGTCGCAACTTACACCTGCTACTTACAATCGAATGATGATGCACAGGAATATATGTTCGGGTCAACATTAAAATCAATGAATTAAACATTACTTAATGTGGATGGATGCATTGATTTGCGTCCAATTGTTGAATTGAAAAATAAATTGGCAGATGGTATTGGGGGGAGAGGCACTTGATAAACGATGACATAGTATACTTAATGAGTATACTTTATATTTTTGAAACATTTCGGTAACACTGAGGACACTTATTATACAGGTCAGCGTGAACTTTAACATTAAATAATATGTTTCTGACATTTTCGGACCCATCTGTTACGCTCTGCGTGAACTAACAGACACATAGGGAGTAATAAAAACGGAAACCGATAAGGACGCGCGTTTTATACACGCGTGTCACGATGAGCTCGATTGGCCTTCGACGTCTGTTTTCCCATAAAGTGCAGCAGCGATTTATGTGCCGTAGACAAGACGTTTAATTAAACCGACAAATACGCGTCAAGTCTGAAGAGTGAGAAGGCGAGAGATCGAGATAGATGGAGAGAAAGAAAGAGAGAGAGAGAGCGAAGAACCGAGGTTTATTGGATTCGCGCCAACGAGACGACGGGGAAACAAATGATAACAATATCCCGCGCGGCTGTGGCTGCCGAGGGTCCGGGTAGGCTGAGACGGGTAGGTGGGTTAATATACAGGTGACGTTGACTGCGGCGAGACAAAAAGTGGATTGATTTTTATCTTCTCCTCCGGACGACCCGTAAAGTCTCTGAGATGAGCCGTGGTTGAGGAGAATAAGCACAGAGATGAGAGTAGAGAGAGACGGAAGAAAAACAATGAGACCGAATCAACTGGGTGAAATAATCGAGAAAATATATGCGCGCTAACATGTTGCAGTTACGCCGCGCGTTTATTATCGCGTTTTAATTAATTTCCATTATACATCATGTACGTGGTCATAAATATAAAAATAATAATTGAAATAAAAATATTGAAAATACATAGAAAGCCAAGGGCGGGAGGACGACGTGGAATAACGCATAAATGCTATATGCGTCCGTACGAAACAACTATGTGGTGCTTTATATAGACACACCAAGATGTAGAAAAGATGGTCTTCGCACATGATGTGTGTCCTATCATATTAAAAATCAGCAACTACTGTTTTCATTAATGTAATAATTCGGACTCGTTATATTTTAAAAAGACGAATTCGAAGCAGCAAAAAAAAAACTAAATATATCAAAGGACTTATATATATGAATTATGCATATTTTTTTAATCAAATATTTTATACTAATCACAATATATATATATAATATATATATATTGTGATTAAAAAAATTTAAAAAAATATGCATAATTCATAATAAGATACTTTTTTAATTCTACTTGGTAAAATAAATGAGTGGCGGGATCAATAAATCGACTAACAATCGAACATCTGTTTTTACAATGTATATGGATTCACGCGATATTAATGCTCGAAGGTATAAATAATACCCAACGTACTTACCCATGCGTGATAATAATTACATAATGCATTCATTCATATTTTATATTGCCGGAGTATTACAACAGTTTACGAATCTATCGAAATCATTGTTTTTACAACGTTTGTTCGGAGTCGGAGGCAAAGCCTTCACGGGTCTGCGCATCGTGGGCAATTGTTGCGACCCCTGACATCATGCTCAAATGACGCCGCCGACGATGTGCGCGTCGATATCGAAACGAATATCCAGAGTTTCTAACACGTTCGTCAGCTGAGAGGAGGCGTCATCCGGTGCAGCTCGTCATCCGGAAACGCGGTATCATAATAATACGTATTGTATTTCGCGCGCCCCAGGACGTCTGCTGCGGGGTCATGCGAGTGGGTTTCTTCGCGGCAAATAATACCGTACGATTTCGCAATACGTTTTCGCGCGAAACTCACGGAACACAGCGATTACTACACACTTCAACCCCGTCGCTTCTTCATTTATTCACAACCGATTTAATCCGATTACACGTTGTTTCCCCGGCGAGCCCAAACGAATTTCTTCGTTCGCACGTATGACGCGTACGCATTATTATGGGCACCCGAACTCGTAATCTGCAACACGCCACCGCGACTTCGGCACCTCCTCGTGACCTGTTCCCTTCTACAACGGAACCTTATGAACACGATAATCCGTATCGCGCACCGTATGATATTATGTAAAAGGATAACAATAATTACGTTCAGGTGTTGGCATGGGACTGCTTCTGAAAATATACGTTATAATAACGTGATAGTAGAAAATAAGACGTTAACACATACTTTAAACAATGCAGATTTCCCTACGTATAGTGATCGTGTTCCACTATCACCGAAGAAAACACACTTTTTGTACTTTATAATTTTCTGTCTTTTACAAAACAGTTAAACTATGAAAAAAAAAATTATTGTTTCTTAAATTATTACTTATTATTATTATTAAGGTATAATTTATAGAGTGACAACAAATTATATAAATAACATCGTTAAAACTAAACTCATTCAATTTAGTAAATATGGTCAATATGACAATGTAGTAGTAGAACAAAGTTTTTACTATTGCATAAAAAAAATGTTGCCGATTTAAGTGATTTTTATCGAGTTTAGAATCATTTAATATTCAAGCGCCAACAACATTTATTTTTTTTTGTCATTTATTAGTAAAACATATGCATGAGAATCCTTGTGTTAAGTTTTCAAAACTATTTGGTTGAACCAAAATTATTTCATTGACTTTTTACGAAATGTTCCAAATGAAATGTGAAATCATTAAATTTCTATAAATATCAAGAAATCATTATTGAAAATAACATCATCCGTGGTAAACTGTCAGTAATACGCCTAAGTAGTGCTTATACAGTATCTAAGATCAATACGTTTTGATTTGTGTTTAAAAAAATAATCGATATTGACGAAAACCGGTGCGCCGCAAATTTTCCGTTTCATTTTTCTATTCGTCATTTCCTCTCAATAATTCTGAAAAGTTAAAATGTTGAGAAATTCAGAAAAATGTTCCTATCAATGTACCAACTGGATAGCATTTCCTATCGAAAAACTTCCATGATCGTAATGATCCTTTTGGTCCAAACCGTTTAAACGTGGACCCAAAAAAAAAAAACGTACATAATGGTAAAACGATTATTTTTCTTGTTTCATCCGGAAAAGGAAAAATAAAAAAATGATGCTACAACACTTTTCGAAACCGTATTCTTTGAAATACCCACGACTGTTTTTGACGGAAACGGTTCAATAACCATAACATTTATAATTACGAGGTTTTCGACTTGGAACGGTGATCACAGCACCCTGACGTCTGGACTGCAATGCGTATGCGATACAATGAATGGTGATTGAACGTAAATAAAATTTAAATTAGCTTTTTATTCAACCCGTACACGATATTATTTCTTATGATTATAAAATATTTCAGCCCACCTGGTGCTATTAGAAGTATTTACTTTACACCAGTGGTTCCCAATCTTTTTTATTCCATGCCCCCTTCGTAGATTTTCGAAACTCTTGCGCCCTCCCCCCCTCGTCTATAACATGAAAAATATATCACTTTTTTGTATACTTTACAAAGAAATTATAAAATATCCGAGATGAATTCAATTTTATTGATGATAATAATTATAAAATATAAATCATAGTAAAATAGTAAGTAATATAATATAATGAAATTTACGATTTATTAATGTGTAGGCTGGAAACACTTTTCTTTTTACAATGTTTGGCTCAATGTTTGTTTAACAATACTTTATCAATATCTTTATTGATTATATTTATGTCTCTTTATCAATACTCAATAACCGGTCGTCATTAATTTTTCATATTTTCCCTACATTTTAAAATAAAAATAATTTAATAAATAAAAACTGTATTTTATAATGACTGCTTACGCCTTTCCAGACATGTTTACACGCCCCCCCCAGGTTGGGAAACGCTGCTTTACACCATAATATCGTATGACTGTACGCGGCGATAACGTTATAATAATAATAATCATGATAATATTATCGTTCGATTCGTTTGGGAAATGTTTTTGAAACTCAACAACTTATACCTTCAACAACTTCCTGAGCGGCGAGCGAAAGTTTATACACCACGACGTTGCTCATACTCTTGAAACATCATTTTGGCCGTGCAGCGTAAACTTGTGCGAAACAGGCACGCCGACGTCCGGTCGATCCGACTTGTAAACGTGTATAGTATTATAATGACGTGAACCGATGACGCGCACGTGATTAGTTAACAATATAATAAGTATTATCACAATAGTAGCGCGAAACGATGCGAGTTGTATGAAATGATGCTAAATGATTTGACGTTAATTTCCATAGAAAGGGAAATAAATGTCCTACAAATGTTTAAGACTCGGAAGTTCGTTCTATTTCAACTAATCGATTAAATTGTATCCGTCACAACTTACAACGTAGTTAACCTCAAATGCGTACTCTGACTATACTTCCTGATGCACTTTTCTCATCCAGAAATCTAAACTCAAAACATAATTGTTTTACGTATTTTCCTTTAACATTGACGCACGTTCTAAAACCAAAATTATATCCAGGGCATGAAGTGGCACAAAATATAGCCTCAGTAGTCGGTCGGCGCAAGTGTTAATCATCATCTGGTTTTTCTGTTCCCGGGTGTGTGACTGATCAGATTTTTAGCTACATTAAAATTCCGTTCAAAAAAGCCACGAGTCTCAAAACTCCAAAAACAACTGACCGGTGGCGCTGAAATACACTTAACGAAAAGAAATATAATATTAAGGTTTCTTCACCCAGCCCTTTTCTGATACAAACCAGCTAAGATTTTACTATTAATCCTTATAAATGTTCTAAGCGTCAAACACCATTCACCACTGTGAACAATTTGAAGCCAACGCTCCTCTCGATGTATTCGTTCGGTAACATTGCACTTACCGTTACACCCAACAAACTAAGTGTTTCTATGATGCATGGGGCAGGCTAAAAAATTGTTGACGGCCTTTGTAATTGGATTTGCTAAAAAACGGTGGAAAAAATAACGTTGCAAACATTCCGAGTATCTCGTGTACCGATCGTTATGGCCCGGTGTTCGTCATGAAAAAACAAATATCACAATAAATGTATAGATTGGCTCTTCAGTTTGCTGATATTTTCGAGTGCACTGTACTTGAGCGGAGCCGTGCATACGGTGCACTGTGCTTGCTAACGTATTCAACATATAGCGATGGCATACGGCCGGGGGTCAGGAGTCGCGCGTGTGCCTACCCCTGCTTGCACTCGTCAGCTTTAAATTCCGCACTCGATACGGTTACCAGTAATACCGTTCCCCGTATTATTTACCTTATACCCGGTACGGTGGTACATTATAAGTGCGTTGCGCCGTGCGCTATCATCAAACGCTATCATCAAATTTCCAGTGATTCCGGGCAAGCGGGAATATTATGAAATGTTTATAATGAAAGAGTTAACGATCGGACGGACGATAATGAACCTAATTCGTGCAGTTTGTAAAAAACGATTGAACGGCCGGTATGATAGAGCTTTAATATTCATTATTTTTTTGTAAAAGTAATAGGCTTTAATATCAACTGTCAAAAGCCTTGAAATATTTATTATTATTTATTTATTTTTCATTTAATTACAAATGGCCGACCAAATTATATGGAAATTGGCTTTAATTATTACGTTGTAAAGAAAAAAGATTTTTATGGCAACGTATTTTCCCATTAAGTCGTTTAACTTTGATAAATTTTAGAAAAAAAAAAACGGTGTCCGTATTCAGTATCCGGAGTCGGAGAATAAGTTGCTACGTAACCCAGTTTCTTGTATGTTTGACATTCGGTTACTATACAGGGTGTCCCACTGGAATTTACATGGAGCGATATTCCTCCGTGTTAATGGAGATATTTAAATTATTTTTTTAATATCAGCGTCCCTGGCCAACGACAATTGGTTTGACAATAGGTTGGTAAATATAAGTGTATTATTAAAGAAGTTTAACATTATCTTTTTATTTACAATTTTATAAGTTTCGAAGTAAGCCATTTTATAGGGCTTATTTTTCTGAAAATGTTGACCGTTCAACTTTCAAATTTTGTTGTATACTTGATAAAAACTTTCTAGTTTTCAAGAAAACAGTGTACTGTTTAAACAATTTTATATAATTATAACATCATCGGAAAATCTTTTCGGAAGAATGATCAACTAATTATAATTTACATCATTAAATTAAAGTTATTAAAAATCATGAATCCAATGAAAAAATTGAAAGTTGTACCATCGACATTTTCAGAAAAATAGCCGTACGAAATAGCTATCTTGGAATTTCACAAAAATTATAAAAAAATTTAATTTTGTAACCTAATAAATAATACACTTTTATTACCAATATGTCAAAAAAATGTCCGTAGTTCAGGGATGCACATGAACAAAACAGAATTTGATTATATCTATCAACACGGGATATACCGCTTTGTGTAAACCCTACTCTGTATACACAGTTAACACACTGAACCGTAAGGGGTGCACTGGATATTTGCGACTGGCACATGTGCTGGTGGAGGTATTCCTAATTCATCAGGACAGTATTATTATTAATTAATTTACGGAATAAAATTCCTTATTTAGAACAGCACACAACAATAGTACAGTAATTTAATAAATAATTAACATATACAAGAGGCGATGGCCCAAAATTACAAGTATCATAATCATAAATTATAATAATTAGGACAAAATAAAATGACATACACGATATAACGATATAATAAAGAAGATAATATTAGATAATAACACAATTAAAGTGTACTAAGAAAGGTGGGGTCCTCGTTGTTACCCAACCGCATCATGCGGTCAATTGGTTTGTTTTTACCGTAATTTGTGCAATGGAAAGGTACAGTGAAAGGAACTCGAGACCTTGTGGCACGATGCGGAACTTTAAATTATAAGTATTGCGGGTGGACGAGTTCTGCGTGATGGCTGATTCGCATAGCCCAACATGTTTTAGTTTTCCAGTAGAGACATCTAAGCCGGACAGTAATGTGTCCCTAAGTGTACGTTTAGTCTCGTTTTCTTTAGACTTGCCGCCCCCGTATTCGTAATACACCAATATTGCCGCGTGTACCGTTGTCCATTTTTTTTTTAATTTCCAGAAATTCTCGCATCGCGGTCCGTGGAGATGGTTAAAATGACAGTGTACAGTAGGAATGTATTTATTTCTTTCCAGTAAATCGTTCCGCGTGAAGTTCGACCACGGATCGGTGTTATCATAGTCGCATTTTAACGCGCGCACGGGAAACGAGGCGAACACGCGCCGTATTAGCCTACCACGTCGATGTTTGCACAATCCACGAATTAAAACGAAAAACGAAAATAAAACGAGCATGCATACCGCGGGTCCGTCACGTAAACGGGTTTATCGGGTGTTAGCGCTGTGCGGCACGGTAACGTTATTATTTTGGACCGTAATAGTTTACGCATAATATTATCGCTTTACACCGCGGCAGTGCCGTATTTGAACGGTGTTGTTTTGTACATAATACGTGTTAATAATTGTAATTTCACGCGAAAACCTTATAAAATGTATACATGGGTGCAGTAATCATTGGTTATAATAACAATATATGCAATGGATACATCTATACTCTATAGTGTAAATCGTCAATACGTAAAATTATTGCCATTCGTTTACATAATATTACCGATTGTGTATGCGTGCAGTCCAAATGAGAATCAGTCTCTATACAGGTAGTAATATAATATTATAGTGGAAACTCTATATAGTGGACGCGGTCATGGGAAATCAAAAAATGTCCACTATAGAGAAACACCATAAAGAATTGGTTATACAATATATTTGGATATATAATATTTACACAAGTGATACATATTATTTATTTCATAATTGTATTTACGGGTTATTGTTTGGAAAATGTATTATTATTTAATGAACTGTAATATGTATATTGATTGTTTCTTATAATATTATTTATGTTAAGTTTAACTTTTATTTATTATATACTTATATATGTATGTATTAATAAGAGGATATCAAAAATGTTTGATGTTTGTGTACAGTTAAAACAATCTGTATTATTTTTTGGTGTAAATTGTTTATGTTCTTAAAAATGAATTTGCAAATTGGCTACTATTGGTAATGCGATCTCATTTTCTTTATTTTAAAAATGTTTTTAAATTATTTATTGGTCTCCAAACATCATCCAAATAGATTTATTTGTCACATAGTAACACCATTTAGATAAGATGAAATATGAACAAAATGTATAAAAGATAAATACAGTATTGTGTCAATTTAAGGGAGGTAATTTTTAATTTTGATACCAATTTTTAGTGTCCACACATTATTATTAATTATTGTGTAGGGTTTTACTTGTTTTAATAGATCATTTTGGTATAGCACAAGACTGTAAACTCTGAGCAACTCATTTCAAGCTTTGAAAGAACTTGTAAAATTGCTTCGATCGCATTATTCTGTGCAAATAGTTTGCATTAAATTTTTTTTATTCGGTCCGTTGAATATTCATGTCGGAGAGAGTTTTCCCTACGTTCACACCATGAAATAGAATCGCAACATTCAAGATTAAAATATTATGTTTTTTTTTTTTCAAATTTCTGGCTATATATTTAACTGTAGGATATTTATAATGGACACAGGGATATGCATTAGAAAACCGGGACGTCTGCGGTCACTCCAATCGGCTGGAATGCTCGTGAAAAGAAAAAAAAATGAAATACGTGTGGTAAAAAAAAATAATAGAAAATAAATACTACTAACCTTTAACCATTCGTTTTCATATGTTTTTACCGAGAACCTTCGAAAACCATATAACATCAAGACATTGCGTCGTAGACGCAGCCGTACATGGAAATGGTATAAGATGTCGAGGTGGAAGTTCTTTATATCTTTGAAATAGCAACAGGAATTATTTTCGCGGAAAAACGATGTTAGGGGCGGCCGGCTCACGTTGTATGTTGCCAGAGCTCTTCAAATCGACCCGTACCTTGTATATTAATACGTCGTATAATATTACTTTCTGTAGCCGAAAACTTTTTCGTTTCACTGCCAAAAGATTCCCAACTGTTGTGTTACGAGTATATATTCATAAATATATATATTCTTATATAGCGGTGCGTTTGAAATGTTTTAATATTACAGACTATACAGAGTCGACTGCACCCTGCTGTAAGGTAACCAATTAAGGCTCCGGTGTTTATTATGTTTTTGCGTTCGTCGGATTTCCCGTGCGCTGGACGTATGAATGCATTGTTATAATTATTTTTCCGCTATCAGTGATTTGTCGGTAGTGCAACGGTAATAATGACTTTTAGGTGATATCATATGACATAAGAAAGTTAAAAAAAACACAAGGAAAAAAGGTTTTCTTTTTATTTATTTAAAAATCTAAAATATGGAATATTTACGATCCGTATTCTTTTTTTAACACAACTATTATATTTGACAAAATATTCATACAAAACAGACATTGCATCACACGATGTGAATTGCAGCACACCACAGTGTGGTGCAACTCCTGGCGCTGATTATAAATTTATAGTAAATAAAGCCAAAATGTTAGAGATTACGTGGTTTTTTCGCTAAAAATTCGCTGACTTAGAACATTTTAAAATAACAGTAAAAATCTGTTAGCTGCGAGGATAAAATATATGACTGTAGTAGAAATTGAATTAGCGTCCTGATTTAATGCATTATGTTAGAATTTTCTCTGTCCCGGTCCCGTGTCTGGTGATGACTTCTATTATATAAATATATTTTTTTTGATTTCTTGGGGTTTGGTAGAGTTAATTTTTTTTTATTCTGCGTTTATCCTTCGTTAATCGAATACTTTGATGATGTTTTTGTTTACTTTGCAAACAAGCTATAGGATATTATACACATAATTTTTTTAATTGATGACAACAGTTATAATACACTCAGTGATGACTTTGCCCCACAGTTATATTTTCCCACCCCCTTCCAAAGGGCGGAAAACACTGTTTTAAATCTAGGCTAGTATATGAATGCACGAGACTATTGGTGAAAAGCATGATTGTGCGGATGTTTTAGTTGAATTGAAGTCGGCCAAGTCGTTCGTTTCCGCTTTGTTAGAACGGGTGGGCGTTTCCAGAAAACATTTCAGAGATTATAAATGTAATTTTAAGTACGGAGACTGATTATTGCGTCAGTACTATTATCTTTATAGTATCTAAGCGTGACATTACATTTCTATCTGTCCGCGGGAAGAGGAAAAGTGCAGAAAACGAATTTATTTTTTTCCGCGACCGCCGCCGCCGCGAGACTCGATGCGTATTATTTGCATTCCTCGTAATAATATATTGTACATATACAGTGCAACACATTTGCACGCGTTACACGCGCGCTGGTGGAAAAACTTTTCATCCGGTTGCCGACGGAATCCGAGAAGTTTTCAATTATTACAGAGCGTTCGACACTCCGTAATATTATACTATTCATTGTTACGACATCCGGCGGGTTACGCGTGACGTTATAATATTGCAAACATATATATATAAAATATATCTGTAAACATATAGATGTATAAATAGCTTCACGCGCTACAATGGCATTTATTTCAATCATTTGTGTGTCGATATTAATGATTTCAAAGTTTATCGTCGTTTCCGAACGGCTGCAGCGTAATTTACCATTCGTATATTATATCGGTCTTAGCGGTTACCGCTGCTGTATATCTATAACAATAATGAACCGATGAGTTTATACAGAAATAAACGGAGCCGACAATGACTTAGGAGCACTTAACGTTCAATATTTGTACACACCGCATTACAATGGACCGGGCTTAGCTATAAGAATTGTTTTTCGAATGAGATCATTGTTTTCAACCCGAAAGAGACCCGTTCCAGTGGCCCGCTCCATTTATGTATAGCTCCGAAAAATATTTAATTTATACAGTTTAAGTATATATAAGTTTATATATATATATATATATATATATATATATATATATATATATATATATATATTATATATAATGTGTCGTATAGCCACTCAGTGAAATTGATTATTTCATGAATAGTCGACCGTTTCACGAAATGGAAACGGTTTTTTCATACTTCGTGAACTACGAAAATGTTTCATGAAATGGTCAATGTTACCAAATGGTTACAACATTACATATATTTTGTATTAAAATGTTTTTTTAATAAAGCTCCGTGATTGATATAAAATGGCCAACAAAAGTCGAGGCATACTATAATAACATTGGTAAAAATTATCACAAGTAGTTCTTATTTTTTTTTTTTATCATTATCATAAATATTTACATTCAATCAGACCAAATAAGATGATCAAGACGAATAATTATCACAGTTGTATGAGGATTTTTTCATGGTTGTATTAATCGTTAAGTACATTGGTTGCTAAAATATCACGAGTAACAACTATACGATAACCATCATAACTTATATTGTGCTTGGACATTAAAAGTTCTTAACTTCTTGTAATTTAAATAAACACTCAAAATGTGTTCAAAATGTATATAGTTAACGATGCAGACATTATCTATTTTGGACAATAAAAAAAAAACAGTATTATAATTTAAACCGCCTTTGCACTTGTTTTGATTATTCGCGTTCGACTGACATTTCTCCACGTGAATGTCGTCAATGAAGACGATTGAGTCCAAAGTTTCGCTTTAACGACTTATACTATAGAATAACATGAGCACTGTATAAATGTTAGCGCGCCGAGTTATGCAACTGAACGACACTTGCGAAAAAATAAACTTGAAAACAGTTAATACAAGCTTTAAGATTATTCATAATTTGTTACTTCCTGTGTGAGCGAGTCGAGTAGGTAATTAATTTAAATATTCAAAAGAAGACGCGGGAGAAAAAGTAGTTGAGCAAAAGTTGAACGTTTATAATACAATTCTCCTTTAGTCCCTTGACGTCGTCGCCGGGGCACTGCGCAATCACATTAGCATAATCAACGAGACGAACTCCGACGGTGTATAAAAACTTTAACGTTTATGGATAAAACGCGCGTAAAAACAATTGCATTATATTTTGTTGATATACACGACGATGACTGACGACTATACGACGCGGTTCCTGTTCGCTATATCATGAAGTCTTCGTGAGTGTTATCTCAGACGTACGCAATATTATTATACTTACAGCGACGTCAACTATAATCCTCCACCAACCCAGGGGGGGGGTGGGGCACTCATTTACGGTCACACGCGTTCAAAGGTATAAGAGTTTATTCAGGTCTGCTCGTGTTCCACCTGTTCTCGAGTAAGCCCACCCCTCACGGCAAACACGTCATATCGATATTTTTGTCACGTGTCACCAATATTATTACATCCAATCCGTTTGTGTGCCTACGCGTAAGGGTTAACTGCAATTTATATACGGTCTATGTCTTATTGATGCACGCGCGCCCACCCAGTTCACCTGAATAATGTATTATGCAACGTCTCACTTTTACCATCTCAAATCCGTCGGCGTTCGTTTCGCTGAACGTCCACCGGCGGCTTCTCAATTTTTTTTCTCCTTATGCGACTCCCTTCGTAAAACCGTTATGACGCTCTACATAACGCCTTAGGTTGAGACATTTTTTCCCATTAAACTTTAAAGTGTAAAGATTTCTTTTTTTCTTAACTGCAAACTAAAATAAAATTGGTTTACATAAAAACTGAACGGATCTCCGTAGTATATATAGGTACGTCGAACAGCTCCCTAGGTGACTGCGGTCCACAGATTTAGAAGCACTGTTCTACAGCGCGAAAATTTGACCAGTTCGGCCACGTTCTTCCGCAATATTTCCTCTGTCATCGTATAATTCGATTGTGTGCGAAATAAAAATTGTCTTTTGATTTTCTACATTGCGCTCTCTCCTTTGCATCGGGTAGGTTTTTCACCAGACTAATAGTTTTCTTTCTGTACGCGGTGTGCACACCGTATTAATGTTAACATAACGAGTTTCCTATGTCAGTTATAGTGGTTACACAGTATCGCAAATTTACTTAATGATAATCTGATAAAAAGTGTTGATATATTCTAGCATTCAAACGTGTAGTTATATTATTTGTGATCGTTATATCCACTAGGTTTGTGTTTTAAATTAAATTTAGTTACAACAATATGGTGGCTGCGTTAATTATCTCAAAACATTCAACATGGGGCTTAAATAAAATATGTTTTTCAATAAATTACCCACGATGAATTCGGTTGAATGTTGGTAAATAATTTATTATAATATCAAAAGGAGGCCACACCTGCATTATTGTGTATTTGTGTTTGTGTAACATGACTGTGCATGAAGTACATCGATTTCCTTCGATGTTGTATTTATTATTTATTCTCTATCATTACGCCTAATTTTTGGGAAAAAACGAGCCGCCGAATGTGATTTTTATGGTCAGTAGCCGGTGGATTCCATTGATAGTTTTTTCCGAAACCGGATGTTTCGGCGTAGTCAATAAACATCCGTACGATTATTTGCCGGAAGCAACTGCATAATATACGTGAGTGCCTGGATTCACATTATGCAGCAGAATGTTTTTTTTTTATATAGCCCAAAAAGTAGCTAGGTAAGCTACAAGTTTGAATTATAGTAAATTGATTCGAAACACAAGGTTTTATTTTGCATATTTTATGACATGGATTGGTTTTATATTTCTGTATATTAAAGAGATGATTTTTAAATGCGTGTTTATAATAATTCAATTATAATATTCATTATTATACAGTATTTATAGTTATATTTATAGTCCATAGGGTATCTACGTTTTTCATATTTTATATCCACAAATACGTAAGTTTCATACTTCTAAATGAATTTGTTTTTATTCTTATTTTAGTATTTGATTGAAAATACAGTTGCTACTGCTTTTCAAATTAAAAATACCATAGAACATCAATCTAATGTACCTGCTTTTATGTAAATAAGTTCAAAATAAAAAAATAATGTTTTTGAAAATCAAATTTTTTTTTTGTATATTTTTTATTTTCAAGGGTTGATTTGAGAACAAAATAAGAGCATATAAAGCATATTTTTTAGGTCTTTGACCGTATAACCCGTTCCCTAAACCTATATAACGGATAAAACTATACGATTTTATTAAGCCGTTAGTTAAATGCTGATTGTACACAATGTTTGGCACAAAAATGGTTATTACAATTTGTTAATCGTTACGGATTCAGTTCACTATCACATAATATATTATACATTATACATTACATACATCAGGGGTGTCCGCTTATGTGCACACTACGTTTGTATACTGTACGGTTTTTCGTTTTCCGACAGCATTTCAGAACACTGATAATGATAACAGTGATGCAACAAAATCTACGGAGAAAAATAAAATAATATGATAGTAAAATGAAATATTATGATTTGCTAGAAGCTTTGCCTAGTCTGAGCCGGGAGACATAAGTGGATTATGTATGCAAATCTCACATAAAACGGATTTAGGACCGACATCTTACTGGCTACCTTTTTTTTTTTTTTTATATACCTATTAATTTTCTATATTTTATATTTGGATTTCCTCTTTGTGTTTTTCCCACATTTTTTTAGCTTCTATTTCTTCATAATTCTACATCAACACTAAGCTTATACATTAATCTTCGCATTCAGACCGTGGCAGATTACAACAGCCTATTTGTTTAGGACTATATTATGATTATAACAATATAAATTTATCTGAAATCTAACGAGGTTCTCCTTCTATAATATAGAACCTTTATGTATCAACAAAAACAAAATACCGCAATAGATTTGATGTCGAATATAATATGAAAGTACAATATTTTCATCAATAAAGCCCGATATTAAGAATATTTGTACTATAAAGAATCAATTTCACTTTTTTCATTAATATTTTTTTATTACTCTTATACTTTTTTCATATTTATTTTAAAATATTTTTTTAAATTTATTACAGCTTACACATTTTTATCATCATTCTTGTTGCATTTAATGCTTGAAATAAAGTAGAGGTTCTAATTGTCAAGATGTATATAACATATTGTTAAAGGTTCATAAAATAGGTAGCTAAAAAGGTAAAATAAAGTAGGGGTTCCACGGTAAAAGTGGACATCAAGAAAGATTCCATGGATTAAAAAGTTTAAGAAACACTGTGTTACGCTGTCATATTATTATTATGTTTTAGTCGTGAAACATGTGAACCCGGTAAATTTCTACGCAATAATAATAAATTTGACGTTGAATATTCGCTGCGCTTTGGTTTAACAAGGATTTTATATTAAACTAAAATGTAATCTCGTTTAATATTGCAGTTGTTGATCAATGCTAGTAGATATTATTATTAGAATTTAGAACCGCAATTAGAATCATACAACGTCGGTCACATTGTGGGTGTGCTCAATATAATGTCATAAATTGTTAGTACGAGTTCTGTATTATGATTTATATGTTTATAAAAATAAGTTTATTGAACCGATTCTAGCGAACATTTCACAGCCCATCGCTACATTTACTACGTTAAACACACGAAGTTTACTCAAACTATTCGTTGATTGCATTGGTGTAGCGGGACTTTTACGAAGGGATTAAACACATTTTTTCGGACGATCAATAATAATAATAATAATCTAAGCGGTCAAGTTCAATGTAGTTATGCCTAATTATCCCCACAACCATTATTATTAATCATTCGGGTCCGAATTTTCGTGAATACTCATCAGATAGCATACATTTTATTTTTCTGTATAGTTTTCTCTATTTATTTTAACTTGTCCAGTGTAAGCCACAGAAACCGGTGACTTGACCGGTGACTTGTGATTGTTAAGGTCGTTGCAAAAACAAAGATTAGTTAAAACAATAAATCTAACGAACAAAACATTATGTAACAATACGTATTATTGTTATAATCTCACCAATCGAAATGCCAGCAGGTCGGTAATAATTTTTTTTTCCCCCACCTCGAAGTTAATTATTTGTACTATTTATGCTTCTGTAAGTAATATAATTAAAAGTAGATAACGCGTACCTATATATATATAGATTACTACGTTCCAAAAATTTCCGTGACACGAACGCATTAAGGAATGAAATAATTTATCGCGAGTCGCCGTTTCTACACGTTTTCGAGTGTTTTCGTTAGAGCATTCACGCGATACCGGAGTGTACAACGAACACGTAGTGGATAGCGAAACGGTCGGCCCTGCGGGAAGCTCTACGGCAACCGTACAGCTAATCAAAACCCAGTCGAAGTGATGATACCACTCGTGCTACTGTTGGCAAGACTATTGATTCGCTAGTTCAACAATACGCATACATTTAAGATATCAAAATTAGATTTGGTATTTTGTAGCTCTATGAAAAGCGTCTAAAAAAGCATCGAAAAACCAAAAAAAAAGCACCAAATATCCCATAAAAGGCATTGGCATGGTCAGCGATGATGATATTAAAGGGAAATCCTAACTTCTAGTTTGAAAGTACATATTTCAAATTTATAATTTAACCAATCGTCTTCGGCACTCGAATAAATATTTTAGTCTATTTGATTTTTGAGAAGATAAATTTAAAAAAAATTATTTAATATAATCCTAGAATACCAATATTTTTCCCGTGTACAAATAATACCATGGGACTGTTAAAAGTATTTCAAAACTATTATTAAAATACGGTACAAGCCCCGGTTTTCGTTACAGACCTGTGATAATTATTATTTTTGACGTTGGCCGATCGCGTTTTCAGATATACACATCCGACCGAACGACCTAAATCCGTTTCATGAATTCCCCGCGGCAGTGCTTTCAAGGTTGTCCCTAAACAAAATTAATTATCTACCGAATGTAAAAGTTTTCAGGATATCGGTTTATATTGCTATTTAACGATCATAATTCAACATTTACGATTATACCTACGCGTGTGTGAAAATAATAATGAAAAAAAATAACCTTTGTCGTCGAAAATAATTATAATACAAATATTAATACCGGCGCGCACGATATGTACTCATGATATAATGTATCACGCGAACAATGATACGCGAATTCTACGGTCTGGTGTAAAAACCAAGTGTTCCCCGCGATGAGCTGCTGAAGAACTACCTAAGTCAGGAGTGGTAAATAAGTCCGACATGAGCTGTCTCTATGTAACACTTGACAATTTTTTGTTGATTCGATTGAACTGGTAAACGGTTTTTCAGAAATTTCCAAACGCCTACAGTCGGCGTGGGATATTGGTCATAGCGTTGTTCAGCATTAATATTATGTACTATAAGCTATAGTACGAGTATGTTTATCTACGATCGAATCTACGTTTGGGTTTTTCGGAAGACGATCACGATAATGGTCAAAGCACTCACACATCATAGCCTCGTAACTGACTATCAAAATATTAAAACATTGTTTTATAACTATTTTAAAAGTTTACGCTCCCTAAACAGTTACCAGTCCTGTTACATGCATGATACGTTTTCATAAAACCATGTTTCGTGTCTGTATCTCATTTCTCGCTTGAAATAATATGGTTTCATGTTATATGTTATGTCGTGTTTGTGCCGTTTGGATCTGCGGTACTGAATACCGGTTCTGAGAAACGCAATGCACAGCACAATACTGTTTGTCAAATTCAAGTTTTCAAACTTCTCGCGCATGTCAAACACACTATTCTAGAGCATTTTTTCTCTTTTCCGGTCGATTTTAGAAGAAGTTTAAAATTAAGTTATTTAATGATTATTTTTTTACGGACGAAACTCCATGGTCGAATGAGATAGGTGAATGATATTTCTGTATCTGTGTTTAAAACTTGAAACAAATGTTCTTTTTCCCATTGCTCTTGAAAAAATCAATATCGAGTAAAAGAGATCAGGTGGAACAGATTTCATCGAATGATCGATATAGAATTAATCATTTTTTTAAAAATAACTTATGTCATGTGATCAAAATTAGATGAAATAACCAATTTCATCTGAATTAAATTTTCTAACACTTAAAACATTTGTTCGTACCTTTTCATTAAAAAATGTTTATTGGCTACAAAGAAAACTATGAAAAAACTTGTATCCATTCTCGATATCGGTTGAAGTTGTTTGTAAGTTTTTCTCAGTTTTTCTCAATTATTGGGAAAACACTTAAGGGATTTTAATAATGACCTTCTCAAAGTACCCTACTAGACAACACGTGATCAGAAAAATAACAGTTTTATAAATAATAAATTTCGCGCGAACGAAAAAAAAAACTTGGAGCATATTATAATCAAATCAAACCAATATATATTTTCTCGTTAGGCTCAAATCTAGAAAAATCATAAAAAAAAACTGACCCGTAGGAACGCGTGGTTCTCTATAAATTAGAAATAGTCATGATAAGATGAAAATAAAATAAAAGTTCAAAAGTCTATGAGCAAATAAAAGTCTATTTTATACGAGCCCGTGATACCGGTCATTCTGCAACCGTATTACGCGTCGAATTCGTTCAATAGCGCTACAAATCATACTACTATAATCGCCAACCAGGGCAAACATAATGCAATTACTATTATTATTATGTAGTCAGGATGAATTATATATATAAATTGTCAGTTTAATAGAGCCGTCGTTATACCTGACGGTGAGTTCGTAAGTTCGTTTTTTATTTCCAAGTAAAAACTGCGGAAAACTCGCGTTTCTCCGCTACGGATATATCGAACGGTCCGCGGTAACCGTGACCGAAGTACCGAAGCTCGTTGCATAGAATTCTAGAATTATTTCTTTTCAGTTATAATAATAATAATAATTCTTTGTAGTTATAATAGAAATAATAATAATATTATGCTGGCTTGAGAATGTCTACGCGTCGGACGGTATCCATGGCGTAGTACTTTTAAAAGTGCACGCGCCGATAACGTTTACCGAATTAATCGTTTAATTGCGTGTTTAGCAGCGCTGTTGCTGCGCGTAATGCGAACAACTTTCCGTTGAAATATTATACGTTTTCCGCGTCGGCATTGGATTCTTAGAAGTAAACTGCATATTTCACCTGTCTCGCGGACGTTTTAATAACAGAAAAAAAAGCAGAAAAAGAAAAAAAATTACACGCAAAAGACCGAAGAAAACACTACGGACGTAGTACAGCTGCAACCTTGTTTTGTCGATTATTTGTGTGAAAAAAAAAAAAGTTGAAAATTAGGAAAAAATCCAAAGATTTGTGTACTTACGTTCGTTTATAATGCCGTGATATCTTACTTGGAGTACAGTAATTTTATCGCAAATAATTATTACAACTCACTCGCCATAACTAAGCTATTTTTTCGTTCATTATTTTTTTCTTAAGTCCGAACGAAGTACACTGTATCTGTAGTTAGGTCAGGCTCGGATCCAAGGAGGTCATGCACTCCATTCTCAAATAATTGAGGTTTTTCATTTTGATGGCTACTAAAAACTTGGTTAAGGCCAAAAATGGGAGAAGAAAGATTAACAGGTTTGGTTGTCATGCATCTTCATGAGGATATAAATATTGACAGTGAAAATAACATTAAAAACGTAGTAAATAGATTGTCTAAAGCAAAACAAAAATAAATTGAATTTACGCTATTCAAAATATATTATTTAAATGAGGTATACTTTAAATTCCTAATACCATAGTGTCATGTTATTGTATTCCTGTAATTATTATGAAATGTAACTATGTTCCTCGAGCTACAGCTTTAACTTATCCTGTTTGTATAAACGACTATGCGCCCCTCATACCGTAAAAATATTCTGCATCCGCCCCAGGTTTAAGTTAGGTCAGGTATACAACGAACGGGGAGCAGTCGACTTCGAGCTTTTAAATAAATCTCATGCTGCTTCATGCCTAGAATTTCACGAAGGTCGATACATTATAATAGAATTCAAACACCAAAATTCTATCAGGTACCCTCTTTACCTTGGCGGCACACATAGGGATAAATATTTGCTTACAAATACTAAAATGTTTAATATGATTGTAAATTAAGGTACAAATAAATGGTAAAATAAAAGTTCGGAAATTTTGACTTTGTGGTGGTAACTACTATTATAATATATTTATATCGAGCATACCATCAATAAGTATGATAATAAGTCCGTATACCAAAACCATCGAAAATAAGTTCAGTGTCTTTAACCTGCAGTCCAATTTGTGTTTACTAAAGGCACGAGCGCATTTTCAAGCATAACGTTGCACTTTTCTATTTTGATTGAATAAGAACGGTTGTAAGAGGTCAAAAAACGAGTAGCACTTGATTTATTTTCTATACTAAAATTTACTTTTCGTTTAAAATACACGTGAAGTATCCAGCTACAAAATTAATTTTTCCTTTTTCCAACTTAAAACGCGAAATAGATTGTTATAGTGATATTTAAACAATTTGTAAATCTAATTTTAATGATGTGTAATAATAAAAATCGAGTGTTTAACACATTTTTTTTTATTACGGATGTGGCACGCGAAATTATATAAAAGTAATAAGTGGCCCACTTTTCAAAAAAGTTGATGACCATTGTATATGTAAAATGTGTTTTGATAGCAATCGCTTGCGGAACAGCCAAAGTAATCATTAAAAACATACAATACGTGTATAATTTTGAACCCGAATATAGATGTTTTTAATATTTCCATATTTCTGGTAATGAACCCTGCTATCAGGACGGTTAGCTGTTATTATAGTGCTATAGGTATAATTTTTATTTTTAATCATGATAACTCATCATAAAAATTATGTCGTGGGCCATCATCGATCCATCATCGATTGCTGATCGGCACCGATTTCGTCCTTTTGTTGTTCTTAATTTCCAAGCTTTACACGATGCCGTAGTCAATTTTCTTTATCGTTGAGCGCCTTTTTCTATTCTCACCAAAATGTTACCCGTATCATGCCCCTGGATTGAAATACTTGTGGTTATAGAACCATTACTATACCATGGCCTATGAAACTCTATTGAAGTTTTCTCCGACACCACTACGCATCCCTCCGCTACTCACAGTCGTCAGTCTTGTACTCCGAGAGCATTCAGATTTTCTTCCACTACGTCTAGCTACATCTACTTTGTCCTGCATCAAAATTGTTCTTCCCATAAGGTTTCTATTAATTAATAGTTATAATATGATAATAATTTATAATAATATGTCTAATCGTTTCCATTACGTTTTTCAACAATCCAAACGGCCCATCTCATCTCATAAAAGTCAGAAAGGGAACAAGTTGGTTGGACAGCAAACGATACCATTATAGATCTGCCGTAATCCTGTACAATTATTACAAGACTCAAGGGACACCGCTATTGTGCGGAGAATCCGGAGAAATATTATACCGCTGACCCGTTGAATTACGTTTTCGGTGAATAGCAACTATAATACGGTCGGATAAAATGATTCCAAAATTATAACGCACTAGGTTTTGAAGTGGAATGCGGTCAAAGGCGCCCGCATTTATTAGAGTCTGTATAGGAATGACAAAAACGTGATTTAAGTAAAAAAAAAATATGAACGTGGACATTTTACAGACAGCATCATACAAATATAATTCGATTTACCGCTACTACATACGTAGTAGTCATGTTAGTGAGTAGAACCAACTTGTAAACATGTAAGAATATATAATTTTTTTGCAAAACGCCAGCTGCAACCACTGAAAGGCTATGAACTCGAACGAGGCTAGTTTTTTTAGCTGATGAAATTTTACCGGGAAAACGCTTTGTTCAGCGCGCGATAGAAGTTTATAATGATTGTGCACGTGGGGGGTTCGGGAGGATTTCCACAGAAAACATATATATAAATTACGATATTACGATTAGCTGCATCCCGATCGTATATATTTATTTGTGCGCAGACAAATTTTTTTTAACCATCCAATTCATTAAAAAGTAGAGAATATTGTTCTCTTTAATATACTGGAATTCCCGCCGATTTACCCGTAGCAATATCTCCTGAAATAAAATGATTTTTATTTTTTTTTTAAAAAGATTCATAAGGACAAGGACTACAAATTTTTCATATTTTAATTGGATTTAATGGTTTACTAAAAAGAAGATAATTGTTTTTATTTTTTAAATTTTGAAAAATTTGATTATATCTTTTTTATAGAATAATTTTTCTAAAAATGATGACGTTTCAATATTTTATTTTCGAAAAACCTCATGATTATAATATACGAGTATATATTTTTTTCCAAAAATTGTAGACAATTTTTTGAAAAAGAAAAATTAAATAAAATATTATTTTTTAAATGTATACCAAAACTTTGAATTCAATTAAAATGTGATATTTGTTATCCTTGCCCCTATGAGTCTTATAAAAGAAAATAATTTGAATATTATCTTAAGTATCTCAGGAGATATTGCAATGGGTAAATCGTCAGCTGGACATCCTTTGTACTAAAATTACTAAAATCAAATTGTTGTTCGTAAATATTTTTCACCTCCATTATACCGTCGCAACCCCCTATAGGTCGTGGTCTACATTAAGAGATGCACTGGTTTCAATGAATGATATGATGGTGTATTGGTCAAACGCCAAGTGAGGGATATCACGTCGCTCGTCTCGGAAGTGTAGTGGTGCCAGTGAAACGTGTCCGTTTGGATGGCATACGTTTTGTACTTGACAAAATAAAATTATGTTCAATAAAGCTATAACATATATAAATATAAATGAAGCGAGTGCAGATATATTCGAGTTAATATTGTCAATGATATACGGGTGAAAACAAAAACACGGGTGGGCGAGCGAAATCCGGGTTAATGTCGATTTTTAATTTTCAAAAGTGCTGTGCGCCGCTTCGACAAAAGCGTATATATGGTTGTGTTCCATTATTGCGTAGAAAGAAAATGCTTGTTTCCCGACGAGTATCCCGCAAAAACACAAAGGCACCATGTGCGGTCGTCGTGGAGTTGAAATGTTCAAACGATATGTTCAGGAGGAGATTTTCGTATGAAATAGGCACTCCGACATAGGTATAATGCGCGCGAAGAGGCCGTTTTACTTAATTTTTTTCCGTTCCAATTACTTGGAAAACTGTTGAAAAATTTAAAAAACTGACCCTCTCCATGTACCAAAAAGACTGCATTTTCTTTAAGAAACGTCCCACGATTGTGATGATTGGAGGAATCCTTCGGGTCGAAATCGTTTACACAGACACGTCAAAAAACTCACACAACATGGTACAATTGTCTTCGTTTCATTTTGCAGAATCTAAAATTTTTATTCGACGATCGGTTTAAGATTTAAAGTAGACTGTTCATGGACGGAGAGTGGATCGAATCTTGAACTGCATCTTAAATACAAACACTGTTGAACACTGTGTACAATAGAATTTTGCATTCTATATCGTTTCTACAGTGTACACTTATTTATACAACTGCACAGGTTTGTCTACCCGGAATACGTCTCTACGCTGTGTAAATAACACATTGTGGGATAGGGAAATCGTTCACTATGACGCGAAAGTACTGCTAAAATAAATGATTATCGTTGTTGTCAGAGAAATACTACCGTATGCGACTACAGGAAACGCTTTGATTGGCATATTTATTTAATTAGTAGGCCGCAACGAAGCAAACGTGTTGAGGTAGCGTCCGGGCAGAGTGTTATGCGCACTATCATTATGTGTTTGTTTTTATTAGTTTTTTTTTGTTAAGCGAGCTTCTAGCATTATGCATTAAAACGACAATACATAACTATGTTTCGCAATGGAAGTTCTAAAGAAAATACTTTCAATATACGTGAACCGTACGGCAAAATTTTTCTACAATTCAGATCGAATATTACCGCGCATACGTTGTTACGTTAAGGGTAAAAAAAATAAAAGTTATCTCTAAGTACATCTCGCTTCCGTGAAAATATATAATTATAAAGTATTATATCGTAATATCACGTACTCGACTCGTTTAACTTCCATGATTACATGCAGTATATTGCGCTAAGTTTGTTGCACTGCGTATAGCAAAACGTGTAAATATATTCGCATACACGCGCGTCCATCACGCGGGGTAAATTACGGTTTTTTACTCGTCTACCAAAAATATTGTATTACGTGAAATATTACACGTTTTTTCGTCTAATTTTGTTTTTCCAAAAACGCTGTGTCGTTTAAAAGTCACGAAAATGCGTCGAAAATACGATTCGTTTTAACACTATATGGGTATTATTTTAATATTACATGCGCACTGAATGGCGTAATATACCGCGACTGACAATGGACATTCGCGCACGAAACCGTATTTCAAACTACGTACCATTGTTAACCTGAACAGCATGCACACGGCGACGTGTAACAAATTCCAAACAAGAATTCTAACCTAACTGCATGAACCGTATACGGGGGTCGAATTCGGTGCACTCGCCGAGTCACGCAAAATTAAAATGGATTTATTAATGTGAAAATATTCGATGCTATGGTGGACTAAACTGGTGCTGTGAGTAATCAGGTCAAATCGCACTCGGGTCTTGGTAAAATTTGTAAAAAGCTACAGATGATATACGAACAACCTATGAGTAAATCAATCGGTTAATTTTTCAAAATTAATCAATTTATAAATTACTATAACGCGAAACAAGCTCATCTTCAAAATCAATGTTTGTGATAAAATACACAAATTTAAAAATCCGTCCGGGAAAATTTTTTTTCACATACCTATAACGCGTTATATTATATTTTTACATTTCTCGTTTTATTTTTTTCACAATAAATGCGGTATCGATATTTCGCGTTATAATATAACTATCGAATTGTAATCGTCTAATGGCACCGGTAAAAAACGAATGAATTCGGCGTTGAAAATGTTTCGTTACCAGTTTTGAAAACCGAGCGCGCGGCAACAAATACATTCGAACATTTAGGTTCAGGTACTCAGGGCGAGTGCAGTTCGGCTCGATCCCTGGAGCACAACGACGTAATAACGATGTCACGTTAATAATTGTTGTTGAAACTATCCGCGTTATTATTTCCCTTTACGGCTGTCGTTCTCGCGGTGGTGCAAAATCGGCTTTTCTATGTACGTGTACACTAGTGCTTTGAACGGTCCGTAATTTTAGGGACCGGACCGTACTGAAAATGTTAATAAATGACCGAAGTCGGACCGAACCGATTGCTAAATTTAATTTTAGACCGGACCGGACTGAAAATTTAAAATAATTTGTTAGAGTGGACCGAGATGAGAGACCGCCAGTCCAAACTTACAAATTTCGGACTGTAAAAGCTTATGGACCGGACCGGACCGGACCGCGGACCTATGTACATAAATTTTTTTTAGATAGTAAACACAGCGCAGCGCTAAGACAGATAAGACGCTTTGAGATATATACAATATATCCATGATAGTACATACAATTTATATAAAACAACGGTGCTGGGGTAAAATATTGATTCCCATGGGCCATAATGATAATATTCCTGTTATTAATTCAATAAATAATGTCTTTATAATTTTAAATCATTGTTCGATAGATATTAGATAATATATTTCAAACAAGCCGTATTATTATCCGTACATTTTAAACTAATCGGGACCGATCTGATTATATTTTAGCAACCGGATCGAACCGAAATGATTATAGTTCAAACCAGGACCGGACCAAAATCTTTCAAAAAAATATCGAGTTGGACCGAACCGATCCTTCACCTATTTTTATACGATAAGACCGGATCGTGCAGAGCACTAGTGTACACACATCGTGTCGCGTATATTATGCGCATCGAGCGCACCGAGCGTAAAAATAACGTAAACGTACAATTTGCATAAAATAAAATATACATTTATACGCAAGCACACATATACACAGATCACGTGCGGAGAAAGGACGATAGACCAGCCGATGGCCAGATGCGCGCGCGCGTGTGCGTGTGTTTAGGTTAACGTATGTGTTGGCAATACGTAAACATTCGAACCTCGTCGTTTCGTATCGGTCGTATACAACGGTATCGCATCATTATTATTATTACTGTGTATCTTTTATAGGTATCTTCTCGTATACTATTATACCGTTCTGTTATAATATGCGCTCCGCACAATATAAACTTTTATATTATTATTATTACTATTATTATCATGCGCATTTCCGATCGGTTCCATTTTCGTTACACGTACACGGACCGCCGCTGCATTGTCGTCGACAGTCTTAGAGTTTCGGGTCGATATATTTCATGACGGCGGCGCGGACTTTGCCGTACTCGTATCCACCGCGCACGTGTACAATGTCAATACGACATAATATACACGAACAGCGATGATAATGACGATAATACGTAATAACGGCGTGCGTGTACCTGCGGCCAAAACGTGCGCGTACATCGATCGGACGCCATCGTTGTATCTCGCAACTGCAGTCTCGAAATCCAAAATCGAGAGCACCGCGATGACGTTCGTAATGCGCGTAAATTTTCGATGACAACGCGACGCGCTCGACCGCGCGACCTAACCTTTTGGATCTATAAAGTCTATAGATTACACGTTTATATTATCACTGCACACGGCTACAGCCTGTATCACGCGCGTAGACGGTGCGTGCACCAAAGCAGTTGGCCCCAGACTCCCAGTATATTATTACGGTATACGCACTTTCTCCCAAATGTAAATATTTCACTTCCAGTCCGTGAAATTATTTTTCCCGAACGACATTTTTAAGGCAAAAAGAAAAAAAACCGAAAATTAAAAAGTCATAAAACCGTCCGTTGTTTATAGTGAGTGTCCCGCATTATTTACAGGTCTTCCTATAGACAAGTATTAAACATTTCCCCGTTTCCAAAAAGGTGTTCGCTATCTGAAGGTGTATTTAAGAGGTGTCCGTCAAGGGGTGTTTCACTGCTTAGTTCATGACGTTCGGTCACGTGTTATGTATATTTTATTACCGCGTTTTGGTGGTAACAACAGTCGGAAATAAAGTTGTATCTCGATGTGAACGCAACGACGCCCGAATCGAATATATGTATTTACAATATTATAAAGTTCAAGAAACCGTGAGATAAACAACAAACCTATAAATTATAAGCAATATTAATTCGTTTCAGTATGTGCGCGGGTGTTGACGGTTTATGAAATACGTATAGAAAATTTGATTCGCATCGAAGCAATAAAGATTATTTGATGCTTTGAAAACTCACAAAAACATCGTTGAAATTCGGTTCACTTTTATCTTAAATCGTATGCAGCTACATGAGTAATGTAACGTAGTATAAAATCCAAACACTATTTCACTTAAGTGGCCGTGCCCTTCCCCCCCCACCACCCCCTGGAATCGAAACACAACTTTACGGAAAACAAAGTGTACGAGGAAAAATGTACTAATATGAAATACCAATATATTGTCAAAAACGAAAAACGGAAAACAAAATCACAAATACGTCACTGCAGTTAATAGAACCAGGGCGGTTTTAACACTATAATTGCCCAGCACGTGCTCGATTTATTTATTTTTATTTTTTATTTATTTAAAGATTTACTTCTTTGTGGACACTACTCCCGTACAAATCATCATATAATTCTCATGATATCACAATGCGTAATGAACTCGAGATTGGGTAATGAGCTTCTGACGATTACTATGAAACGATCGGTACTTACTGAATAGGGGTACATTATGACGAGGCCATCAGGATGTATAGTTGTCTGGACGCAGTACAATTTAGACGTGGCCGTTATGGACGTCACAGAATAAAAACAAAATAGTATTATATCTTTTCTAGTATACTATAATGAATATCGGGTCATTTAAAAAAAAAATATGTAATGAAAAAACATTAAAATTTATGTAAATATGTAATGAAGAAATATTTAAATTTTTAAAATAATGAAAATAATGAAAAAAAAACATATTTTTGTCACTGAAATTATAAATAAAACAGTATTAAAAATTCAGTTAATGAGGTACACAATGGAAGCGATTTCGTACAACCTATAGTATATGATATGATATAATACCATATTTTAAATTTTTTAACGTCTACATTTTCCATCGGCCAAACAGCTTCGTCCGAACGGCTACGTCCAAATGGCCATGTCTAAATATTGTACATCGGGTACCAATCCACGTTGGAAAATAGTTAACTGATACTCGTGCGTGCGCGTGGTTATAAATTGTTGTATTTGTCTTTATTTTATTTTCTCAAGTCTTTTACTCGCAGATCGAACATATACCTAATAATTTTACACGTCACGTTACACGATACACGAGCATACATTTTTCGTACTCGCATCACAAGGGAAATTGTGCGCAACGGCTACGGTTATAATTTAATTGTGTTATTTTGTAGGCACGTGTGGCGTGTACGTTTGTAGAATGTTTTATTTTTTTTTTTGTTTCTCTTCGTTTCCCGATGTTATATATGATATTATACTCCTGTTCAGCGGGTTCACATCCGCGTTCACCTATCGGCGAACGACGAACCGATCGATAACTCGGTCACAGCGTTCGGAACACATAATAATATTGTACACACGCATAAAATAATACCGGGTGTAACGGAAACATGGCTCAATTAATGTATTCATATGCGAGCAGCCGCGCAAAAAGGATTATTTCAGGATTGTTATAGGTTAACTTAATTATTTTTTTTTAAGTTAACGGTTATAGAATTCTAAATATTATCTAGTACCTACTATACACATTTCATTCAAAACCACCCGACCTAACATATTTCCGAACAAACTGATGTCCACTTCAGGTGCCCAGACTTTTGATTAACTGAAAAATGCATAATATCGTATATAATATCTTAGATACAAATAACATAAATTTTTATTAGTTATCGAATGTTAACATTTTAAGGCGTATTAAAAGAGTAATTAGCTTAAACATATTTTAATATTACAGATTTTGAATGAAAACATCTGATCCTCTTCTTGTTTAAGTTGATTGTTTTATGTAGTGTCATCTGTGTTAACTGCAACATTTCACGGTGAACATTGCTGTTAGCTTAAAAACGATAAGGACATTACTCCCAATTCATGTCATTTAAAGATATTTCCATAAACACGGTTCAAGGCCCCACTTGGGGGGGGGGGGGGCTGGTGTGTCAATACGATCAAAACACACCCTTTCGGTTACGGCACCGCGTACGAGTGCCACAACACAGTGTCACACCGTGTACACCGTAGTCGCCCGCAATGGTGCAGCGATCGTGTACTACAGGTACGTCGTGTTACCTGTTGAACGACCTTAACCAACCCGTGACACACGAACACACGACGGATTATGATATTATAATATTATATTACCCGGTCGCGTCGCGGTCCCCCGGCAGAAGCGGGCGATTTACACGCGTTCGCCAAATTAGTTTATAAGCTTATGCGATGAACAATCATAATATTGTTCAAACAGCGACGGGGCACGATCGAGCGGGCCGGCCCCTCGGCCACCACTCCGACCGCGATCGGCCGTGTTTTTCACACGTTAAAATAACGATGATAATAATAATCGTACGACGATGAATCGTTTTCGAAACAGTGGTCAACTCTCGCCGGTGTCGCGCACTACCCGCTGTCGAGAGTTTATCGCGCTTTCGGGGCCGGGGAACGATCGCGACGACTTGGGCACCTAGCCGTTCGAAGTCCAAATCGAAATCGTCCGTACGAACCGAAGGGACCGTAACCCATGGCGTTCCGATGACGGTTATGAGCAAAGTTCAACTGCTATTCCTTTACAACGACCACCGGAGGCAGATTTTAAGTTTTTATTATGATTGTTTTTATTTATTTTTTACGCGTTGCTTTGATCCGATTTTATTTTTTAATGGATTTTCGAAGCATTATGTTGTTCTTCAAACGCAATCGAATATCTGCCACTGACATGACTGACAGTGCTGAAACAAAAGTTCCTAGAGATTTTCTACAACGCACAAAAACAGTACTGAACGAGCAGAACAAATGATAATATTGTTAACGTGTGCTCAAATACTGCTGAGATATTATGACAATGACAGTCATTCGGTTGAAGTAACGAATCAATAATGACACATGAGATCATGTTATAGTGCGTAGGTTATCTCAGGACTAAAGTTAACACAAAATGACCATTACATCTACCTTACCATATGGCGGTGTTCGAGATCGGAAATCAGTCACGTGTTCGAAAATCATGTGTTCTAAAAATCGTTTTTTTCGTAATGTCTTCAATATTAAATTAATGTTCGATAATTATGCCACAACAGGCATTAATTTTAGAACAGCAGATTCGATTGTTTAAAACAAAATATAACAGTTGTACAGTATTATAAACCACAGTAATATTGATTGTGGAAAAAGTGACCTGAACTTAGCTGAATTGAAACGCCGTAACTTTATGTGCAATAGTTAATGGAACCTAATATAAGAAGTATGATAATGCGGAAATTGAAAAAGGGAGCTATCCCAAGTAAAGGAGGAAAGAACACAGAATGAGATAGAAGAGAGCAAATCGAGAAAATCAAGTTATCTATTCATAAAAGAATAATTAGGTAACTATGTGCGTATAATACGTATTGCATAATCACGAGATGGATCATTTGTTAGTAGTTATAACAAATTATTGCTGGCTCGTAAGCCGTCAAGGGGCATATAATATTTTAACTGTTCATAGTTATCGATTGACGAACCGAACAATGTAATCTTCAATAATGTGATAAGTTCAAAACTGTAAACAAAATTCCAAATATTCCAAATGAATAAAAATAAAAACAAATAGTTTTGGAGTGATGATTCAAAGTTTAAATTTTAAACGACGATTGTTGAGTCATATAATACTTAGACATTTCACTAGTTTCCTTACCCGTGTTATGTGTGTGTATCGTATGTGAACTCGTTACACTATTATTTAAAATTTAAAAACTGAATTTGACAATCATGAAAAACGAAACGTTAAATAGAATTCATAATAATGTATTATGTAATATTAATAAGTTATTAACAATAATAACTATTGTGAAAAAGTGTCAGTTAGATACATTAAATAGCTTCGTAAATTGTTTTACATTATATAAGAACAATTGTAATTAAATTAGATATAATAAGAATAAAATGAAATACAGATATAAGATAATATTAACAATGGAATATAAAAGTCATACATAACAAGCGGATGGTATTTACTCTAATAGATAATGAATATCGAAATATTGTCATGAGACATTAAAATATTAAAAGGGTGCTTTAAGATTTAGCTTAGGGAAAATTTATGAATATAAAATATGTAGATGATTATTGCGAGTGCTGTGGTATGTTGCCTTTAAGTTAATTAGGCTTAATAGAAAACAGTATTACATTAAATTTTTCGACAATTTAAAGATAAAAAATTAATAATTAATAGTTCTACGACTTTGCAAAAAAATGTATTCTTAAGATTACTAGGATATTTTTAGCCAGTGTGGGTAGTTCTAGGTGTATTAAATTTGTACCCAATAAAGTCAAGGACATTGGTATATATTTGTCGGTGAATTTACAAGTATCCACTGTTGACGAGTTTATGAAAACAAATGTTTCGTTGAAAATCGAACAACCGCCTGTAACACAGGGTAGTAATATATATATATATTATATATTAAAATCAAAATAAAAAATGTAAAACGGAGAAGACCACCATAATATGCTGAGAAGTCAATGAAGTCAGGATCGATAAAACATGTTCATTTTCGTGCGAGATTATGGTCGTGCATCGTAAACTTGATACGACATATTGGTTCGCGGAAAAAGTGATTCTACGATAATTTCGTTCGTTGGAAATAAAATGTCAAGGGTGAATACCGATTTGTACTGGGTGTAACACGAAGGAGTTCTGCAACGCTCTTACACTTACGTTTTCTATGAAAGTGCATTATCTGCTGCACACTGTGTATGCTATTACGGCGATATAGTATCACTACAAGTGATACGCATTACGCGTTTTCGTATTGGGTAGTACACAGAAACACCAAAAGTCTGGTTTGTAGGCATATTGAATGAAATCTCGCATTAAAAATGTGTTTTTAAATTGAAAGGGTACCACCGTGGCAGATGGATAATATGGGTTTTCGCTAACAAGGTTCTCTGGAAGTCACGACTTACAAATTTGCAAAGGGTTTCCGCAACGCGCTCGAGATAATAAAAACGTCTCTCAGCAAAAATGTTATTGAAACGTAGTTCGGCCGAATATTATTATCGAATATCGAAATATTATATCGAATATTGTTAAACGTGTATACGATCAATAGATTATAATAATAATATTGTAGTGAATTCAGACACATATTTTATACAATTAATGTGAATTAATATAGTCCAGTTAGATCCAGATGGTATCATATTATGACGGTTGTGCGATTTTTTCAACCTAAATAAATACATTTCTCTGATCTAAAATAGTAAGAAAACTCACCCACTCGCTGATTTATCATCACGCTTACCGGCACCGTTTTTTTTTTTTTTATTATTACAATTAAAGTGTCTTACTGCCTTGCTAAGAAATTTGGTTTTACCGAGTACTTTTTCGACCCTATTTAGACGTACATACTGATTCATCCAACCTTTTTAACTCGGAGTCGTTTTTTTTTTGAGAGCAATGTGTCGTATACCGCACTTTCGTGGGTATCGCTCTATCCTCTCTTTAGTAATCAAAGCTAATAGATAATAGTTTAATTATTAAGAGTTGATGGGTTTTCAAAATAAAACAATAATTCACACCAAAAGGCCAATTTTAATTAAAACAAAAATTAAGCGTGGCGTCGTAGTCTCTACACATACGTGCTTCAAAAACACACACACACACACACACTCTGCCCCGGTCTCGTCCGTCCGGCTGTCTTAAATATTAATTTACAATATGCTACCTCAGCTCATTTGCTTCACTGGCCAATTCTACTAATTTTATAATAATTAAATTTTGGCCTAGTTGGCATATACAACAAATGGTAATTGGTAATTTGTTTCAATTTTAAAATACCCGCCTCTGATGTCCCACCGGATCGTATAGTTTCCCCTAACCTAGGACTTTCGTCAATTTTTTTATTATTTGGTTATTTTTTTTTCATAGAGTTATAATATGTGTTTTGAGAATATCACCGTGCTATTGTACACGGAACCGCCACGTTCCAGTTATAATAATAATATGACTTAAGGTTTTCGCGGTTTTTCCTTTTCCTCTAGTTAGATTTAATTCCGTAACAAATTGTTGCGCGCGTACGGTAATAACAATGGGCAATGACAATACAGCCGGTATACGTTTTCACTCCGTCGACGCACCAAGGGGCGGTTCCTAGAGGTGCGTTCTTTCGTTCGGATTTATCATCCGCGTCGGTGGCGGGTGTTTTTATTTATACGTTTTTCATTCGCGCGCGCTCTGATCACGAGTCACGTTCTCGAGAGGATTCGTTTCCCGGCCTTGGTGAGATGCTTCCCTCCGCCAACCGTACCCCTATCCCTGCCACTACCGCCCCACCGGTTTATTGTTAACCATCCCGGACCGCACGAGATATCGAACGTATCGGTAAACTTTTCGCAGCTCACGTTTACAGAGATAGTAAACGCGTTGGGAGAGACGAAGAAAAAAGGTTTCTCATTTCGCGTTTGATCACGTCGATCGTTTTGCACGCATTTCGAGGAGGTTTTCACGTTTTCTAGCCGTTCGACGAACAATTATTTGACGGACGAAAAATTACAACGGGAGAATTGATTTAGTTACATTCACATATCATCTAACACAGTGGTTCTCAATATTTTTAGGGCCGTGACCCAAATTTTTTTCCAAAAATCTTTCGCGACCCCCATAGTTTTACATTTACAGAATCAAAAAAGTAATTTCAAAAAACAAATTTAACAAAAATTTTAAAAAATACCCGTCGTAATAATTCTTATATAACTTTATACTTATATTGTTTTTCCACAGTCTATACTTTTAGAATGTTTACAATTTAAAAAACATAAATTTCATACAATCTGTATAGTTAAAAAACTTCTCGCTATCCCCCAAAAATTGACTCGTGACCCACTAGGGGGTCGCGACCCACAGTATGAGAAACGCTGATCTAACATATATTTCACATTGACAAAAACAAATGATGTGCGACCAAGAACATAAGATATTATATTGTACGTTGACGTGGAAACGTCTGTTCGAAACGTCACGCCGGACATCACGCCTCGTCGAGTGTACATTTCAGACGAGTGTGATACGCAACGTTTGCCTAACAACGATCCGGTCGTCGGAGCAAAGTCAAAATCACTTTGTACAACACTTGGTGTAAATATTTTTGAATACACGCATAGTCTGTTGATACTACGATTTTATTGTGACAACCAAATATTTGTTTGGAAAACGGTGCATGATCTCGTTTGCAGTGTTTGCGTGTAAGACATCAAATCCCTATGCCGACGTATCCGTGGTAGCGCAGGGATTCATCGTAAAATCACGTTAAAAATCATAGAACATTTGGTGTACATTTTTCTGACAATTCGGGGGTTGGTTTAAGACCCTAAAATCTCTCTTTGTGCATGCGCCTGGTTAAATAGTATGTGATAACAATGTACGCTAGTGTCAACAATCTGGATGAGAACAGTATTATCAACAATAATTAATTATATCATGTGACAACCTTTGGTTTAAGAGTACATTTAATTCCATATGCGTCGTGTTCTCACGAGTTATCGCTTATAAATTAAATATTGCTTACATCAAGGATGGGCAACTTGTAGTTACTAATAAACGTTATATCACGCGATATTATAATAAAATGAGTATAAGCTTTGGATCGGTAATAATTTTTAAGTCTTTTTTTTGTAAATTATATTTTAGTTACCTTATGATACATGTAAGAAATTCTTAAAGAAAAAAAAAAATTAAACGTTGAATTTTTTTTTAGTATTATTGATGGTTTATAGAGCACATCAATCCGGCCCCTAGTATACAATATCTACACGCAAATATTGAGTGCTAAACATTTTCACAGACAGTCTAAGAACTGTTTAAAATTCACTAATAAGGATGTTCAAGTTATTTCCGGGGCGATTAAATCGATCAAAAACATTGTTTTCGAATATTGTGATATTCTACAACTGTTTTTTTTTAAACAACCCACGTCACGCATCGCACACGTAATAACATAACTTCATTTTATTACATATATTGCGTTGCCCGTGTATCAATTTGAGAGATGTCAATGTATTGAGTTGGTTTTCGAAAGCGTTATAATCTCACAACAGGTCGCGTTTATTGTGCACAGTGAACGCGCGCGGCGATGTGTATTTTGATTTATTGAATTCTCCGTTGTGCGTTTAGAGAGCTCCGGAGCGATGAAATAATTTAATAATTTCGTTTCGGTTCAATGGCGCTAAAATAATATTTGAGAAAAAAAAAAAGGAAATCAAAATAATATTACGCGGAAAGGTAGAATTGATTTTCGTGCCTACTGCAATATGATAACGACAACACCGTTTATGTACACATCGAAAGACCGCAAAAAGGTATAGCTATATGTCAGTGTGTCAGTACTCAAACATATTAATATTATGATTATTATACGTATTGTATACTATGCAAGCGGAGGAATAAGGGCAGGGAAATAACAAGTGAACTCATTGTCAGTCAAAGATATTTTAATCGAAAACCCGAATCCTCGACACGACGCGTTTTCAGTATAATTCTAACAGTATGTGTTGCAAGTGTAAACGTGCATATTTAGGTATATATCTTACCTCAATGGCGCAGCTAAGAGGGATGTTTTGGGTATACAGACAACCCCCTCCCCATTGGGGTCCTTAATCGTATTTATAGAAATCTCATTCAGATATCATCGGAACAAAATAAAACTATTTAGTTTTAAATTTACAACAATATTCATTGTGAAATTTGGCTGTTTGTACAGACAACATTCTGAAACTGTTAAAAAAGAAATGCTTTATAACTTTGTCATGTCGTTAAAAATGTCAACGATTGACAACAATAAATGTGATTTATATCGAAATATATATAGTATTATTTGTTTTTCAGCCTATCGAAAGCCTAGTACCAGTGGTGTATTGTGAATTAAGTAAAGACGGGTGGGTTTTAATAAGATAATTTAATAAATATTAAACGCAATACATTTACAATTTTTATAACCATTTAATATATTAAATATCACGCCCCTGCGCCGGATACCCACCTTGAAAACATTATAATTGCGCCACTGCCTAACCTAACAACTTTTAACCTATTAATTCTCGTGCAAGTCAATAATCAGTATAAAGATTGTCATTTGGGTAGGTAGCCTAAACATTATATACTCAAAAGTTTAAACGCAAAATTGATCTATACCAATACCGATCGCTCGGCACTGTATCGATTCGGACGCACCGAAAGCTGAACGTATTAGTGACGCGCAAATTTTAAAACGAAAAAAATTTACATAGCACGTGACCCGCAAAGCGTCCACAGACACGTCACGTTACGTGCGGCTCTGATGAATAAATTAAACGAATCGATTCGAGGGGTACTCGGACGACGTGTTGCGATTTGTATTGTACTGTTTAAAAATACGTCGTCGTAAGTGCTGTGTTCCCCGCGACGCGATGACACGAGTTTTCGATTAAAACGTTTTCAACACGGGTTTTGCTCACATTCCCCCCCCCTCCGACCGTCCAACGAGTATAATATTTAATGAGCGGGACGAGATGAACTCGTTTCAATCGGTTGAATAAAAAATAAACACACACCTGTTCTCCGAGCCGGACCGTGGGTGATCCCAAAATGTTTTCCGTTTGGAGCGGAAATCGCATGCGTGGTTCGTCAAAAACTGTTTTTTTTTTTTTGTTCTCTCTTTGGTCCCATGCGATTCCAGCTCAGAGACGCAGTCTCTAGAGCGGATATTTATTCGTTACTTAATCTCATCTATAAGCGGATGTCAGTCTAAACTTTAAGTGTATAGCATCTGCCTTCCCCCATGCCGGAATGGAATGAACACAGTTACTAAAAGTAAACGACGTTCAATGTTTTTTTTTCTTTTTTTTAATAATGTAATGCACGTAGAAAGTGTTATTAAGGTATTAAGTGTAAGTATCGGAATTCTTTCTTCACACTAAATAAAAAAAAAAAACCACACGCGCGTCATGCCCGAACGGCACATCATTTTTTCGTACAAAGCTAACTGCGGAATAATAGTAATGATAGTATAACATTTTATCGCGACGATAATTCGTGGGGAGCTCGTAGTTTACACCAAAATATGTAATTTTCAACACCGCAAGTAGTCAAAAATGTGAATCGTAATTTGCACAAAAAAAAGACAATAATAGTCATATCAATTAGTATCGACTATCAAATTTTCCATTGTTTCGTCGACGATAATAATTCGGAATTTCTAAATGCTATGACTTCAAGGGACAAAACACAAATAATTGTTAAAAATAAAAATCATAGTGGAATCAAATCAATCTGGAAACAATAATTTTGGAATGTTTTTTAATTGTATATATATATTTTTTTAATTTATGAATTTATAAGTGTACCTATGTATCCTTGATAAGTACGAATAAATTTAATTAATTTTTTCAAAAATAGTATCTTATGTTTTATATCAATTCACAAATCAATATATTTTATCTGAAAAATAACGAGACCTTTATGTCGGCAGCCCACCATAGCCCCGAGACACCCGCACTAACCCGCAGAATCTCAGTGACGTGCTAAAGCGCTTATTTTTGGGCAGTCATCCCAAAAGTTTGGGTGGTGGGCTGAAGAAAAAATGGAAAGGACCTAAAATTAAATACACTTTTTGTACTATAAAATTATTAGTAAGTATAGTGAAATAACAGGTCAGGTTCAGTTATTACTAGCAGACGCATTATTTTAAACACAAAAAAGAAATCCCACCATATTTTAAAGGTTAGATGTAAAGTACGTTAAGCCCTTGAAAATTATCCTATCACTTCGCCACTGCAGGGCCTCCGTCAGTCGTGAACGATTCGTGACGTACAGGACGCAATGTGACAGTGTGTGTATATGATCCTCCACAATGATTCCATCGCAATTACAAATGCAACCTGAAAAACACCGTGTTGGACTAAGAACTGCACGCAGAAGTAATAAATGAAACTATAATAATGAACTGCGCAAAATTTTAACACAATCGGATTAATTTCCGGTTCAAAAACTATACTTAAAACGAGTCGGATTATGATTTGGATCACCTTGACGCCTGCTGGGTTGTATTCAGTGCACCGCGGGTACAATAAAGTTGTGTTGTGCCTATATATACGTTGATACACGGGAAACGTTTTAAAACGTAATACTTATCGATTTTTCTATTGTCGTCTTCTGGTCCGGTGATCGCGAGGCCGTGGCGCGGTGACCGCGCGTTATTCCGTCTCAACAATAATATCATAAATTACAGTATGTATTTACATTTGCCGGTGGCATCGTGGTTGCCGAGTTCTACCGCGAGGGATCTCATCGAGAGTGAACACAAACCTGTACGTTCGTTTCGACAGCTCCGATTCGATTGTGTTCGCATCGTTCCTTCTGCATAATAAAAAAATGTTTCCGAGTTAAAATTTAAAGCGGTAACGATAACAATAACAATCGATCGTGTACACCGAGTGCACGATGTACATGTCGTATTATATAACCGTAAGACGTGAACCAGTGTGAAACGGGGTCGATTGGGGGGGGAGGGTGGCGCAATTAGACGAGTAACATGTTTTATAGGATTATTCTCATACTATAAATCGAAAGCGTATGGGATATTTCCTGTATTTTCCCTCACACACAACGAACCAATTTAATTGTTTCGTCAAACTATTCAATGCTAAACAACATATCGTTTGAACAAATATTACACATACACATTTTTACGGTAAATTAATTTCCCGATTCATTAATGCAAAGTTGTCAATAACTGTCTCTATATTTATTTTATTTTACTAGGTCACTTTTAATACTTGTTGTAGACATATTCGAAAGCGATTTTTTACCACCCACACTTGTTATAACTTCTAAGCCATTGTTGTTGATCCTTATTCTAATGGCCAAAACTGGCCTCTCACATGTTGCATAAGCAAATAATATTTTATATATTTATAAATCATATGAGTCAACGAAAAATAATAAACTGATGAGTCTTGTTATTTTATTTTTTGTTTCATAAGTGTTCGTGTAAAACCTGAAAGAAAAAATCCGGAAATGCAATTCATTTTGAAGATGCCCACCATGACTTTCGAAATAATTATATTGATAATCTACCGATCACTATCGTGCAGTTTATATTTACGTTATATCTGTTTTCACCCGAGTTTACTTAAAATATTTTGTTCACACATCAAAGAATTTATAACATTATTGTTGTTTTCAATCGGGTAATACGATTTAGCCAAATACGCTTGTGTTTTTATCTTTGAACATATGCATGAAACTGAACGCGTTATAAATAACTGCTAAACTCTCTTCGGAAGTTTAAATTATGCACAAAACACAAAAAAAAAAACGTATGCTGATCAGATGGATACTTTCAGAGATAACCCGTAACCATCAAAATAACATTTCACATTTTTGTATACAGGCATAATTACATTATAGTATTACAGCACGTCGTATAGTATCCCGTGGTGTACACATTCCCGGCCAATTAGAATAAAGCGTTTGTGTTTAATGATGGAGCTGCTGGGAACCGATTAATCGTTGTAATTAGGCGTAAGACCCAACATATTATATCGCCTGTAACCATAACTGCACAACCATTTCGATGGGAGCGCAGGACTACATGTAGGGATGCTTCGCGCACGATAACATAATCTCGTGTGCACATAAACTTAATGTTATTAACTGCTGTTCGATCGTTACGGCGCATGAAAACGAACAAGCCGTGCACCGCGATGTTCTCTTAGCAGTTATTTTGGTTTACGCACAGGGATTGTCTACGAGTATGTACCCGGTCGTCCGACGATGGAAATCATTTACTTCCGTCGGTTTTCGTGAAATACGAAAAAAAAAACCACTTTATAAGACAAAGGGTACAATGCAATAATTATTATTGATCTCTCACGGGACTATACACTCAGTATAACTGGTATTTTGTATCGCGTTGCGATCAACGTGAACATATTATAGGAATACATCGCGTTGTTCCCCAAGGGCTTCGTGCACTCACGTGGTTCTTTCTCCCCACCACGCTATCGGGCGGGGGAGCAAAAAACAAGAACCTTGTCGACCTGAAATTATATTACATCGCAATTGGGCGAAATGTAATAAAACTACGTCGTCGTTGCAACGGAAAATTTTCTTTTAAGGTTTTTTTTCACTCTCTCTCACTCTCTCTCTCTCTCTCTCACTGTCTCTCTCTCCGTTATTCGGATCATAAACTATTGTGTACCGGGTCCACGTGACACGGTATAAAAGTGACACGTCAGTGGTCACGTCATAATCGTTGTATGTCTCCGGTGTACAGGTGTAGTGTGTGTGGTCGGCCACGGTCGGTCTGGTAAATAACAGGTATATGGTAGTGTTCGACGAGAGCAGCGGTGACGGTGACGACAAGGCTTCGCACCACCAAGACGCCATGGCGGTGCCGACATCGTGATCGGCCGCAAAACGGAGGCCTCGACGGAGGCTGAGGTGGCGGAGGCCAGGGAGGTGACCGCGGCCGAGATGACGACGGCCGCTGAAGTGGCGGCGGCAGCGGTGGCCACCACTTCGGCGGAGGACGGCGCGGCCGCTGTGGCCGCGGCGGCCGTCGTGTGCGCGTACAAGCTGGACGTGGAGCAGATCCGCAGGGAGATACTGTGCGGCGGCCGCGGGCGCAGGGCTCGCAGTGAACAGGGACCGCACCCGCGAGACGTCCAGCTGCAACAGCACCTGTGGGCCGGCGGCGGCCGCGCGTGGACGGGACGCAGCCCGTGGGCCGTGAAGCGCACGTCCGCGCCCACGATGACCACGCAAAGCAGCGGCTCCATGCGCGTGGCCTTGGTGCTCAGGACCCGAAGGTCGTGGCCGGTGGCGCCCCTCAAGACCAGAAGGTTAGTAAACAGGGTGCAATTTCATCGTTCCACCGAACGGACGAGGATCGCAAAACGCGCGCGTGTGCATATATATTGCACTGTATATACGTGATCACCGCATATGCACTACTGCAAGGCTGTATATCAACGTGGTAAAATGTGATGTGACTTTTAATTAAGTCACCTAACGAGCGGGTTAATTTTATTTTTACAGTAGCTTCTAACCTAATGAGTTCGATTCCAATGTTTTGATATGCATCTAATATAGTCAATCAATTCAGTTTACAGCCATGTTAAGTTAATTTTGTTATTTTTTTAAATAATCGTGATCGAATTTGTAGAAGTTTTGAATGTTTAAAAAATTTTTTTTGTTTACTTGTAACTTGAAGATGTTTTTAAAAAACAAAGAGAAGCAGTTGTTAACTATAAACATAAGTTACGTTTCCCTAGATTAACTTTAGAAGTCATAAAAAGTAATAATAAAGCGATGATACCATTCCTCTCTATTTTTCATGTCGAGCTCAAAAAAAGTATCATCAACGTGACCGATATGCGCACGAAATTATTCTATCACGATTCTCAGCCAACAGGTTATAAAAGCAATATATTTTTATTGTGAATTTATAGTCACTTTGTTATTGTTCAATGGCAACACTGTACGGTATGTCTAGTGCAATGACGAGGAGGAATGTTTCTCTCGTTTTCGTATGGTAATCCCGTGTTGAGTATTATATTAAGATGTGTAACATCATCGAAGAATCTTCGCGAATTTACGTTTTGATAGACGATTGCCGGTCGTTTTTTTGGTTCGTCGGTCACAATTTTTCTTCGCCCGAACGTGACCGTGAAAAGCGAACATATATCGGAAAAACAGTATTATGTTATTATTATATAATTTGTTTCTGAGGCACGTGGCAATTATTCATTGGAGACGAGAATAGTTTGGCGGACCAACAAAGGGTATTTATAATCAGAGTCTGAACGTATTTACCACTCGTCGAGGGAGTATCGAACAAAAAATAAACTTCGGTTCCAATGCACCTAAAAGGAGTTCTTCCTTTTGTGTGGGCTCGGATCATGTATAAATGTGTTGCAAACGTCGAGTTCCCCGAGAGACAAATCGACGAACGTTCCGCTAGGTTAGGCCAGCCGAAGAGTTTGATTTTTTTTCATTCGAAGTATCATGATATTATGTGTCACGGAAAATGGGATTTCTGCGTCCTAAAGTAAGCTCCTTTAAAATAAGAATACGTCCCGTTCGTATAAATATAAGTCGCAATTCGTTCGAAATTTCGTTCTGGTTTGTGAAAAGAAAATATTATAGCTATTTTCCTCGTCCGGGAAATGATAAGGACCCGTAGCACGTCTCACACGTATTTTCAAAACTATGAACACGAGTTCCGATTTTCGATATGTATTAATTCCGTTTTATAGATACTTTTATGGTTATCAAATTGAATGTAATATGAAAAAAAAATATTATACCATGTCCTTTCCTCTTACTTCTTCGTGTAGTCAATGTGTGGTGAAAATTTGTTTTAAAATGTCTGTTCTATTAAACTCTGAACGATGAGCTATTGTGTTTTTCGACAATTTGCACTTACAAAAAAAAAAAACGTTATAAAATGATCATTGTTTTAAAAACCAATTAATTTATACTTTTTTTTTAAAGAAAAAAAAAATAACAATTTTATCAATATTAAATAGTTCCTATCGGTTTGAAAATATTAATGTACATTAATTTGTTTGTCAAAAAAATATTTGATTCCTGGAATCATTCTCCCTTTGTAATACGTTCTTTGACGACACTGAATTCAAAGTGATTAAATTAAACAAATTATTTATACAAACTGTTAGTTCACTTATTTATCGAGACTACATTATAACTGGAATAATATTATTATCATCATGACATTTTCATATTATAAAAACCAAATACATATCATTCAATCAAACTTTTTGAAAATTTAATTTAATATCAATTTCAATTTTGAATATCAATTTTTCATACGGTCTTAATAATTTGTTTAAATCGGAATACGTAGTGGTATTTAGAATTGAATTTTTTTTTTTTCATTGGCTTTTTGACAGAACACCAGAGAAACGTAAGAGTATTATACCATTCAGTACCAGTTACATACCATAATTCTCACCTGTACCGATTTAAGAACGTATTTTTCATCCAAAATATTATATTGATATTTTTAGTTTTCAGTCATAAGTGAGGTAGATAAGAATAGCGTGGTATTTAAATATTTGTAGTACCAAAAAAACACTAAAAGAAATAATACGAGTACACTTCATATTATAAGGAACGCTAAATTAAATTAATTTACGTTCTAAGCAAATAAACGTTCTCTGGCATGTTTTTCTCCCTATTGACCGTGGAATATATTCTTAGAAAAACGAAGTATGTTGATTCATGGTACATTAATATTACGCGTTTGGTCATTTCTATATAACACGGGTACCAAGAAAAAAAAAATCGTATTTTATTGCCGATGATTAAGTACATTTAATAAAGTCATAATGTTTGGAACCTCAAGCATGTTACACATGTACGATATCATCCAAAATTCTTGGACCAACAGTTCTTACTAAGTTCTCGCATATTCGCACGTGGAAACACGTTTATTTTATATTTCAATAATCGGTCAGGGAAAAAATAGAAAAATGAATGTCGCCGACGTACTTCGCTCCAATCAATAAAAATAATATGATTTGGATTAGGTGTGGACCACGGCGCAGTAGTACGATAAAGTTATAAACATATGTTATGTTTAAATATAATTCGAAACTTTTCGCACCATTCGAACGCATATAGGTACATATTGTCTTATACGCCGATCACTTGAACGTGTACAAACGTAACACACACAAAATAAATAAAGAAACAACATTGATTTACGTACATTTTCCTGTAGTGATCGCTTCACATGATCATGAGTCATCGCAAAGAAGACCAAACACGGAAATTAAAACTATATAAACACTTAATCCAAATTATAAACAAATCACTAATAAAATGGCAAACGCACTGGTCCAAACAATGGACTAAATTCAACGAAATAAAAAACACAATTTTAAACTGGAAAAATCCAAATCTCAGCTGAAGAGAAAAAATTATTATAAATCGTCTCCGAATAGGTCACACAAGGCTGACTCACAAACACCTAATGGCCAAAGAAGAACCCGCTCAATGCACAGTCTGTGGGGTCACACTAACAGTGAAGCATATAATAACAGAGTGTTATCAATATTCCGAAGATTTAAAAACATACAACATTTCACCCAACTTATATGAAGCTCTAGGACCGGATAGCGAAAACACATTGAACATGTTAGCCTTCCTCAAAAAATCTGATTTATACGCCAAAATGTAAACCTACTGTTAAAGAAAATTGTAATATAAATTATAGCAACTATATATAACTAACACCATATAAATATTGTAATTTTTAGTCAACACCATGTAATTTAACAAAAAACTAATAACCTTTGTTGTTGATGTTTTTTTAAGTTCAATAAAAAAAAAAAAAACACTTTATTAGAATATACGTAATTTTTCGCTATCCACTGAATACGTCATTACTCTTTGGCCTCTTTCTTTTAATAACACAATTAAAGTTATCATAAAAAGTATTTATAAAATTATAATGTTCTTTCATCTTCTTTAACGATTAGTGATTACTTATAATAACGAGATGGTAACAAATACAATTTATCAATTATATTACTGTGTAATAGTTTGCATAGCCAAAATTAATTCTGAATGAATCGAGGAATTCATTATTGGTTATGTATCATAATATTTGCTTATTATTTCTTTTTTCTGTTCAAGTACACGATTTCGATCTGAAGAATTAGTACACTCTAATCATCAATTTAGGGGTGCATTGATGGAAAAATTGTGAATATGCGAGTTCATTTTTTGCATTTCTCTAAATTTAATCGAATATATGAGAAAAACTTTGAAAAATGTTGATATTTTTAGCTTTCCTGAAACATTGCTCTTTTGGGCTTTCCACCGTTGATATAATACAAAAATATCACTCTGAAAGGTTGCACTTGGCGGCACTCGATCCGTGGAACGAACAATAGCTACTCGATCTTAGACTTTGCTTTTTTTCACACTCACCACGTCAGTCGTACAAATCGCTGTGATTATGTAACGAATGATATTATTAAACCCGTAGCGATTTCATATTTTCCGACGCCGTATCGCGCCGGAAACCGAGGATAACCTCACGCCACCGGCAGTAGTACAATACACCAAACGTAATCTTTTATTGTAGTTGGATCGCAGTGGGGGGAGGGGGGACCTTCTGCTCTTCCGACATCCGAAAACGTGGTCGTTAACATCGGGTTCTCGCAGAAATAGGCGGAAAAAGCCTTTTTTGTTTCGCGTAAAAACCATTGTTATTCGACGGTTCAACACGTACCGATTAATATTAACTGTAGGTGTCTAGAATAATCATTAAACCGTGTCCGATTTAGCACTTTCGATGTTGGAAGATTTAAAAACGCTCAAGCGAGTGTAATCACCGGATTATTTTGATGCGGATCGCGTTCGGGATTTCATTTTTCTGATCGTTTAATCGGATTATTATTTTTCTTACGAAGTGATTTCGACCACGAAACTCGGTACAAGCGTTATGTTATTGTAAGTTAGAAAATTCGTGTATGATATTTGGAAAAAAAACTTCTGTCGCTCACCACGTTTAAACATAGATATGACAGTTTGCAACGGATACACTCTTCTTATCGATTTCGCGTTACAGGAGAGTAGCTGATACAGTAAATGAAACATGATTAACCATAGTAACCATATAGTGACAGACAAAAACATATCCACGATTCGATGTTTTCTTTTTTGTTAGTCACCGTAGCGTTTCGTCGATTTTTGACTGGAACAAGACTGAAGATGGTGAAGGGAGAGGGAAAATTCTTCCAGGGACTTTATGACTTCCACAAAAAATGTCAAGTGAAGGGCGCTTGGTTAATGTTATAATATCTTCCGTCAATTTTCCTAATAAAAAAAATAACTATTGCGGTCTCTATGACTTAATCGCTTTAAAAAGTTTAATAATTAGCTGGTCACTGTTTGTTTTTTCTTTCGATTCGCTGCGATAAAATTGACTATACAAGTGCGCCATCGGGATAATGCTACTCTTCGACGTAGGTAAATGCACGAACTCCGAATTTTTTAACGCTGTAAACTCCCCAAATTGTTTAGAGCGCGGGAATAGGAATGTGCGAGAACATACGACTTTTTGTCGCCGCCTAAATTAGCGTTTTATCGTCTACACTATTATGGAGTTTTAATCGTTTCGATAACATGGACTTAGCCACTAGAAATCGCTGTTATCAATTCACCTGACAATATCGGGATTTCAAGAAACGAAAAATATTTGACATTTGTTTTTTTTTTTTTTTGGAACCTGTTTTTATCAAGTTTTATGCAAACAAGGACATCGACGTCCAGTAGCCGCTATTAATGTTACCATTATGACGGCGTATCTACGTAATATAACAAACCCAATGATGGTTTTCAATGAGAACTTAATAAGTTTGATACACTTTCTTTTTCAAGCGAACGAATAGCTTAGAATGTACGTTTTTCCGTTGCGAGAATGTCATGTTTTAGTTGGTTAACATGAAGAATATATTCAGCCGAAAACAAGGTTTATGGGGTTTAATAAAAATCGTTCACTGAAAACGGACTGTACGAATTCATTGTCGATTTGTTTCGAGTATAGAAACGAAAAAGTGCAAAATAAACTATTAACGACCCCAACGCGGCTATGAACTACATTAGCCTATACACGACGCCGTGTTTGTAATATTATCGGAAACGCGGGTGGCGGATATAGAATGTTGTGAAGACGGCGCGATGTGTAGGCAAATGTAGTGCATAACTGCGTTGGGGACGCTAAGACGACGGTTGAAAATTCGTGAAAACGATAAGATACGCTTTACACTATCGAAATTAAATGTTTACGGTGTCTACAGCTTCACGGCTGATCAGATTCGTGAATCCTTTTTTTTTCAATGTATTATCATAATTTTTTTTTTAATGATAAAACAACGATCGATTTATTTGTATTTGAAAAGCTCGTTCGACGTACCGGACGAGCAAAACGAGAACATTACCTAGTGATTGTTGCCGCGATGAATAGAACAATAAATTATAGTTATTGGCTATAAGCGAGAAATCTGCACTCGGAAATCCGGGTTGACCGCAAATATCGTAGAAATTAACATATCCTGAAAATCGTACCATGCATCAACCCTTACACGTCCGTAGGCGATCCAGGATACCGAGTAAAGGATAATGACGTATTCATACAGTACGACTTTATGGCACCTGTTCACATTATTTTACACCGTATTTACAGGGTGGTCCAACGACGTCCGTGCCAGTCAACGAAACATTTCTCGAATTTCATGATGAACGGGTGATTTATTTATTGTTTATTCGACTTAATAATTCCAGTAGGATCACGAGTTTTGTATTTCCGAAGTGTATGTACACTCTAAGCGTTTATCTATATGACGGATACACGTCGGCACATCGTTCTATAATTCCGAGTACCTGATATTCAAGGCTGTTTTTTCAATACAAATTAAAACAATTGACTTCCGTAGATAACGTATTATGTACAGTTAAAATAACTTTTTGAAATTTAAATTGAACACATATAATTCGGCTTAAAACAACATTGACTGTTGATGATACGGTTTATTTCCCCGTTATATCATAATACGAATGCAAGTTATACATTTAAATCACTCGAAAAACTATAGTGAAATGTCTTTTTAGTCGCGTCACAAAGTAGTACTCATCAAGTATTGTCACAGCGCGTAAAAAATATCCTATTTAAAAAATATATTACTACATTTTTGGTGGACAAACGCGACGACGATGTGGTATACACCCTGTACACGTCTTGTATACTACCACGTGCACTAGTGCACCGAACCATCACGGTTTTCCGGTCGGTGCGTTCACCCCACAGACGGCCGCTGGAAAACAAAAGACCGATCCGCCCTCGTTAAAAATTGCAAATAGGCCGAAACCACGAGGAGAGGACAAGGAGAGGATCAGACCGATTCGCGTTTCATCGATCTCACCCGGTTGAGAAGTCCAGTGTGCATAACAATGACGTACAAAAAGGCACGTGTTGCTCCCTCGCACGTGCGCACGTATAATGCTGCATTATGTACACGTGCCCGGCGTACGTTTAACGCACTCATTACACGTACTCACCCGCGTGTACGTTGTTACGCGTCAACGGGTTAAACGTGAAACCATTAATATTTTATGTAGTTACCAAGTGCGGTTAATATTTGGAAGGTGCCCGGATAAAAGGTAATAGTTTTTTTTTTTGCCCTTTGTACAGAAAACTTAAAAAAGTAGTCTACAACACTGAAGAACAACAAATTTTTATCAATATTTTCGATATTGGTTCTTCCAAAATTGGGTCTATTGACACTTAAAATATTTTATTAAATTCAAACTACTTCAAACTTGTAACAAGTGCAATAAGTGAATTACTTCTTTTGGACACAATTTATTTGGACTTATTTTGCACGTGACTTGTACTACTTTAGACAAGACATATTTCGTCGTATTTTCTTTTGTACAGACGTTTTTTGCTGTATTTAATTTGACTTGTTATCAACTACACAAGACTTTCATTCAATCATTAGAGCAAAATTTTCCTACCAACATTTTTTATTCTTAGTATTATGAATAAAATTAGGATAATATTATATAGAAAAATGCGCATATGCTCGTTGAAACTTAATAGTAATTTTTTGAGTATGCAATGGCTGAAGATTTATTTCCTTTTTGTCGTATGTTTCATGAACAATTTAACCCACATTTTATTCTTAATTTTTGCCAATCAATGTGGACTGTAGTTATCTACAAGATAATGCAGTAAAAAAAAAAATCATTTAAATATACTTTTCCGATTTTTTTGGGCAACGTCCCGTCGGCGTTTATTTATATTCATTATTATTGTAGTTATATCAGATACGATAAACTTCTCTTCGTGCAACCGACAGTGAAATGACCATCAAAAGTTTTAGTTAAAGACAGACCAAAATACATTGGAATACTTATCTAAATGCATGACTGTTATTATCGCTTTTTTTTTTTTCCTTTATTATTTTAAAAGTTTTCCTGACTTTGTCATCTAAACTTAGGTATATAAATTTACAATTAGGGCATTTTTTACAATAGATAACATACAGTGGTTAGGTATATAAATAATTACTTACAGAGTATTAATGTTAATATTTACAGATTATCACATTTGTGAATAATTAATTTTTTTTTTTTTTTTGTACAGTTGAGAAAGAAAAGTTAATTTAGTTTACGTTTTAAAACGTCATGAGTACGACCTCGTAGGAGTCTACGACTGCTTGGTCGTACATTTAGCCTGTAATGTTGTAGACCACTTGAGTTGTTCAGGTGACTGAAGAAGCTTACCGATACTTCCTTGATGTAGTTATTGATAGTTGGTATTTTGAAATCTGTGTGAAGCGCTTTGTTTCGAACAAACCAGGGAGCGTTTGAAATCACCCGAAGAACTTTTGACTGTAGTACTTGTAGTTTATTAATGTGAGTTGGGGCACATTTTCCCCATGATACGTATTGTATTTGCTAAAATTTCTCTCACGGTGTGAAATCAGGATCAACTTGGTTTTGAATACCGTAGAGCATGATCAGAAATAATATGACGCAACGCGGGGTACTCACTTCCGGACTCCCGGTCCTATCGATCACGCTGATCGCCTGGAGACCACGCCATAAGTCAGAGACATAGTTGAAGAGTGACACATTCCCAATATCGACATTGCGCTTATTGTAGCTTACCCAAGCAACATCGCCAAGAGCCGCTATGTTCCTTACACGTAATTCAAGTTCTCCATAATACTATGTAGACTAAATATTATTTCGTATGATATTGAAATATAGACTAATACACTGTCGTGTTTAAACTGGTAGCAATTACTTGGAAAAACCACAAAATATATTATCTATTGTTCAATTCCCGTTTATATATATATAAATAAATAAATTCATGTTTGTATCAAGTTGAATGAGAGTGATTACAGCGACGTCTAGTTGCTGCACCCACTTGAGGGCTACCAATTTTTTATCAAAATTATGGCGTAAATACAAAACGTAGTGCAAGAGACACCCAGATGATAAAAGCTCAACATATAAATAAGCGATGTTATTAACCAAAGCATATTGATGTCATCAAACTTTACCTGAGATTGCTTATGTTTGGTAACTTATGTTGGTGTAATGTGTATGATTTATTTGATACTAAAATTTTTTCGACAACACCATGGGCGCGTATATTTGAGATACCGAAATATAAGCCTATATGAAATGAGATACTTATATCGCGAAGTCATCGTAGAAGGGTTCCATCTCTGGATGGTCTCACTGCTCAGTAATATTCTTGCTATTCAGTTATTTAATATTATCTTATTCGCTTACTGTGCGTATTTTACAGATTGTATTCTATATTTTTCATAAAATAGAAAAAAAAAATAAGTGTTACCAGGCGTACATAAAACTCAAGGTAGGCGATTGCATAATCATTTTCTATTCTACGCATATAAAATGGACACAACGAAACATATTACCATCGTCGCGATCGGTCAAATATGACTATTCAAAAAACTAAATGATGCATGAAATTTTTTGCGCAAATTTACAAGAATGCCATTATAATTCTTTTGTTGTATCCCTCACGAAGATAAAGAAGAAGAAAAATAAATTACATCGAGCGCAGTACCAACAGAGCTCAGACGTTGCGGTCGAGAAGAAAATACGACTCGTGTCTTATATAATATTCGACCGGAGTGATTTTGTAAAAACCGAATAATATGTGATGACGACCGCGTTGAAGTGACAGTAAAAATATGCCATGTCACCGCAATTCACGTGGAAATTGTAATGCTTTCCCTCGCCCCTTCTAGCTCCTAACACCCTTTATGATGCATAAACTCGTTCGGAGTGGAAAAAAAATGTGATGAGTAATAGCTCTAGCGAGACATTTTCTCCTATTAAGATTAAACTGTGTAAATATAAAGTGTCCCAATATGTGAACAAGTGTTGGTATGCATTTAGTTTCACATCACCGAACATCGTATTAGGATGTGACACGTAAGATATTTAAAACATAGTACGTTGACATATTATTATCAGAACATAATAAAATTATGTTCGTTTTTTTCTAAATTATTATTTTTTCTTCTTCATGAAAGAAACGACATTTTGAAAATTACGTAATATTGAATCCCTGGGGAAATTGAATTTTTTTTTATCAAGTGACAAATAGATGTTATGTGTGTGCCAATTTTCCAAGTAAATACTCTTTTTATTTTGTTCAAATTTACACCAAAAGAAAATATAACTAGATTATATTCTATGCCGAAGCGTGACTAATAATCGAAAAAATTTTCACTGTTTTCACTATTTATTATATTCCATCGCACGGTGCAACTTTGTTGCGGCGTATTATAAAATACCAAATTGATCGAAAGAATATAATATGATAATAATTAAAAAAAGGGTTTAATCGCTTGGATCGCAATGCACATAGGTGAACTATAGTATAGGCATGTATTACAAAACTTATCTCGAAAACGTCATTTAAAAAGTCGTATCATAACGGGCGTGAACAATTTCAATATCGATACCCTTCGCGTCGAATCAACGCACAGTATTATAATATACGTTTGTTCAGTACAAGTTATCGTCACCTAACAGAACCTCCATGGTTAATCTCAACGAACAAAGTTCTATGTCATACCGATTGGATTCGTGGTAGCAAAACGCGTTAGGTTTTTACTTTTAAAGTTATAAACCTATGGATTTGCCGTGAAAACTAACTTAAACGTGTGTACTGAAATGCCTAGTAACGAAGCTGATTTTTTTTTGTTCAACCCGAATAGTTGAGAAAACTAAGATTGGCCATGCAAATTTTTGCGAGACAATATATAAATGTTTATGATGTCATTGACTTTGGAATACATTCAGATACGTTATTCTGTAGCCGTAGACATATTTCTAGTGACACATACGTGGACGCAGCCATTATAAGTCTCTGTAATCGTTTGCGTTTAACTTGATAGGAACAGGTTTTCAATAACAAAAACAATAATGAATAGTTTTATTTATTCTAATAGAAAATATTACAGCCACGTCTAGTGTCTGTGTCCATGAATAAGCCACTAACTTTAACAGTAGAACGATTTAAACGTATACTGTGAAACCAATAACGTCTTCAACGGTACGATTATGTTTTGCTATTTTTCGTATTAGCGAGAGTGATGTCTAGTCGGTAGTTACCTTACGGTTGGATGCGAACTGCTTTCGTGTCAGAAATCATGATACCATTTCAACCCATTCGGTGGATATAAAATATACCTACTAGACTCGACTGGGCTCTAGTCACGGGGAAACTCCCACGATCGACAAATAGTATGACACGCGATGTACGGCCAACGCCGTAGACATATAAATCATTCACGGGGTTGGTAGTTACGTTCGTTGGTTTCGTAAATGATGATATTATAAACGAATCATAGAATATAGTCGATGAGAAAGAGTGACGAGAACATGGGAAAGATTAAAATGCAGAAAAGAGGAGACAGTTTGCAGAGCTCGTGGCGTCAGATAGGGACTGGGGACAAGCATGTTCAAGTTCGTTCTCCGAGAAAAGGAGGACGATCTGAAAACACGTGCGGCCTCGCTGACATAGAATTCATGTATATTATTTTAAGTTTGTAAAATAAACGATGAGGATCGGCTGAAAGTATTGTGATAATTGGTTCTCGCCTGAAACTCGGCGTCATGTGTGGGCAACATCGCACCGATCGCGTGGCTGGTTGACAGTTGTAGCAATTTGCATTGCTTTTCAAAGTCTTCTGCACAATTTTCGTATTATTCATACATAACTCGATTTATGTACTATATTTCTGAATTTCTAAGTTACATTTAAATATGCATTTGTGGACAATAATAGTTGACAGTTTTTTATTTGGAACTAATTTATATCCTAGAGCATTTTAGGAGTTTTTAGGACCAAAATTCAAACCGTCAATTGTATTTTAAGATTTTCACACTTACACGTATTTTTTAGAGAAATATCTCACTAATTTTTTTTTTTTTGTTTGTTTCAATTAATTTTCCAAAACATTATTTATCCCAAAATTGATAAATATAAAAAATGTCAAATGGACTTTTTGAGTGCATCGTTTAGGATTTTCCGGAAATAAAAGCATTTTTTATGGGCATTCGGGTTTTTTAGAACGACCCGCCCTTAGGATATATTTACTTCGGGAGGGAGCGACAAGAGCAAGGGAGAGTGTTAAACGGAACAGCTGAATATGGAAGAATCGAATAATAGAGGATACAGGCAATGACCGCGTGGCTTGTGGACGTTGTCGCGAGTAACTCTTTCGGGCCAAGTTAACAGACGGACAGTTTTGTACAAACATGACATTTTAGCGGGTACGTGGACGCGATGTCTGGGGGCCCGGTCGGTCTTTTGATGTAAACAGAATTATATAATATGCGTACGCGTGGGGCGCGGAGGAGGAGCAGAAGCAAATCGGCGCTCGTTCACCCGGGTGGTCGGACACTGTGTACCCGAGGACTAAGCAAATAGACGAGAAAATAAGGTAAAGCGCCGCGAGGTGGGGCAAAATACATGTTTTTTTAGGTACAATATGCAGTCGCGTCAAACGGACAAAACCGAACCGATGGTACAGTGCGCATGAAAAGGAAAACGATCGGTCCGCTGTATTACCATAATTTTCACGGCGACGGGGACGAAGAAGAAGATTCGTCTCATCCCGGCCGAGGTCTGACCAAGAAGAATCGTCGGGGCTCTTTACCTTTTGCGGCACGTGGCACATGCCTATTGCAGTAATCTTTGAAGCCTATCGAGCTTCTGAGCAAAAAATATTATTTCGGTAACGCATTTCCTCGCGCACATCGGACGCCGCTCGTAAAACTCGCTTTGGGACCTAGCACAAAGTTAATCTTACGATCGAACGAACCTTGTACCGAAATAAGTACAAGAAGTATGAAAAAAAAAGACGTTTCATATTGATTATTGGTTTTATATAGCTATTTGAATCATACAAATTTTACCGATTTTATACATGATTTATTGTTTACCAAAAAATTAGTGTTTTTTGTTTGTAATTTTATAATTTTAAGTTGGACGCATATATAATTCGCACTTTTCCTTGTTATAAATTTCCATTAGCTACAATTTACAGAAAAAGAGCAATGATTTTGTTATAAACGCTATTATCAGGTAGTTAAAAAAAAAAGTAAATAGTTATAATCGCAGTACTTTCTTCTGTTGGTTAGTAAACTATAAATACTATTAATTAGTTGAACACCTTTTCGGTTTCATGGTAGTTACAACTTTAACCGCGTTTCGTCTAAAACGACGTATACTGGAATACAGGTTCATATACCGAGTTAGATACAAACACTGCACGTAAACTTCCAGCGCCAAGGCTTGTAAACTTCTCAGGGATTTATTTAAAGTAATGTTGCTCCTAGAAACTGCATACATGTACAACTGTAAAACTTAAACGTTATTTATTGGGAACTTTTTAGACGGACGACGATGCGGGTCTATCGAAACGTGGTTAGGAAAATAACACATTGTTGTTATTTTTGGGGATTGAAATGGAAAAAACAGTCGCGTCGGCCCGACAAACAGAAAAAAATGATTCAACGAAACTTGGAGGTGATAAATGTTCGAACGACGTTGTCGATGCGGCACGCTTTTCCGGCGCGATATCGTTTTCAATTGGACTTCATTTAATTACGCGACAACTTCGGATAGCCAAGACTTGATTTCAACACTTTTACGGTCTCGTCGACGTTTTACCGTTATGAAAAATTGTACTTCTTAATGTCTTAACCGAAATGAACGTGCCACGATCTAATATTATGCTTGGAAAAGAACGGGGACAAAAGGAAAACTATGCGCGTACTCGCCGTTGAACACGAAATCGAACGGGTGTTCACGTGTGGCTGAAAACCGTTCGAGACGACTGATTGCGATAATTATTCAAGTTGCAACTAATGAAAAGTTAAGAAAACGGTATTCACGTTGGCCGCAGAAGTCACGTTTTGCAATCAACAACGGCAAACACGTGGAGAGCAAAAACGAGATCGAGCAGCTAATATATACAAATCGCAGTAACGCACTAACGACGACGTTTACCCGCAAGAAAACACATGACGTCGTTCATCGTCAACCGCTTACCGCCATATCCAATGGTCGTAATGTTGCGCAAGCGCAGGGCCGGAGACGCAAAATATTTTTCGACTCGTACGTATTTTTTTTAAGTATTACTATTGACTCTGACATTGTTGCGGAAATCGAACGGTGCGCGTGATGATGCGTGGAATATAATGATCCGATGCGCGTATACACTGTTTTTCGCTCACCGCGCACGTAGGGTACGTATCCTATATCCACCTATAACGTTGACGTCAAAAGCGGTCGCATGTGGAAGAAGACTTTTATTGACATTTTGTCGTGCTGTTATTGTTTGCTTTGTTTCAAGCTATTATCCGAGAACCGCTTTTGTTTCACTTCGTGTACACTGACGAACCGTCAATAAAATGTTCTGCAAAACGACCGATTGGTAATAAAATATTCGCTCCGCGAGATTGCAGTCGTTCGAAAACGTACATCGCGAGATAATAAATTAAATTGCGTACTCTTGGGTTTTTTTTTTTTTAATTTTTCAATCTCATAATGAAAATTGTTCGCTCGTACGATTCATATTATGGGAGACCGCTTTCTCGGCAGGAAATATTTTAATCTCGTCATTGACATAAATTAAAGCGTGCAGTTACGTGTTACGAAATGTATGATGTATTTTCAGCTATATGTATTTACAGTGAAACTTTCATTTGACAAGTATCATGGACAACTTCGTGCTTTACAGTGAAATTACATAATTGAATAGTTGTTATTTTATTGTTCATATACAACGTCCAACGCAATTGACATTTACATAAAATGGCATAGCTAATTATAATTCAAATCATACTTATATCATTAGGATATTATTATATCAGGTGTACAGTTTTATTTCTACTTGATTTATTAATTTTTTTATATAAATTCATAAATTGAATTTATTCAAAATAAATATGAGTTTCATTTGCTTTTTTTGGAAATTGTAATATTATAAAAAAAAGTTTCTAGTTCATCAAGTTTTCAACTAATAAGTTAAATATCTCCTGGGCAAGGACAAATATATCAGCTACTTTATAATATAATTGTTTGCAGATATATTGAATAACTAATTTTTTAATTAAAATACCATTTTTTTTAAAAATGATTACCGAATGCACTTTAATTTGAACCACCGAGATAAATTTTATATTAGTAATTATCGTCATATATATTACTCGTTATGTAAAACCAAGCACTGGATATTGTACATGTTTCCAATTCAACTGGGGGAAAAAAAAATTAAGTAATTGAAGTGGTATATACTATTATTATTATTATGTTCGATTGGAAACGAAATCAATGAAAGCTTCGGGGAAGAAGTTGATCACGAATGGCTTCAACCCAAGGAGTGTACAGTAATAATTGTGAAAACGTGTATTATTAAAGTTTCAAAGTTGCGTTTAATGAGAAAGAGAAGAAAACGAAAAAAACCAATTAATCATGACGTATAAACATGTTATGCTGTTATGCAATATTGCGGAACGGAAACGTATAATACATTATAATACAATATAGTGAACGTGCAACGGAGTGTACAACAATGACTATATTATTATTGTTGATTTTAATCGATACACGCGTACGTGTGGACACGGAATAATTACGACTTCCATACGTCGAATCGAGACGAAAATGCGGTACACGCGTTCCGAGTACGTACACATGTACCACAATAGTACTGGAAATAACCAATTTTATACGGAGCGCGTATTGTTATTTACCTACCCCTTTGATGCACGAATACGTTAAACTTTTTAGCGGCGATCACGTAACAAATTAATAACATGCTAAGTACACAAAGAAGTGGGTATACCCACGCGATATGGCATTTAACTGCAACGTCCACGACGTGCGCACGCGGACTTACCACTCGTAACGGTTAAGTAGAATAGAAATCGATTGACACGTACTTTCGCCGTATACAGAGACGACGACATTCGGAAAAAATGCGTGACGCGATACCTGCATAAAATGCACTGAAAAACTCCTTATAACGGATCTCCTTTAAGATGGAAAAAGATCACGGTTACGTTTCTAATGTATACCAAAACTACCTCTGAAAATCGGAACCTGCCTTGACCGGGAAGCAATATTATCGTTTCGACGAAATAAGAACGCTCTCTATACGCCGGAGAAAAAAATCTATTGAGTTTAAAATTTCATGATTAATCACGGTAAAACCTTCTTATCATGATGTGGAAAAAAAGATTTTAAATCATTGAAATCTAGTGTTTAAGAGAACAACTAAAGTTTCAGACCTTGTTCAAATGCTTTAGATCTATTGGAATTAACAACAAAAACTCGAGAAAAAAAGTCATTCTTACGCATCGATAACAAACAAATATCACAAATTATTTTCTAAATCATAAATGCACTAGCCATTGTATAATACAATGAATGAACGAATGAAAATGTATGTGGTATGTACAATATATGAACTCGTACTCGGTTTTTATTAAACCATACGTACATACAATAGGTACGTGACCTACACTAAATTTCGTGTACCAACTTTCAAAAAATATTATTATTTCAGCCACTCTATGACTTCTTCTTCTTACTGAAAAACTGTCGGTCACTAGCTATTCCGTCACAAGTATGTCTCACTGTACTATATTGAAGTTAAACTTCTTTACGCAGGGTAGTGAGGAAAAAAAAAGCGAACGGGCGGCCGTACGAACGGGCGGCCGTACGAACGCGAACACGGAAATGTCGTTGGGCGCAGCCGCAGATTGTCGTAACTGTATTTTGTAAACGGCTATGGGTTGTGTCATTAAGCGACAGTATTTTTGGTTGGGTTATTAAACAAAGAATACTCAACAATAATATTCATGAGATAAATATTTAGATAAAAACGGAATGATCGTCCGGGACGATTTCATACGGTCGTCGGGGCGGCGGTGCGAAGCGTATCAGTACGTCATGTACATAATATGACATAATAATCATATTACGTATTATAAATTATAATGTTGGTCGGTGAATTGAAATGCAATTTTTACGCGATATATGGATAATGTTCATTCGCAAATGTACGTTTCGTATTGCAGTCATCATATGCCAATCATAACTTCTATACCGTTTGCTGATTATCAATCATTAGCATAAAAAAAAATAAAAAAATAAAAAAATATAATTTACATTGTTTCTTTTCTTTCTTTATTATCCTCATTACCCCAGTCTATCCATGACTTTCTTTTTTTTCTTTTTTCTTTTCACTCACTCACGTGTACCGTTCAAAATAATTTTCACTTCCCACGCGCGTACTGGTAACACACACACTATTTTTTTATTATGATGTTTCACAAGGTTACCAAGACAGTAAGAAATCAAAAATAATATATTTTACGCCGCAAACGGTTTTCAGAACACAATAGTTTTGTCGTTTCCAGGCACCAAGACGGGATTATCGGTGTTTCATCATAATAAAAATTTAATTTTGGTTTGATATCGAGTTTTGTTTGTACCACGGCGTGTACATAACCGTTTATTAATTAATCGTGTAATATTATACCACGCGCTTGCAACGGTCCACCTGCTTTTTTAAAATTCCACAGGGTGGTCTATCATGATATACAGATAGATGTATAAGCGTAGATATTAATTTATTTCGTTTTAGTACATTTTTATAGAGGAAACTGAAAACTTAAAGTCAAATATTTGTAATTACATGCCTCATATAACCGACTGGGAAAAACGGATTTTGTATTTCTAACTTCTATTCAATTTAATATAATATACAATTTCTGGTACATGTAGGTATAAAAATTTCAATGTATATCGCAACCAAAAATCAAATTATCGGTTTCATTATTAAAGAAAGGTAAGCTTATGGAATAGTGTAATTATATTGCCCGATCGTAATAGATTAGTAGGATGAGATTATTAGGTGAAAGGCAGAAACAATCATAAATACGAAAATTCGATATCAATATTTTGATATACCATATGGGATAGTGCAGCAATATAAATGCCTCAGTACAAAATAATCTAAAAATCTATAAAAAAAAAAAACGCTTAATCTATTACCTATCTACTTATATAAATGTATTAATTAGCCCGGGGGAGCGTTTACCCTCTTCAATAAACTTAAATTTGATTAAATCAAATAATGATAACTTGATTTTCGATTACGACACATTATAATTTTCTTAATTTCTATTGTACCACAATTTCTAACAAAGTTTTCCAGTTAGAACATAATTTGACCATATGTGTTTAATGTGGAACTCTTTTATGGGAATGTACTAAAATTAAAAAATTTAAAAAAAAAAGTAAAATTAATGTCTACTTTGACGTAATAAATGTAATTAACTTACATAATATATAAAATTAAATAAATTTAAATTTAAATACATTAAATAGACGTAATTAATGTCTACGTTTGGCCATCCTGTACATCGGTTTGTAGCGCAACAAACGGAACACACGTGCGATATTCGTTTCAACGGTTGGAGAATATTTTCAAATTAATTTGTGAATATATTAAAAACTACTACCGCCTGTACTGGGTGATTGTGGTTGAAAAAATAAATTAAATAAAAGTTTAATCTTGAACAAAAACTTACTCCGATCTTAGTTTTCAATATTCATAGAGCACGAGTATAAGAAGGAGAGAAAAAACAAAAGCGAAGCAATAAATATTGCTGTAAGACCATGCGGCAAAACCTACATAACATTTTTCGGGCACGTTTTTTTTTTTTTAAAAATTAAACAGTTGCCACGAAATAATAGAGGGTTTACTTCCATTATACGCCTCACGGGTGTTGTAGTCGTTATAACTTAAACCGCGGTGCGTGAATAAATAGAACCGCGAATTGGAGCGTTTAAAAAATTATATTATTAATCATTATGATAACATTCTCGTACGCATCGGTCTCTCGAGTACGCATTATTACAAGGGTTCCGACCCACATGAATGTAAATGCGGCCAGCGGTAAATTCTATTGCGCCCCTCCTTTGATTTCTTACTTTCAATGTCTATGAAAAGAAATACCGATTCAATATTTCTGTTTTGCGTTTAAACAATTATTTCTTATCTTGGTTATGAATAAATGTATTTTTCTCCTTGTTATCACAAAACGAAACGTTTCAATTATAATGATAAAAGCGCATGATCCATTTACTACTCTAAAAATTACAAATCAAAATGTTTGTACGCATCAAAATGCATGCAGCGGCCCACGATAACATTTACTCTCTTCGTGTAGACCAGTCTCCCAGAAGGTTTGACACCCTTACATTATTAGATTTTGAGTGCAACGAGGGACGTACTTTTCTCTATTCTAAGCGATTTTTGATACTTGGTGGGACGGACTAGGCATCTTATGAAAAATGAAAAAACCCTTACGGCTTAAACAGAGGAGGGTTTGTTTTATCCAATAATTATTTATCCACGATTTTAAATGTAAACACATTTTCACGAAAAGCTAACTTATCCTTCCCGGATCGTATAAAAAAATAATATATACCATGAACGTACTGAAATAACTACTTTGAAATGTGATAAGAATCTGACTGTATAAAGATGAGTATTTGAAATTTTCGTCAAAGTCGGCGGGTACATAAATTAATCCATACAAAATTATTAAAAACGAACGATTTTAGTTGAATATAAAACTTCCACCTGCTGCTCGTGAAGTGCACAAATGTGTAACGATTTGTATTTATTTTTCTTATCAAATACATTCGCTTTCTTGGATAAAACCGAGCTACAGACCGGCGTATGTTATTTAAAACACTACCATTTTGTTGAAAGCAGAATCGGTTAATGGTTTTATACTCGGTATGATTTGAGTATGAATTTACCATGACAACTAGATCGTTATTATGTAAAGTGTAAACGGTGCATTTTAAATGTTTGTGTTTTGTGTGTACAATAAATCCGCGTTCCAATGTTACCTTATTCCTTGTGCTGCATGGATACTCGAAAGACGAAAACGAGTGGTGAAACCAGGTATTCTAAACGATTATAGTCGACATAGAACAGTATTCGTTATTTTAACCGGTATACACTACTGATTGGGACCGGATTTGAAAACTTCACGGTTTAGAGATCCAAGTGTATGTCGGTATGATGTGGTGCATAAATTAAAATTTTGCAGTTCTACACGGACAGATATACCGTATCACTGCGTTGTAGTGGAGGCCGGAAATGCGGCACGGGCAAGCGGAAGTATCGTCACTCTCTCTCTCTCTCTCTCTCTCCCTTAATTTATTATACCATTACGCGGCGAGTTTGAATATACCATCACATAGGTCACAGGTGTATTTGGGCAGACGTCGAGCCGTGAACCGACAGAAAAACGTGTCCCTCGTCGCTGTCAGAAAAAAAACCCCCATGAAATAGGTTGCTTGGTTTTTTCTTTTTTTATACATGCAGAGAGCAGAGTGGTGAAAGAGAATCCACTACAATGGATAGATAGAATCCTCGGGCGAAATGCTTTATAAATACATCAGACCGCGTGAAAAAACCTAACCCGGGGTTACCACGCAACTGTGCGCGACGAGAATAAAAAGTTTCTTATTTTTTTCCTCCACAACTTTTGAAAATAAATACCTGACCGAGTTTGAAGTGTCGCGACGACTAACTTTTACCACGGAGCGTAGTGGAATAATAATAACAACAATAATAGTCATACGTAAAAAGTCCACCGACGGAAGTATATATAAATATAGAAACACCGAGAAACCTACGGCGGGTGTCCATCGCGGTAGGGATGTTTTCATCTGGGAAAAGCCTGCACTTTGATAAATACGGTGAACTCAGACTGTAAACTTGATCCAGCTTCGGTACTATTATAACATCTCACCGGAAAACCGTGTTTTCCAGACGAACATATTTTCGTCGTGCGGACGTCATGACATTCGAATGTTCATAACGATCGATAATGAATCATCACCGCAAATCAACGGTTAGCAACACCCCTGCAATCGAAATAAATTGTTTATGATATTTTCGATTTCTGACGGTATATCAGTCATGTTGCGCTCGCATATTGTTGGCCCTTTAGTAACGCCTACGCGTCGGTTCTATTAAGATACAGCTGAAGGGACTTTGCGTCGGTCGAAGCAACTCAGCAATCTCTCGGATCGTTTCAAGTTCTAAGCGATATAAGGATTCAAAGGGTCGGTGCGCGATAAGGGTATATGACGTTGCAGTAGTGTATAATCGAAGTATTTTAGCCGAGTAACTTCAGCCGACAACCGCAGCGATTATTCTACGAATTCCGTACGTCATTATAGAATAGAAATGCGATAACGTGAACCAGTGATTCTCGTAACGTTTGAACACTCACCTTAGGTTTGCCTCGTACCTACCTGCTAACTGGAGTACCTATTTTTATTATGTTTGCATGCGACTGCATTACAGTGATGGTCAGCTATATAATACGGTTGTGAGCCGTACAATATAATGAATAAGATGTAAGAGCCAAGAGCTTGTTTCGAAGGTCAAATCATAGTTAAAATTTACTTCGGATAATTAAAAAATCCCTCTGTAATATTGATGGTATTGCAAATGGATGTCCAATATTAAAATATATTTTAAGGAATTCAGCCGCAACTTGGCCACCCCTGCTATACTATTAACGTGTACACAAGTGGAAATATAACTATCGAAATGCTAAATTATTGCACGGGCAACTAGCCAGTTTGGTCAAATATAATTGAGAATCGTTATCCATTAGCGAGTTATAGCACAATAACCAGTACGTAACACGGGCCGGGTGGGTACAAAAAAATGCACTCGAAAAAAGTGTGTACAACTGCGCCGAACATAATTTATTTTATAAATCGCGGAAAAACCAACTATCATGTCGCTTGATCGGAGCACGCGGTTTGAGTGCACCTACTCGCCGACAGTTGAGCTCGTAGTTGACGTCGCCGTTTCATTAAAAATATCGATAAAAAGAACGCGGCGTTTTATATTTTATATTTCGTTACACTATTTCAGTGGTCTGCGTGTCACGACGGCGGCGGCGTATTTCGCGTGACAACGAGATAATATATTATTAATACGATATACGACACGGTGACAAAGGTGATTATGTTGTTTCGAACTGAGCCACAGCCACCACCACTTAACGCTTGTCGTCGGTTCAAAACGAGGGAAAAAACTTTTACCCCGACAACAACGGATACGGTATTAATACGGGCGACGGCGAAGCCATACAATTAATTTGTTATTATTTCATAAACCTCATTTATACGCGTTTTGCGAAACCATTTTTTTTTTTTTTTTTAAGTGGCTCGTGTACGAAATCGTTATTCAAAAACAACGTTGCGATTCTAATGTTTTTTTTTTTTTACCTATTAAACGGAGAGCAAAAAATATTCAACGAGAACCGTAGGCTGCACCGATTTATAGGAATTATTTATGTAATCGGAACACAAAAAATTAAATACAAATATACTTTTCAGAGGCAATCATAACATTACGACGGTATACAATTTTTTTTAAACGGTGAAAAAAACGGTATAATCGTTTGAAATCGTGCACTGTTGCGACCGTTTTCCCCGCCGTCGATGACGGTAATATTGTTTAAACGTTTATATTATATTGTGGTTTTTGTTGCGCAGCAAGTGCAGAGTCAATTAATCCGTGGAACGAAAAAATTGATGACATTATTGCCGTCCACGTTTAAAGTATGAAATTATATCCTTGGAAAACTCGGTTATGAAGCTTGAAGGATGGCTAGAAACCTTTTTCTTGAAGTAGCCTAATAAGATATGAGGATGAGAAAAAAAAAATGAAATGAAATCATAACGAATCGGCGCGCAAAGGGAAAATAGGGTCGTCGTGTTCGGTGCGGCAATTACACCGAAGCGGGCATATAATATTTGTGTCTGCGGTGGTATTGTTGTTATTATTATGTTTGCACCGGATAACGACTATAGGCGACGTCGAAGGGACGCTGACGGACGGACCCACGGTGTACGCGTATTTGTATTCGTTCATGCAGGGTCGGTCGGTCGTTGGATACGGCGGGTGAGCGAGCGGTGAAAAAAGAAACGTAACGTCCCCGGACGTGTTCCATTATTAAAAGGGTTTACCGCTGTGCGCGTGCGGGGGGTGCATGTGGCGATTTGTCTGCCGATCGAAGTCATTCCTGCAGCCCGAGTGGTATCACGTGGAACGTAAGAAATAATAAGAAATATAAGAACAGAAATATAAGTGATAATGTACTGGGTGGTTTTATTTTACGACTACTCGTTCCCTATGCGTGCTTAAACTGAACATTTTTTGTTTTCTTCAAATTCTGACTTATGGTCTATGGAATATGTACGTGCACTAGAAAACTATCTATGCTAATCGAAACGAATCGTCACGCCGCACACGAAAAACGTGCACCGTTTCCCTAGAAACGATTTAGTTGTCGTGGTAAATTCATAGTAAAATTCATACTATCAACCGATTCTGCTTCTATTTAAATATTTACACAACAGTGCACTATGATTTTACCAGTTTAACAATGCATTTACTACAAGAAGCGAATCGTTGTCACGGAAACGGTGCATTTTTCTCGTTTGCTATTTTCATTCGACGAGTATGTCGCATCCGATGTGAATTTTCGAAAAATATTTTTAAATTTTAAATTTATTTAATGATATTACAACAATAATATTTATGCAATAATATTACATTTAAAATAAGACGGAGAAGTGTATTTTTATGAGTTGATATTTTTATTTTTATTTTAAATAATTATGTCCGGAATGTCTCATCATGTTTGTCTTCGCCAAAAACTGTTTTCCACCAGGAGTGGAACATTATTTATGCGGGTTATAATTATAATTCGCGGTAAAACTTGGATAAACATTGTTTATATGCGGAAACAATTATTTATTTATTTATACATATTTATAATTATTTATTATTTATTAAAAAAAAAATCATATTATCAGAAAACTCATTGTACCATAGTATTAATATTATTTTCAACTCTCATTATCCTTATTATCTTATGTAAAATAATATTATAATCGAAATCAGTATTTCTGAAACGCCAATAACCCCGGCAATTGAGGCGTATTTTTTAAAAAAAAAAAAAAAATTATTTTCGAACTCTTAAAATAAAAAAGTTTATATTTCCACAGAACACCCGTTAAGAAACAATTTAAAGATTTTAAACTTGATTTCGATCATTCTTAGAGTAAGCGAAATTAAATTTAATATTTTTTTTACTTTTTATATACACTTTTATAAATACAAATTATTTTAGAACATGTTATTTTTTATTATAACGGTTGAAGTTATTTATCAAAATACAACTTTATAACGTACTATAAATATATATTACGTGCTACAGTATACTACAGTACGCTGTTATTTGTAGTAGAGTAGTATCTACGTGGAAGGTTTTAGGGGTTATTTCCACCCCTAGGGTCCGTAAAAAGTTGATTCAATGTTGAAAAAAAAGTTTAAAAACAGAAAATGTCTAAAACCAAAGTATGAATTTCCCACAATCAAGCTAATTGTACATTTTTCTATATTTTAAACATAAGAGCTTTTTATCCGAGTAATATAATATGAATCACATATTTTTTCCTTTTTGCGTAAATTGTATTTTACAGTGAAATTGTAACCAATATTGTAATTCATAGCGTTCTTGAATTTCTGTTTATAAACAATTAAACAGGTTATTCGTGTTACCTGTACACAAGAATTATAACCATCACGCCTGTTGAATCTATCTTGTCTCAGTTCTCTGCCCCCGAGGAAGTCGAACTTTCTTTTCTAATTCGTAAGAACAAGTGATACTTTTTATGTATAGCTATACGTCAATATTTTTATAACCCCACTCTCCCGTTGGAAAATTCATAGACGCGCCACTGGCTGCTCGTCGACACGAAGGAAAATTACATTTTCGGGCACACGACACTGCAGCTCGCGACCTACAACGCAATATCCGAGGCGCGATTTCCAATAATATTATTACCTCTGTGCGCGCGAGATACGACATTTTCTATTACCGATGATAATATTTTCCCTCGCGCACCTTGGAAAAAGAGGACAAAAACAATAAAGGTTCTCAGCACATCGTAAGCGCAAATCTAGCGTGACTTTTATGGTATACATACAGGGTGTCTCACCGAGGATTTACCGATTGCGATTGAATCTCCTGAGATATTGAAATCTTGTTTTTATATAAGACCCACGTGGACACGGGCTACAAATATTTCAAATTTTAAATTAATTTCATGGTTTGACAGAAAAGGAACAAACAATTATCTCTCATTACATTACTTTTAAAACATTTGAAGACATTTTATAGAGTTCTATATTTTATCAACCTCTTGAATGTTAATATTTTCTTTTTTTTATAGAAATATTGTGCATTATTTATTACCATAGTAGTGGTAATAAATAAAACTATTTATTTACTTTTTAAACCTTTCTTGACCTAGGGATTAGGACTATGGATATTTCATATTTAATGTTTCGGTAAAAAAGTTATAAATATTTTTTTACCACTATACCTATATAATACACGATTTTTTTTAGAATTGTAAAATTTTATACAACTTTTTATACCTTTTAATTACGATATTTTTATTAATTACGTAAACTTTGTTACAGAGCAACGCGCAAAATGATCAATTCTATTGATCTTGTTTTTTTTTCCGAATAAAGTTATATTTTTTATATACACAACATTACATCGAAGACTGCATTTATAATTCCGTGGCCGTGGTTGAACCCGTGACGTCTTATGGCGCTCGTCGACGAACTAGCAATAATTTCTTATACGCGTTAGGCGCACCTGTCCGAAGAACACCACTAGCCTCCGTTCCGCCACGATCTCGGTCGGGTGGAGGAAGTTTAAGGTAGCATAATTTTTTGAAAGGAAAAAAAACTTTGTTACTTATTTTCAAACGTTTATACTGGCGCGATTAAACCGTAAAAGGAAATAAATTTAAGACGCTGCACAGAGTGTTACGTGCAACAATCGTTTAAAATTGCGTTACAACGAGCGGCATGTATATAATATTATTGTTATTAAGCCAAGATTTCAAAGGCAAAGTGCGCCTTTTTTAAGTGATCTCAGACAATATTTCCCATGTACACCATGCCTTTCATGTAACAGACACTTCAAAAGCGAAACTTTTATTTTACATTTTTCGCTTATAACATATATTTAGTTTTAATGCATATTGTATATAGGACGGCTTATTAATTTAAATTTTATTAATTAATAATATTATCCATGTACGATAAAATTATGAATATGTTCTTTTGATGTTTAGAATAATTATTCACAAGTACATTTTTTCTTAAATTAAGTTTTTTGTTTTTTGCAACTTATATATATTTTATTTTTTATACATTTTATTTCAGGTAACTAATGATATAATACATTTAAAAAAAAAATGAATAGTTCATTTTAAAATACATTTTAACGATGAAATTCATTATTTGAGGCTATTTTTGGAGCATTTTTTGGTTGTTTTCATGGGCTTATGGCATTTAAATCCGTGCCCTAATAATTATCCTACGACGCAGCGTCAATTCGTATAAATTGTTTTTGCGTTTCTCCCTCGTCATTTTTCACCGCGGTAAAAGCTAGTTTCCTGTGACACGCGTCGAACGATTTGGTTAGACGACATAAGCTTCAACGGAATTTTGCACTTTTGCACTTTTGATGTATCGTCTCCCTAGAGTCTGGACGGAACCTGACTGGCGGGGGTGGTAAGCTGCGTAATGTGAAGCTATACGCGTTGCACTGCTCACGTGTATCGCACAATATTACAATTTCGAACAAATTTAATTTTAGAAGAAAACCTACTTCGGACTCTCTCAACCTGCCAATGTAGTATTGCATTTGTACTTGTAATTATATAAAGGTGCGATGTTTAAAAAAAAAAAAACCCGATTGGTTTTACGTTTGAATATTGTACCGTTATTCCAGAACGTTTTCAATCCGATAGCATTTGAGTTTGATTCGTGATTTTAATTAAATTCGAAGTATTATTACTGAAAAGCTCATTAAAAGACGATTTGACTATAAGCTATCGTATTTTTGAAACGTACGCGCACGCCCTTAATCGGTTCCACAATTTTCTATATACCGTGAGTATTGTAAATACATATTTTATTTCACAGTACCTCTGCGGTGGAGTATTGAGCATGTAGTTAAACTATAAATACATAGGTATACATATTGCATAATGGATACTTATATACTTAACGGTTTACACGTAAACATATACTTCAATATAGTATTAATTAAAACTTTGTAAGTGGAATGTATGTAGCCGCCATTTTATTATATGATATTACTAGGTCTATTATTATTTTTGTTAAGGAACACAAGTTATAATTACTATACACAAACTGATGAAACAACATGTGCTTATGTATAATTAGTAATTACGTATCGCAAGTCTATACACTATACGCACTTTATACAACTTTTTTCTACGAATAATAAATGTAAACTACATACTGGATTTACGTGAAGAATATCATGGATAAATCGCCAGAGTGTTATAAGAATAATCGATGAATGGAAAAAACAAATAAATATTCACAAATGCTTCTATTTAGCGATGTTTGCATTTTATTATAGCCAACTTATAACCAAATATAATTTCAAATTTTCGTAGGGGCCAATGATACTACGTGTTTTTGAGAATAATAAAACCGTATTGAACAAATTCTATAAATTAATGGATATCAATGTACACAATAAAAATATATTAATTTGGTTTCACTACAAAATGTGTATTAAAAATAGGGGTGCAGTACAGGAATGTATATCAGGAACCGTAGTCAATGGGTTACTAATAGATAGATTGTTCTTTAATTTTGAAATCTATGTACTATTGAAATTTTTAAAAACGTTTCACGATCTAAGGAGGATTGGTGAATCAACAAATACTGTCTAAAAATAGTTTACTTTACTGTATCAGTATAAGAACCTATAATCATTTTGTAATCTTGTTGGTTAAAGGTTGGTGGTCTTTTAAAATTGTAAAATAGCCCAAGTTTAAAGTTGCACATCAAAGTGGATTTATGAAACCCCTTATTATACAATATTTTTTAACTATTGAGACTGTATGGCACTCGCATGTGCTATATTATGATATAGCATAAGGTATACCTATGTCCTCTTATTCAATAGCATTACTATAGTAGTACTTTATTGACGTTATTTATCCATACCAGTGAACCAACATTAAATCAACAGGTCTCAACCGAAAAATACTACGTCTTTCATATAGGTGTAAATCTGACATTACTTTTAATAGAAAAGAGTATTTATTTTCAATGTCAACATTTTTTACCTAGTTGATCACATTCAAAATCACAGGTAACCAAAAGATAGCTGAAACCAACGTATTTAATGTACGCACTTTATTCAACTTTTTTCTACGAGTAATAAATGATGTTATGCGATACTCCATTTGCGCAAAGAATATCATAGATCAATCGCCAACGTATTGTACGAATAATCGATGAATGGAAAAACAAAATAAATAATCACCTGAGGAAAAATTAAAAGCAAAACACTCTGATTTTGTTCGATTATATAATATAATATAATATTGTTGGGCAACATTATCAAGTAGTACGTTTGCGTTTTCGAAATTTCTCGGCCAAACGACAGTGTTTCGGTCAAAACTGTTTTTTTTTTTTCATTTCAACTGTACACCTACACGGGATCTATAAAAACAACCTGATAGCCGACTTTGTAAAACGTGCGATACTATCCTGTGGAACTGTACGCCATTCGTCAACAAGGAAATGTTGAAAAGTTGAAATAGTGATGACAATCAATATGTTAAAATTCTGTTCGCAACGTTCGTGAACAAGTTTATATTTCTTTTTGCTTTTTATACACATCTGTGACCGAGTATAATTTATTCCGCCGGTAAAAAAGATATCTTTTGAATTCCGAAACATTTAAAGAAAAATAAACACACACACACACACACACACAACCCACACATATACGTATTACATATTGCCCAACACGTGTGCCGAATAATTTTATACACGACGGATGCACCATATGTGTTATTAAATCGTGGTGAAACGTGACGCAATGGATGACGGTCTACGATAAACACTACAATGCATCGTACCGTTATACGTCCGTGCTGAGCACCTACCGAAGCCGCGATGATCCCGGTGATAACGGCACGATAATAATATTTATCCCTCGGCGGTGTGGGCGACGATTGCGTGTACACTGCAGTGGTGCACCGAAGCAGCGCGTGGTAACACGGTAACAATACGACACAAAGCGATAATAGAACATGTTATTGGCACTGGGCGTCTGTGTTTATTGCAACGGTTAAAAGCGAAATAAAATTGTTTTAACACTCTCGTATCGTATGGTAGCTGCCTGCACGCCTCGCCGGATTCCGCGCGGCTGTACTGCGCACTGAATAGGTATTACAACTGCACATGTACGATCACGGTTTTGCGATATCCTATAGGTACACTTCTTTTCCTTTTTATTTTTTTTTTTTGTCTCTCCGGAAACACGTTTGATGGACACCACAATATTGTAATACCTCGCTTACTGTGTCTCGTCGAGAAAGAAAAATAATATTCGTTTTTAACACCTCATATTTCGGTCCAAAACGGCCACTCATAAAAAACAAAAATCAGATTTAGCATTGGTTCACAAGATTTTTTTTTAAACATTTTTATAACGAGAAAACAATAAACCGCGCATCATTGAAGTCATGTTGATTGTAATCAGCGTACTTGTAGAAGTATGTATCAACATACTTATAATTCATCTAATTCTTAACGTTCAACTTCGATTAATGTTTTTAAATATAAATGTTTTCTACGGAGGATATCAAGACGGTAAAGAGAAGAAGATATTATATTGAATAAATACATTTAGACTTCAAAAGTAAGCATTGCTGTCTTATTTACCTTACAAACATAGTTTTATAGTTTACATGTTTTGATCGAACTGTGAAATGTCCAACTAGGATTAGTTTTAAGTTAACTACATAACATGTTTAAAAACAATTTGGTTTGACACGGTTTTCGTATTATTGATTAAAAAACAACCATACCCACTAATCTTCAATTCTGAACTGTACGAATATAATATTCAAAACCAGGAACACATTTTAAAAGCAAACTGATTCCATTATTCTTCACCCTAGGTACATTAAATTAATTCCAACGGTGAAAATATCTAGTTGTCTAATAGTATTCTACTTTTTTAAATAAAATATAGTGTTCGTGTCAAATGGTATTTTCTCTTAGTTATATTTTTAGTTCGTGGTCATTTAGTCGACGTTTAGTTAGAAGGGGCTCATTTAAACAACCATGACCATGGGTCCAACATTATTACGAGCCACACCGACACTGCATGTTCGTGCGGGGTCCACTGATCTCGTGGTGCGGCTTTCATTCGGGCGACATTCGTATGCATACATATTGCTAAAAACGTAATGATTTTCCGTGATCGCATCATGCACGTAATGGAAAATTTTAGAATTGAGATCGATCCACGGTTCTGGTCCGATAACTGATCTTACCTATCCTGGAATGCGTTTCAAACGTTGTATGCCCGTATCGGGCCGATAACATAGGGCGTTGGACATCCATCGGGCGTGCGTTCACATTTTTCGCGTGCGTATTGCTTCTCAGCGAGTACATATATTTACAGTCACAACTCGAGAATTTCCAAAATTAACGAGGATTAGCAACGAAACTTTGTTGGATATACTGTTCAAACAGCTTGCTTAAAAGGATTTAGACAAGTTTTTGCGAAGCGCACGAAGTTCTATGCAAAGTAATGAACTCATTCTCTCCGGTATATCACCGAATAATTTTAATTACTTGTGCCGGAAACTGTTTTCAATTATTTATTTTCCTCTAATTCTTTTATCGACTCTATTCGGTTTCGGGGCACCCTTCGTGACGTTGACTACACTAGTACGATATAAACGACTATAGTCGTATTATCCAACAGAGTGTTGTCCGTAAAACAAAACACGTCCATCATCATCGCTACACGTATTGCTTTATGTAATTTTCGTCATTTGCTTCGGACACTTTTCCCCTCGGAAAAAGCTGAGAATGGGCACCGAATTGATGAAGTTTATTTAGTATCAACATTTGACAATATATTTGACTTTGATTATATGTCTTTAATTTATATTACTTTATTTTCGATACCACACAATATGTTACAAATATATTATAATACACTGATTTTAGTAAAGTTTGAATTTCAAGTTATCCACGAACGGTTCGAGTGAATCACGACTGTATAAAATGATAAAAACTGATAGTCAAATATAAATTACCGATATTAACCGAAAAAATTAAAACGTTTATAGAAAATAAACGACTACAAATAATCAACGAAAAACAAATGAAGAGAGAATCGTTTAAAATTCAAAAATAATAATTCATCGAATAAATGTTATTTAACTATAAGGCCAAAATTTGCTACGTGGATCATAAACGGCTGTTCAACAATAGCCTGTACCGTTTATAAACACCGACCAAATTTCCGATGTGCTATCCCGGTTGGTGACTTGGACCTTATGAATTTCCCAGAATGATCGCATGATACTTGATAGCTCGATAGTACGTACGTGGCATGTCAATACAACAGACGACATGATGACATTTCAAAAATTTGAGAATCACTGCGTGGGAAAAATGTCAAACTACCACGTACAGTGTATGACCGTCAGTTTCGTCTGAAATCAGTTATATAATATTTATAAAATAGTATTGAACAAACACGGTGCTAGGGGCATTAATATTGTTGCAACGTAAGTCTCACGGAAAACACACCAAACTTATTATCCTCCGGAGAACCACACGTTGTCATTTTCCTAGTATTTCGTCTGGCTGCACTATTCGCATGATTAATCGTACTATCCAATACAGCTGCTAGCGGTTATCGGGGGAAAACTTTTTTTTTTTTTTAATTAATTGTTTTATCTATGTACCTGCTTACACGTATTTTGTCCGCATATTTCGATAAACAGACGACAATCTGCAGTCACCCACGGACGGGTAGACAGAACGATCAGAAATTGGTGACCATTTTTAAATCACAGCCTGGGGGCACATTAAATATTAGTTTTTGGGTTTACCCACTATTTCATTAAACTTCGCTATATTTTTTTATAGAATTTGGTATTTTTCACATTTTTACGAAAAAACTACTACTGCATGAAGGTATGATCACCTTGTACTAAGTGTAGTAATAATTAGAGATTTTAATTACTTGAAAAACAGACAGTTGTAAAAATATACACATAATTGACGTAGAATTTACAGAAAATAACCGTTAAAAAATATAACATGAAATCTGGGAGAAAAGCGATAAAAAATAAATATTCAAAATGGTTAAGAAACGAAAAAAATGTGTAGCCTGTTCAGCACTGTATAGCACCGAAAGAATAAAGAAAAATGCAAAAGTCATCAAAATCCTATATCTAATAATGATTGTACCGCGGCGGTGCGGTGTCTGCAGATGTTCGTTGTTTGAAAATGATGGAAAATTGCGAGCCTTAATGAACTGTCACGGCCGCCAAATCTCGCTGTTACTAAAATATGTCTAACGGTGGTGAATAATGTACAATATAATAAACAATACTTTGTGCACGTGGCTACAGCGGTTTTAGGTTGTCGGTGTTCTAGCGGTTATCACGAGGACGAGGAAAACGGCGTGGTTCCGAGATTAAAAAAAAATTCTATCGGCGTTCGTGGCTCGTACATTTCCGTCGGGGTGAAGAAACAAATAATATTTCGCAAAGTCGGACATTATTATTTTCGCCTCGTCGAACCAGACGCGTTTTATTGAAAACTCCGAGGGAATCGATCGTTTATCGGGTGTTCAATAAACCGCGACCCCGGGTAAAGTTTCCGCGAAAGCCCGACACAAGAGCGTTTGGTGATCCTGCAGGGTCCCTGCTCAGTATGTTACTAGTTATGACTTACTCGAACATTTTCCGGCTGGTTTGTCATAGCAGAACGCGAGTCGGGCCCTTTGACACACGTCCGACGACTAGGATTAGCAAACGGGCTAAACATGATATTCACGCGTCGTGTCGTTAATTTTTTATCGGCTTTGCAAAATCAAAACGATTTGTAAATAGGATTTTCGTTTTCCTTAAGCGTATAAACAAAACTGATTCTCATAAAGGTTCAATATTTAAGTTCTAGCTTGGGATTCAATTGAAGGGGGCTGTGGAGATAAGGATGTTAACTGAGGTTTTTTTATAATTAATTTCGTTGCATGAATAAAAGTTTTATAGTGTAACCACATATAACATCAGAATTTCATACCGTTTTTATTCGTGGTCACCGTGATAACAAATGGGCTAAAGGTGTTGAAAGAATAATCGTACATTATTTGTGGTTGATGCAGGTGGTATATACAGTGTATGTAAACATTCCATATAAGAAGTAATGATAGATTTAAACAACTTAATATTATTAGTTGTAACCATTTAGTTATTATTTCACATTAGTATTTATAGTCACAAAATAAGCGTTCCTGAACAATTTCAAAAATGTTGACTAGCACATTTAACCACTGACCCTTACAATTGAGAACAACTGATGTATAACTGCGACGATGTATAGTGTAAGGGATGCGAGTATAGGAATGCGCTCCGCAGGGACGTATCGAAGAAAACGTTTCTGGCGAAGCAGCGATAGCAATAATAATTCATGGTTAGAGTGTTTACCTACGGACGTGTAAAAATAGTATACAGCGCTGAACGGAAAACAATAGACGAATCCCATCTGGAAGGAAGTTATCCAACATTTCGATATTTTTTGATAATAATTTTTCACGTGATGAAATAAAAAACCGCCGAAAACGGTTCCTCGCAATAACCTTTTTTTAGATCCGCAATCGAACATATTGATTATCTTACGTTATACTTATATTGAAATTTTTAGTCTGCGAGCGTCAATTGATAATAAATATGATTTCATTTTGAATGCGTATAATAATCAACGATAAGGTTTTTTTTTTTTTTTATTAGCTTTTTGTTATACAATAATAGCTCGACAATTAAGGCATGGCGGTTATACAAAATTCAAAGTTACAATATATAATGTTTTAGATGTGGAAGCCAGCTTCCTGTATAAAGGCTATAATTAGAGAAATGACCACTGCAGAGTGAGAATTAAGAATATAATAAAGGTCTGGCGAGGTATCAAAGGCTACAAGGGACCTAGACAAACCAGCGCGTTTTGCTTGCAGGGAAGGACAATCAAAAAGAATGTGGGATAAATCACATAAACTCTCAGTCGGATGTAATATGCAGAGAGGAGAGTCGTTCAAGTCCAATTTATAGGCATGGGCAGGTAAGAGTGTGTGGCCTGAACGTAGACGATTGAATTGAACAATGATTGATCTGGATAATTGGAGCTAACGATAAGGTTTAAACGCTGAAATCGTTTGCACTCATGTCTCTCGCCCAATGCAATATTATTTCATGGAAAAAATACGAAAAAATATATCGCCCGCGATCTCGCATTTACATCTTTAGCGTTATAAAGTTTTGCCGGCAGATGGCAGCTTTAAGCTCGCCAATCGCGAGAACTTTCCGAGTACCGTATAGAGGTACCAGATGGCGTCGTACGGTTTTTATATTTACATAATATGTGCGCGTACGAGTGCGCCATTCCGATTTCGCGATCTAGCGGCAAAAGTGTTCGAAAAAGCTGCGACGAGTATAATGTTGTAGGTAATACTGGTGATATGATGTAGAGCGAGCTAAAATTATCGAAACACCGCAGCATTTCGAGTATCACAAAATCGATAAAAAATATTGTGAAAGTGTCCACGATGGCACGTTTTGCTGTTCACAGACCTACACGCGGTACGAATTGAATTCGAATTGTTAATAATATTATGAATGAAACGTTGAGTTAGAATATTTGATTTCAACGCACAAATACTCGTATTGCAAATGATAAGAGCTCACTGCAACAACAAGGCAAGTCCAATTTTAAAAATATTTCAGCAGAAGAAAACATAGTTATAGCAAATAGGAAAGTCAAAAAAAATAATGCGTTTTTCATAACGTATTTATGACGTGAATGGTACGCAAACTGTTGTGTCACATTATCGTGTCTTATTATTTTATTTCTCTAGTCCGTATATACATTCTTAAAGTTTGAAAAACACTGATTGACTTCTTGCTCGTATTATTTGAACACATTTTCTACTATTTACTTATTTTTCAAGTTAAAACAATAATAATATATTGAACTGCATCGACCACAATATGCTGGATGGATAATGTTGATTGTCAACAATAGTAATATTTAAGTTGAATAATGTTTTGTTTTGATTTTAATAGCGTGAACTAGAGAACGGTTCATGTACATTATTTTGGCATGGACTTGATAATAATAATGGATAAGTATAATAATAATGTTGATTTATAGATCCAACGTTGTTTTCCAAGTTTGATTTCAACGTACAAAAATAACAAAAATATACGTCACATTATAAATATTATACTAGCTAACCCGCAGACGTTGTAGTTCTGTCTAAATGTCAACAAATTAATACCCGGACAGAGGAATATATTTTATTACAGCAGAAAAAATCCTTTGCCACTTCACGTTAACTTACATACGGAATGGTTCCAATTATACTCTTGCATACAGAGTGTTGAAGAGTAAAATGTATTTATAGTCGAACATTAAACCATAATATAGTGCAGTTGTCATCAGAACTCTATATGTACGCCAAATTCCAGAAAATCTACGCGTATGGGGTCACGAGTTTATTGAAAAAGCACTTTTTCGGAATCGACCAATATTTCTTTGCATAAAACCCTCACTGATACAACCATTTAAAAATAAAAGCCAGGTGCATCCGTTCTCAGCATTTAATTTTTATAAATACAGAAAATAAGTGTTCGTCGGGTAAAAGTGTAAACCTATTATTGACTGATGTGAAATAAATAACACAGAGTACTTCTCTCGAAAACGTCTCTTGGCTTGCACGGGTAAACGAGTTCTAACAATACAACTATACGGTAACTATATTACAATATTATGCAACCACATGCATTGTACCGGACTGAAACTAAACTATAAGCCGTAGTCGGTTTCTAAGACCGTGTGAATAAAATAAAAACGAAAATTATTTTGGAATCTATTTATTTTTATAAATATCAATACAATATTACCTTTAAATTGTTATATATACATTATATGTATAACAGTAGAGTGTACGTATTTTATGTATTTTTTTTTGTTTGTGTTCTACGAATATTGCATTTTCGAAATAGATTTTATAACAAAACTTTGACTCTACAACATATAAATGACAAAGAGATAAATAAGGAAAAAAATGTCGATAATAACGTGCGTTTTAATTTATATTTACCAAACGAGAGAGAAAGATAGAGACAGTTTCTTACTTCAGATATTATACGGAAACAACTTCAGACGTCAGATGTATAATAATGCATATTATTTTCAGCTACGGAGCATCGAGCGTGCGACGCTGTCGAGAGTGTTCTGTGAATCGTATACGGGGATGAATAAAAAATGTCCTGGTAAAGCGTCACGAAGTATTGCGATTACCATTAACGCGATTAAAGAAGAAAGTTTTCCCGCATGACGCAGGTGTATAGTTGCACTCGGCCCGTAAACCGTGCACCGAGTGTAAAATTAAAACGAACGAGGCATTCTACTCTCAAGCCGTTTCAGATTAAGTTTTAATGCTCGTTACAACCCGTAGGCGACTGCAGTGGATATGCCAACCGTGTCGTTGCGAACATTCAAATTGCTCTGAAGCCGTCGAATATTCGGTCCCGTTTTCCGTTCGACTGGCGGCCGATAACGGAAAATAGACCAAAACAATAACGAAGTATACAGTGACGTTTCTCGGTGACGCCGTGCGTTTCACTGCACGCTGCACTGCGGTTAAATTTTAACAGTCCTGTACGCTTTACGCTGAAACCCGAAGAACGGCTAAAATAACCGTCATGTACGCCCTCGTGCTAACGTCGCAAAGCGGGAAAAGACTACCCACGACAGCGGAATAATTTTAACGAGTTGTTACTGTATACAGTTGATCTCGGGAACTCGTTGAGTCTTATAGTTAGATCTCGTTGTTTTTCAGGTAGTACACTAGTTGGGTCCCAAGATTTCACAAGTACTCTTATAGTTGGGTCTAAAATATTTCCCTTCTAATTTTTACACGAGTCTAAATATTTCTAAGTTTTTTTGTATTCTATAAGAAAATTAACAATATATTTGCAACATGCACAACAAGATAATATTATACAATATTTACAATATACGGTTAATATCTCAGATAAGGCGAGCCACCTGTTGATGGAACCCTCTGTGACAAGAAATTATAAATTTACTTGAGGGTTTTTTGTTGTATTTGATTATTTTGACACCATTGTCGGTTTATTCGACTGATAAGAATGGGATACTTAAAATTTAAGTGAAAGAGCTTTTACAAATTAAAATCTATTAATTGTACCAATCAATTTATCCATGTTTTTTTCTTCTACAAAATTATCATCATTTTGTACTGCCCATTTCTTATTGCTATGTGATACCTAATAGATTTGAACAATTTTTAAGACTTAAATAAAAATTTACATGTTAGGTTTTGCTGAATGAAGTTTTGAAATTATGAATAGAAGGCATTCGTCGTTCTCTCTTTTGATTGTTTGATGTCCGAGTTAATATAATAAGCTTTTATAGTATTATCAGTTAATTCTCGTATTCGTTTATTATTTGGTTGAATAGAAATTTGAACATTAGATCTTCTATAAAACTTGTTCCAACATTAAGAATGGCATCTATAAAAAAATTTCAACTTTTTACCTAGTTTATAATTTTGTTTATATACATTAGGATAAGTCGTAAGGTTTGTAATTTTCCGCACAAACTTTGTGCAATATTAGACTCACAACCCTAATGTTACAGGTTCTACAGCAGAACCTACCTCGCCTTGCAAGTATGTTAACGTTTTTACAGTCGGACCTAACTAGTATCTTATTTTAATCATAAATGTTATAAGGCCACACTCGAATACTCTCGTTTCAAAAGAATACGACTTTCGTTCAAATTACCGGTGTTCTATAACAGTCAACGCAAATCTGTTTTACAATATAATAATAATAAAAATAATAATACACATGGATATGTGTAAAACGCGTTTCCTGGAAACAGATATAACCAAAATCACTGCACGCAGTTACTGCTCGAAGTTCTAACCACCATCATAGTAAAAAACTTTAACTGTTGTATTCTATAAAATAATATTCGCACTGTACCTACCGTCTACTCCGTATCAATGTGTAATATTATAGGTATACCGCTGGGTGTCCAACGAAGATAATATTGTAATACTTCATTTTTATTGAAATTTTTTAGACATTCGGGGATATAGAGACAATAAATTACCTATTCTTGCTTTAAACTATAAATATAATTTATAGCTCTATGATTTGGAAAAGAATAAAGTATCAAACGTAATAGGGTTTTTAGACTATATCTTATATTATCGTATTCCGATTTCAAAACACTATCGGTTAAACATAATACACTTTTTAATACAATACACTTTTTACTAAACTAAAAAACATAATAAATATTATGATATTGATGAAGATCAAAAGTTGAAATGCCCAAATGTTCATAAGAACAAAAAAAGTTCTATTAAATTTTCAAAAATAACAAAAAAAAAGTGATTTTTTGAATTGATTGTGGAAACATAAACATTTCATAAAAATACAAACATCGGTGGTCGTTGCATAACCGTGTGTCATGTGAACAAATAAAATAATACGATTTATGTTATCTCAGGAAATATACGTATAGTGCGTAATGGGTTTCGTGGGATACTCTGTTTACTGCATTCGTCATGTCCAAAATCTCACATCGACCGGTGTGTACAACTGCATGTATACTGCACCCGAGCGTTCACTTTTCGTTCTCGAGTGTATTTGTACGATGTTTCGATAAATCAGACGATAATTTATATTGTCCTCCGGACGTGGCGCTGTATCATCCGAAAAATCGTTTCCATGCTCGTATTACGGCGAACGCGCGCTCAGAACATATTTCTAGAAATAATAATACTATGTTCGTTTCTTCAAGAAAATCTCGCGTACGTATTTCATATAATAAGTGTACCGCTGACCTTTCCGAGCGAAGTGGTGATTTACTGTCAACATCAATGTTGACAAACACTGTTGAACGTCTGCAAACAATTGATAAATAATTTCTATCGTTTCAACAAATGTACGCTGCATGAACGTTATAGTAAATAAATTATATAATGTTATACTCTAGATAATTAGATTTTCAAGCAGTTGACTCTACCAATATTAAAATACGGCTGCCGTCTCTTTCGATTTGTTTGAATATTACATTTTATTTATTGGATTTTTATTTCCATTGAACTTTAAATATCAAAACGACGCTGTAACGTCATCAGTTTAAGAACCTGTGCAGTGGCAGATTGAAGGAAAATTGGATTTCCTAATAGGAATTTTTAAAACCCGCAGAATTTGAATATTACAAAAAGTTATATGTGTCTTACTATTTATTTTATTTTTTATTTTTTTTGTATTTATATCAATGATTTATTTTATTTCATTATGTCAGCATAGGCATCGTCCGACTTTCCCGAGCCTGTGAATGAATTACTACTTTACGTACAATGTTTCAATTACTGTTCTGAATTTTAAATAAGGTATCAACCACACGCGGTTCCATAGATAATTATAATATAGCACCAACAGTATTTTGTCGCATTTAATTATTGTTGTTGTTTTAAGAAGTTTTATAAAATATTAAATAATACGTATACGACTTGAACTTTTGATAAATAATATATTGATTTACTTAAAACATGTTAAAGAAAAGAAAAATATTTCTCACGAACTAATACAAGTATTAGCTTAGGAAATTATATCACTACAGTTGTAATGATAACTCAAACAAGATTATATTCGTACTATAAACACTGATAACAACAATTAAGATAAATTGTGTATATGTTTTGTCTGTTCCGATTTATAAATGCTTTATACTACCGTAGTGTTACGACCGTAGCAGTACTATGTTGCATAAACAACATTTACGATGGTTTTCCGAATGGAGTAATTAAATACGAGTAAATGAAGCATATTAGGAGCAATCCGAATCCAAGCGAAATATCCGCGCAATGTGACATCTCCGTCGAAACAAGAAAAGAAAAAAGCTATTAGGGCACGAAATCGCATCGAGATTTCAAGTAGACTATTATACGATGAGCAAGCCGGATTTTACGTCGTTCTTATTCTGTAATCAAATAGTTTGTTTTAAGTTTACAGATTCGAATTGCACTCTTTATAAAACCGAAATAAAGTTTCTTTATATAAGACGGTTTCAAATTTTTGAAATAAATTGTTATTTTGAACATAATGTAATTATACCATCTTTTATTATTATTTTTTTTTAACAAATAAAAACTGTGCAAGCACGCTTAGTATGACATGCTTAAGAAAATAAATTCGTTGTTGTGGAAACGGTTTTTTTTTTTTTTGTTTTTAAATCGAAAATGAAATAGTTATACTACACAAGCGTATGCAATTCATAACAATGCGACATTATTATGTGCAAATGTGCAATGTGTATTCGATGTGTAAGTTGATACACAATAAAAAAAAGTTACACTTCAAGGGCCTATGTGTACTAAGAAACGCGACGGTAATCAGGACACAACGAATATATTAAGTGTTGGAATAGTAGAAAAATAATTAAATTAAAACGGTGAAAAAGGGAGACGAACAATTTTTTAAATGTGAAAAATAATATCGAATGAACTGAGCAGCTGATCACTGCGTATATTGTATGTCAGAAGTTCCCAGAGTGGTATGTATCGACTACCAGGAGTCGGCTATAATTGTTAGGGGTCTATAACACTGAGAAAAAAATTGGGGGTACATGCTACGTAAATAGGGGTGGTCTACAAGAGTTTTACTGCAGTAAAAATAATGAGTACTGGCGTTTTACGGAGAACGTGTGTCGTGTGTGTGACGAGACTTCAGAGAGACATTCAATATTAGTTATTATATATCGTTGATTATCTGAAGAAAGTTTTTTACCCGACGTCATATACCTATCTGCAGAGAGGGTCTCCCGCTAGATGAGCACACGTATGGCAAACACTCTGCGTCACTGCAACATCAGATTCGATAGCTATCGATTACCATACCATGCACACGATTAAGGATATAAACCGTTGCTTCGAAATCTCATTGGTCAAGTTTCGGCGGTATGTGGGGGGGAGGGATGATGGAAACCTTCTTTAAATATTATCGTCAATTCGTATACCGATTGATAAGCTGATTACAGGATCATTATACGTACTGGCTTAATATTGAAAAGCTGGTTGTAATACGCCATGAGCTGTGCCTGCTTCATAGTAGTTGGAGTCGTCACCGTCGAGTGTGCATGACGCATCAGATGTGTTGTGTTGTACGTTATCTGAGATTTATATACGCGACCGATTTTTAAATTTGAACTGACTTAACTTGAAGCGATTGTGAATGCTCGCACGCTCCGGCGAATATGACACTAAATATACGTAGTGGATTATAAAAAATGGTGTTTTTCTCAATTATTCGGGAAAAGAACCCCCTTGAAGTACCAACTGGACACCGTTTCCTATCAATAACCTCTCAGGGTCGTGATATTTGAAGCATCCTTCTGGTCGAAATCGTGCTAAACATACACACAAACTAACACATATCATGATGAATCCAACACATTATTCTCGTTTTACTCACAATCTAAGACAGTTTAACGATGGAAATAATAAAATATTAACTTTATGAGCACTAAATGACGTCATATTCAATCAAATAAAAATTATGCTTCAAACTACATTTACTGTGTGTGGTGCATATTATTTTTGTATAGTCCGTTCTGAACAACTATTGCGTAAAAAAAATTAAAAAATATTCTTTGTACTGTTTAGCTGTCGGATTTTAAATTCGAATTTCAAATTGAACGTAATAAAAAATTGCAGGAAAAAATAACAATTAACAGTCTTACGCTTTGGAAATAAAGTAAATGTTCACGGAGGTTGAAATAAAAAGTAAAATATTATGCTGCAGTAGTTCAGTATTCTACTACTATACATTAGTTGGTAATACTCAACGAATCGTCATTATCAAGCCTGTTTGAGGCATATAATTATAATAACTAAACGTACTAAATATTACGGTTTTGACTGTCTTTGAAGGTTCGCAGTTCGGTGGCCGTTCGTGTAATTTCTTCGGACATGACTGGAAAATTCCAAAAACTCCTATACTTGCAAGTACGTCTGAAGTGACTTTCCTGAAAAAAAAATAAAAATATTGAAAAACTTTATTAAAATAAAACATCTATAAAAAACATCTATTAAAACTAAACATCATCTCCCCTCCCCTGCCGGGAGTTGGAACTAGAAGCTCTTAAACACACCGTTACAAACACATAGTTATTTTTGTTACTTTTTTCCCCATCTGTGTCTATAATATCCAATTTATAGAAGGATCTTGTGAAACTTTTATAACACTCGCCGCTTTCCCGAAAAAGTGTTAACGTGTATACAAAAAAAAAAAACAAAACCACTTCTATATAACAAGCAATAGCTGGTTCTGGTTAAGTATTTATAAAACCCTTTAGTTCGGATAAAAAATGAATAATAATTTCCCAATTGCACGACAATAATGAATATTTCATCAATCATTCAATTATGCTAATCGGTTAGAGCCAACCTTTTTTTTTCAACAAGTGAGCTACATTCGACATAATAAGTTTGTGGCGATCGAAACCCTTTTATTAAAATTACTATTTATATAAGTGCTGTATATTATAAGAAAATATTATGACATTGTTAAACATAATTCAAAAATAAAATTCATTAGAGATATTGTTATAATAATTCATTATAGTATAAATTATGTCTTATTTTATTGTTGATCTGGGGTTGGTGACCTCTTTGGGTTAAGTGTTACGCATAAAATTTATTCGTAGTACATTTGGTTTTTTTTTATTCTCTTTTAAGTTTTACAGTTTTATTCATTGGTTTCAAAAAAAATAAAATAAAATAAAGGCTTCCGTTCGGAACAATGATATAGTGATATTTAACTAAAAACAAAATTACATTTAAAACGACATTGCGCTGCGTTCGTATTGACGCAAAAAAATAAATATATATGAACTAAATTCCAACTTTTTTTATTAATATTACATCAATCGTATAGTTAGTGTATAACAAACTTAAATTGAAATTGTTTAAAAAGTGCCTTTAAAAATACAAACTTGAACTGACAACATTTGGATTGAAAACGTAAAACAAAAATAATTGAACACCTAAAAGTTTTTTGAACTCAATTCGTATATTGCCAATCATGTAAAAGTTTTAACAACCAATACTTATATATTGTGTTATATACATATATATATATATATATTGATATTATACTTCCTGAGACGGAATCGGATACGATTGTAATTATAGATACTAGAGTTTTGAACATTAGTTTTTTTTTTTTAGGCGACTCTTATACATCATTAATCTATAGACTATAAACGATATTACAGTTGTTTAATATTACGCGTATGCGGTTTTTTGTGGTTTAACAAAGCGCGTAGAACGTCTGAACGTGCAGTCATTTATTCCCCCCTATGAAATCGTATTCGTCGACTGCTTGTCCCGGGCATCCTCCACCACCTAAAGCTTTCAAAAAATAACCCGGGCGATCGTTTATACTACGTTAGTCGTTGCTATCAGTTTGTACCATAATATCATCGTTTTCTTCTACGTATGGAAAAAAAAATAATTTTCGATAACTCGAGATGGGGTGGCTGGCTGTCCCTGGCACTACTACCCTCGAAATTTCGTAACTTTTTAGCCCATGGGATACAAACTATGAAAATTATGGTACGATCAGAGGCATTAACGTAGTACGAAATAGCTCCTCGGGTTCTTTCGTGAAAGCTTGTGGTTGAGGTTGTCGGCACGTCTCTGGTACGCCCACGGTAAGAAAACTCATGATCTTTTAGTTTTTAGCGTACAAGCAATGGGAATCACGGTTCTATAACATTGAACAAATGATCGCCCCGGGCTCTTTTCAAAAATCTTCGGGCGTGCGTGCCAGTTCGCACACCTGTATTCGTCCCAATTATAGTACTTCATATTTTATACTTAACGCGCTTTTACGTACACCGTTGAAATTTTTCAGGTTTGAATTATTTAACGTGTGCGCACGTCTAACACAAATTTGTTTACCTGTTGGTACGAAAAGACTTAACAAATGTTTATTTATTTATTTTTTCGTTTTGTTTCAGGTGAGTGCATTATCCACGATTTTAAGCCGGGAATTCCACCTATTGCGGCTTGCCTAAAATAATTAACGTATTCCGTTTTCACATACCGTATAGTAATATTGTAGTCGGCATGGATATTGTTTAATTATTTTTTTGTTTACACTCGCGATATTATAAAACAATATTATTATTCTACGCTCAGAGCGGCTGGGCTTAAAAAAAAAAAATAATAATAATAATAATTTTAATCGCGTGTACGCACACGCGTACTATTGTGCAGTTCTTGAGAATTCCGAACGGAAACCGTTTTATCATATTATTATTTTTTACCGTCATAACGGTGGCACGTTGCTTTTAGTCCCATCCGAACGAAGTTTGGCGGATCGTCGAGAAAAAAGATAATCAGGTTTGTCGTCTGCTTCATGGCTTGTTTTTTTTTTTTTTTTATTCATTTTTTATTTTCAACTGCGCGGTTAAACGCAACACTATAATAAACGTTGTTGGCTATAAAACGCAACTACGTTGTATACGGTGGTAACCCCGCCATAACGCGGTATTCGGTATCGCGGTTAAAAGACAGAAATAAGAAAGACCCTGTTTCGTACACGAGCGAACATTATAATATATACTATTTTCGTAAGACGATAGAATCGCAGACACTACGACGTCACGGTGCGCGATGTTGTTGAAGTCTTATAAATTATTCCTATGCGCGTAGCCTCATAAGCATAATAATATATTATATTGCACGCGCATGAACAACCGAACGGCGCTTTTAATTATCGCGCGCGTACACGACCCGGTCCGCACGGAAGAGTAGTACCACATGTACATTTTATAAAAACATAAGAAGTGATGGGATAGAACCGGATTTGCCGAAATTTGAAAAACTCTTGAATCCTATTTCTTCTCCAGACCAGGATTTCGAAACTTTGAATCAGGATTATTTTACGCATTATTAGTGCATCGATTGTTGGTTATCATCAAGTCATAATAACTTCAATAGGTATTATATTTACGTTTAAAACTCCCCCCTCCCGTCACACATCACGAACGAATTATGTTTACGCCACTGATAAGCTTGATCAGGAAACGATCATATTATGCGTTATTTTGTAACAGTACAAAAATAGCTATACGTAGCGTAACATGTATGTTGAACAGATGGTAAATTATGCATAATGCATATCATCAACAATCAAAACTTTCAAAAAAGTTCAATACATTTTCGATCATTTTTGATCGATTTCTTTTGTTTTTTTTTTCAAGTTATTTTTGTGACGTTGTTCTTTAGGGTGTTGGACTTTTTTTTCTACCGCTCTTTTCCTAACCTTGGTAATGCGCAATCAAGCAATTTACAATTTTAAATCCATTTGCGTTTTCGTTCCATGCATTTCACGTGCATTTGTGCGGTAACACATTTTTTAAACAGTGCCCCACGTAAAACCATCATAACGTTATCCTTTATTTCTTTATGCGCTCGTATCCGTCCACGCGAACTAGAACAAACTATACCTTCGTCGGGCTCGGGGCATCGTAACAACCGCGGTATGTGTACGAGATGATAAAATGGTGAACACAATTTACGGCACATAAATTTTTTGATATTCGATATACGTCGTAACGACGGGCGCGCGCGCGTATACTTCTTTACGACGGTGATATAATATGTAAATGTGAACGATGTTTTTATTAGTCTAACAATGATATCGTTTATATTATTACAACATATATCGTAAATTTTAAAAGATTTTTATGTATTCGTACCGATGTAAAACCGTATTATAGCTATTGTACTACTATGTATGCATCATACATTTATGGTATACATAAAAATATTATTACGTATACGTGTAATATTATGGGATAGGTACTCGTTTTCTAGTTGAAACCTTTGTGTACAGAGTGATTTTTTTACCAGGTTCACTCCCTTTTTTGGCTGTAAAATTGCTCAAATTTGGAGTTGATATCTTATAAAGGTTTAGAATACATATAGCTATTATGGTAACTTGAAAAATAAAAAATAAAAAATCCGTATATACACATTTTTACGGCCAAAAAATGGAACGAGCAAGGGGGTTATAATATCACCATGTTTATATTATATGGTTCGCGCACGCGGATCGCTTTGTATTAAGTTTTACAACACTAGGTTTTTGAGTGGATTATAGAAAAAGGTTGAGACGACGTATTCGAGAAAGTTCAAAAAAAAAAATTCAGGGTGTGCCACTTTTTCTTAGCACTATAATTACTCCGTTATCACTTCGTGACATTGTTAATATAATGAAATTCTGTTTTATTTTTTTATAACACATGTGGTTAACGATTACATAAATTATTCAAAAAATGTTTTACTTAAACATTTATAATGATTTGCAAAAAAATATATTAATTAACGTGGTCATGATATAATTATAAATTTATAATTAACATAGTTTGATTATCTCTTTTAGCTAGGGGCGCAACGAGTAAATATTCATTGGACGCCTCGTACGAATATCTCTATGTAGATCATCGTATGATAAGGTAGAAACATAAAATAAAACAATCCTATTAGTATCTAGGAACGTTTTAATAAATAGATTTTGAGACTTGCGTACCGCTTACACTGTCTAAGTACCAGCAATAGCGTTATTATTGCGTATGTTTTCATCAATTATTGAATAGTGCGAGTTCTCTTATACGGCGTCAAAGGTTATAAAACAAAGGCCTCACCCGTTCCTATTTCGGTATCTGGTAATTTAATTTCGATGGGAGAAGTGTGGGTTGTAGTGTTAAAGTCGTTGTCGAAAAAATTGCTATTCTATTAGAAACACGTACTTGCGATACAGGAGGTAAATCAAAATGTTAATTACATGTAGTATATTGACGATAGAGCAAAGCTTCGTGGTGGATCGGTACAAACATCATTTCGATGTGGAAACGTTTAGAACTCAGGGATCCTTTCAGCTAAGTAATTCGGTTGATAACGGGCACGATGTGACGGATCCCTTTCGAAATACCTTAACTCGCAGTCATTAATCATTAAAACGCGAAATCCACGGACTTAGGTGGCGTGCAGTAGTCCGGTCCAAATGTAAATCTCACTCGGATGATCAAACGCGATACGAATAAACATTAAATGGTTAACGATTCTGACGCCGTCACGCAGTGTACACTTGGTGTAGGTGCATCACGTCGATCGGCCGACGAGCCCCGAGACGTGATCTTATATCCATACGATTATGGTTCATAACGCAATAGAAATGAAAAAAAGAACGGTGATTAACTAAACATTTTTCAGTTTCAAACCGAATCATGGATATGTTTATGCCGGTTACCATGGTTACTTAGTAACTTTAAACATGTTTTATTTACGATATCGGATGCTCAGTGGTAACGAAAAATCAGTCAGAAAAATAATCGGTTGTACCCGGAGCAAAAAAATATCCTTGGTAAAAAAAAAAAAAAGCTATTGGAATAAAATGTATAATAATCTGTACAAATAAGTTTGGACATCCCACTTTCTGAGGGTGCCTAATTGCCGGATTTTAATCATAATGCACACAATTTTTAACAAACCATAATTCTACGTGAATTTTAAAGAAGAATTTGGTAACTGATATGATATGATTACATGCATAGAGACCTAAATAAACGAAATATCTGCATTTATAAGTAAAATGATTTGTATTTAAGTATACGTTTATTAACATTGGCTGAGTATAAATCTCTATATTACTTAAATCTTGATATTTTTTTCAATTCTGGCATGTATTTATAAATTAAATGATCAACATATATATAACAATAATATACCTTAAACGGATGAAACAATTATTGATATAAATATTGATCAAGTCTCACGTGAAACTAATGAACTATGTTATTATATTCCATTCTAAAGTCTAGCATCCTTAAGAAAATTAATTTACGTTCCCCATACAATAATTTTTTATTGTACCGTTCAATAATTTCTTTTTTCTCAAACACTTTATCCAGGTCTATTTTTGTACTGTCTTTCACACTTATTCGTATTACGTAATCTTACTCTAGTTATAAACATGTACCATTTGGAGTGGAATCAAATATTGGACGATAATAATCATTATGTACCGCATTGTAGGCACATTGGCGTTTAAATAATTGAAAAATAAAAACAAAACAAGAACCTTGTATAATATGCTTGATATATTGTTTAGTACGGTTATTATCTTCCTAATATTAACTATATCGTTCACTCCCGTAGCCGTGTCTTGCAAATACCATGTTTCGAAGCCGGCGGAAATCGACTCGTAGATCGACGAAATTTAAACTATTAGCTGAGACGAATGCACAAGCTAATATTATTATAATATAGGCGAAACCATCCGACCATAATATGAGTCCGGGCGTTTTGAACGAGACACTGCAGACCGGTCACGAAGATCGTAGGTCATCGACGGACGCCCGTTGCACTGTCGTCGATTTGTATATTTTTAAACGACCGAATTTTAGTCTTACAACACGTCGCCGTCGTGTACTCCCGTCAAACGTAATTTTGCTGAAAACATGTTTCAACGAGCGCGCGCAAAATAATCGTGGCGGCCGTCGGCGGAGTAAAAATAACGCGGCGTGTCTAAAATGGGCACCGTTGACGTTTTGTACATTCGATTTGATTTCGCCTCCTCCGTCTCTCGCGGACGCGCTGTCGTCCAGTTGCGTGTGACGCGAATATTAAATTTACACATTTTAATAATACTCGCCCACGCCGAAAAAGTTCTTAGCCGTGTACAATAAGCATATCGTTCGTACACACATCGGATGGTCGACGGTATTTAAATTGTTCGACCGACGATTAAATCATCTCTCCGAGATAACGCTGCGCGGTAGTCTGCCAAGTTAGCTCCCATACGTAAACCTCGTACAATGAATTCGTAACGAGGGGACCACTTTATTCCGTGACCGCAAACAGACTTATGAACCCTTGACGTTCGCCTAGATATTAGTGAACAGTCGTTATTAGTAATTTTGCACCGCGTACACGGACAGGAATATAATGTTTACATACGTCTTATGTGCGCATATGAAATATAAACTGCGAACCTCAATGATCGTAAACAGTTCTACGTTAAACTTAATTGTTAACAACAATAAAACTGTCGTCGTGGTACTATCGTGTGACGCGCAGTACGCGGGCACCGGTCGCGTTAAACGTTTAAAAGTGCAAATTTCGCATCGGTAAAACGTCAATGATGAGTTTCACTCCAGAGGGCTGGATGTGTATTATCTTAAAAAAATAAAGTACCGTGATACACCCGCGCTCGTTGTACACGAACAATAATATTATTGTTTGTTTTGTGCTAAGCGCCGCCGCGGGTTAGTGACGACACGATACCTACCTAACGGTCCTGACGCATTTTCCACGTCCCGTTGGTATTCATACGGGGGTCGGTAAGTTCCGACGCAAAAAAAAAATTTATACCGGTACTTAAGTTTGGACGGGAACGAAATACGACTGTGAAGTTTCCTACTCGGTGAAATTAAATGTAATTAATTTAAAAATTACACGATATTATCGTGCGAAGTGTACGATTTAATTATGATCACTATTTTATACGCTTATAAATTATAATATAGGTGCTGCACGTTCAGTGTACACGTTCTGTACTCGATATGTTTTATTATCTTTGATGAAACAATGAAAACAAACAAACCTTAACCGTGTACAGCCGTACAGGGACCTATAATATACATTTGATTTGTCAGTCCCAAGTCTGAATAAAGTGTACAGGCAATATTCGTATTCGCAAGAATTTCTATACGTGCAGAAATATACGTAATACATTAGATGTACATATTTCGTGTCGGAACTTATACTTACCGGTGTATTTTTTTTCGTGTCGGAAATTAAGTACCGATAGTTGTTTTTATCTGCCTCAGCTCTTATGAAAACTTATACATTCGCCTGTTGTAAACGACGACGCGTCTATGACTATAATTTAATGAGTTTTGGTCTCGCGATGACGCGTTTCTATCCGAACCAGGCGACTGCGCCGGTAATCGTTGTACAACAATTTTTTATCTTCAACCGGGAACGACAGCCGAACATTCCATGCCGTATAAGTCGCATGCGGATCAGGGTGTGCAGCGAGTATTGCTCATGCGCTCGCGTTGTAGAAAACGATATTTTACATTGTTTTAATAATAAATACCATCGTATTAGTACCTCAAACTGAGAACACAGCGACCGCGTACATGGAGGCAACGGTGATAAGCTCGGTAGAATGTCGGTGATTCGAAATTCAGGAGAGACCTAAGTTCAATTTGGACGTAAGGGAGTTATAGATTTGGCGAGAATCCAAACTGTCGAGGTAAAAAATGAAATAATTCCTGTTTAAGAGAGTATTCAATACATTCGTATGGCTCGTAAATAGTGGTTATTCAATTGCTATTTATAGCATGCACAATATAGGAACATACTCGTATAGCATACACATATTATGTATTACTTTTACACGGATTTTATTAAAAAAAGTTATTGTATTTGGAGGTACAATGCTAGCATTCGTATGAAGAATTTTGTTTCGTTGGTACCTGCTGATCTTCCGGATGATATTCGGTTTTCCAGTAGGACGGTCACGGACTTCAGTACAATAACGGAATGCCGATGAGTAAATAAACCAGAGACAAAATCGTTATTAACTCGGAACACTATCATACACTGATCGTAAGACAAGAAAGAAAAATCTCTGCACGTGATTTACAAAAATTACAAACGGAACAGGTCAGTGTGGTACGATGGTACGCGATGCTTGAGAATGTTCCTTGAATAAACACGCAAGGCGATTCGTATTCTTCGAGGACACAATGCATCCTATATTATACCGTCTGCTCCATTGTCTTCAATAACAGACGTTAGTCGTCGAAGATGAGGCACGAAAACCGGGAATATAGGATAAATATCGAACAATATATATTACATTCGAGCGTGTACTGGACGACAATAGGATATTGTACAGGGTAATTTTGCTCACCACTTTTATGGCCGTTAAACTGCTTAAATGTGTGTTCCTAACTCGAAAACAGCCCTTTTCACTGCAGTATTTCATCGAGGTGATTATTCCGTGTATTTTGATCCATCAAAACGGTAGGGGGTGTCGAATCCGGCTGATGCTCACGGTATGAATACGAGTCGTTAAAAAAGTATTTTTTTTAAATCGTCGTGCACGCATAATTCCGTATTATCCAACGGGTACTGCGATATAGTACCGTTTTTCTTCTCAAATCGATCTCGGGCATTGCGCGGCGCACGCCGTGGCGTTATATAATAATAATACATTACAATAATTTCACAGTTTCATATCGATATCGAGGGTTATGACTATATTATAGTGCTGCGCCACCTTGTCGCGACAGTAAAAACGGTCACATTCGGTCGCACACCCGTACGCATAATGAATTATGCGAGCTTGTAATGATATTATATATTATTGCGTCACACATTGTGTCTGTGGACTCCGGGCTGACTGTGTAACGGTGGTGACGGGGTGACGAGGAGACGAAGCGACGGATCGAAGAAAGAAACCCTTACCGTCGACGCACGCCGGACCCGAGTGCGAAATGTACACACTATGCGCGCAAAATCTTAAAACGTACGGCTTTTATTCAATTTTATTTTTCGATTCGCAGTAAAACAACTATATTCAATTATACGCACACGTCGTACACCGTTTTATTCGATTATTGAACTAATCCGAAAGCATTAAACTGTAAACGAATTCCTATTTCCGCCGTGCTAACTCGACATTATACTATATGTCTAGTGTTCGAATTAAATACGATTGAAACAAGGATATAAGTTGTTTTATTCTCATTGAACGTCTCGCAACTTGTTTCACACTCCGGTCAGAACGAGTGTGCAGAAATAAAACGAAAATAAAGCCTCGAGCCATTAGACAATTAATTATTATTATAATACAGAACTAATCAATTACAAATCATCAATCACCGAGATGGTCGTATGTATGGACAACGGTTTCGACGGAGAAGAGAGAAATGCGATTTTGAGACAATTGTATTTAATATGTTATAATAACGCATTTAGTCTTTTGAAAATCAAACACCAAAAGACCATAATACGAGCAACGACAATATATACAATGTCAACCGTTTACAATGACTCCGGTTTACAGTGACAAACCAGTTTAAATGACTTGTAATTTGAGGTCCCGGCAAAACTTCTATATTGTATTGTACTAATTTTTGGTTATTTTATAAAAATGTTTTATCTTTAACGACTGAATGTCATTTATCGAAAATTACATAACAAAAAAGCACAAATTTCTGTTAATACGATGTGTACATTTAATTTTAAAACTCACTTATACAGTTATAATTCATAAATACTTTTTATTAATTTTTACACACTACGTACAAATATACTACATACAACAAATAATGTTTATATATATGGCTGCTTTAAATTACAATTTGATTATAATGACCATCTTTCATTATGACCAATTTTCACGGGTCCCTTGAAAGTCATTATAAACGGTTTCTACTGTTTAAATGTTTTACCCGCGGTTTATGTTCTTAACTGCTCGCAAGCGTAGGTACACATAATGCGAATGCCAAAGTTAAATCAATTTTCCGTAACTTTGTTAACGTTTCCGTGTTACATTTCTGTTTATCTTTCACTCGTGTACATTCAACAAAACCAACGACGACCCGCGGCGAGAACTAAAAAAACTACGGGAAAACGTTTGGCTCAGAGGTACGTCGTCGTCGTCGTCGTCGTCATTGATGTTCGCTTCATTTCGGCATTTTAAGCCGGAAAACAATACGCAAACGTTTCAGAAATCAATATTGTAGCGCAGAAAAAGTCCACCGTTTTCGTAAAAATGCTGTACGATATTCGGGCCAACTAATTCTCTTTCGATTCGTCGATAATCCGCCGTATTTTCGTATAGGTACTACACGCCATACGGCGCGTTGTGTGTAATATACAGGGTGCACAGTTATTTTGAGCATTCACCACCAAGTAAAAAACTCATTAGCAGTAGTTAACATTAATAGTAATAATTCATCTAAATCAGTGGTTTCCAACCTTTTTTTTCCACGCCCCTTTTGTAGATTTTCGAAACTCTCGACCCCCCCCCCTTCTATAACATGAAAAATATAACACTTTTTTGTGTACTTTACAAAGAAATTATAAAATATCCGAAATTAATTCAATTTTATTGATGATAATAATTATAAAATATAAATCATAGTAAAATACGAGTAGTAAGTATTATAATATTATAATGAAATTTACAATTTATTAATGTGAAGGCTGGCAACACTTTTCTTTATACAATTTTTTTATGTCTGGCTCAATGTTTGTTTATTAATACTTTATCAATATCTTTATTGATTATATTTATGTCTCTTTATCAACACTCAATAACCGGTCGTCATTAATTTTTCATATTTTCCATACATTTTAAAATAAGAACGGTATTTTGTAATGACTGCTTACGCCCCCCAAGAAATTTTTAAACCCCCCCCCAGGTTGGGAAACACTGATCAAAATAATAATTTTACTAGAAATATTGACCCATCATTTATATACCAATTATTGTATTTTGATACTATGCCCCGTCTTCCTGATCACAGATATGGAATCTCGTTGTAATATTTCTCGCCTGCAGCAGTTGATAGTTATAGTTTGTATTGTACCTCATGGTTTTTCTGAAAATTTCTTATTCTAAAATATAGATTTTTTAAAACTCGGCGTTACAAAACTTGATTTTCTAATTAATACATCCATATCGATATCGTCGTTAATATTCAGTTGATATCATCACCGGCGCGGGGTCACGATTCCGATGAATAACCCAAGAGTCCTGAAGCCGTACGAATAACTTACTAGTTTGCCTACTCGCGGTGTCTACGCGTCCTTCATCATCTCCATACCGGCTAACCATTGGTTGAACAAATCGATTTAAAAATAAGTTAAGGACTTGAAACGCAACGATTACACCTGCAGGAATTTTGCACATGGTGTGAAGAATAATTTTAGTAGGGGTATCTTTTTTTATTATAACAAACCCTGTAATCTGACGATCAGATAAATTTTTGACATAAAAATGAAAAAATTAGTATTATTGTTTAACATTTTTATTCGGGACCTCAAAACGTGCTTATAACAGTTATAAGTTATAATAGTTATAATACGAGTAATAATAATTATAAGCGATAATAGTAGTAAGATTGACGTTTTGATAGTTTTCCGATAAAACAATGGGGGGAAGAGATAGCTCATCTTTGAACGTGGAAGTGCTAAGCACACTCGACTACCCCAGCCCCACTCCCCTGCGTTGTCGATGACCGAATGAGAAGAAATAAAATACAATTTGTGAACGTATTGCGCGTCCGCTGTGGCGCAATAAGAGCAATACGAATGTCGAAAAAAACTGCTGAAGAAAACGATGCGTTGATTATGGTTTTACAATGATATTTCCATCGACGCGCTGCCGCTCTACTTTTATCGACAGCTAGACTTATTTATTGTTTGCCGATTCCGGGCGTTCTACAGAGACGTCTGACGGATAACGCGGTCACATCCTCGCGCCGTGAATGCAAGAGTCGATCGTGTGCGCGTACAGTGGCAAACGGTCGATAAAGATCTCCGTGAAACGGGGTGAAAACGCAAAAACGGGTAGAAACTATTTTTTTTCACATTCAATTGTTAAGCAGCTGAATTTAAGCGTGCTGAAGCAGTACGAAAACCTCGCGGGAACATCGATCGTTCTTAGATTTCGTATATTTTCTTTTTAGACTACGAGTGAAACGATGAACGAACGTTGGTTTTATTATTATGTGTGTGTGTGTGTGTGAAGAAAATGTTATCTAGTTGGTACTTTGAACAGATCATTTTTTGGATTTTTCTACATTTTCCCGATAAACAGAGAAGAGCGGACCGAAAAAGTAAAAAAAAAAAATCATTAACCGAGATCGAGAATCGAACACAGCGCTGTCTAGTTTCTTACGTTTTGTTTAACAAAAAAAAAAAAAAAACAATAACAATTATAAACACGATAAACTGCGTGGGAAAAATTATTATTTATCTATAATTACGCCGACACAGCGCGCCGTTGTCACGTGTTCCAAAGGTCGAATATAACTCGAATGGGCATTGAAAAGCCACGCACGACCGTTGTGTACGCTGACAATAATATAAAATCGTGCAGTACGAACAGTATATTATTATAATTATTATTATTATCATCGTCATTGTTATCCGTGCGTCCTCTGCTTTGTCTCTGCGAAATAATAGTATTCATTATCGTACAATATGCGCGTACATGGTGTATTGTAATCAATGCTAATAATGGTCTAGTGGCCGAGCCGCGTGGACAGATGGTTGAGATGTCTAATATACTATGCTGTGATGGGAGCAGGACTTTAAGTGGGGGGGGATGCAAGGGGACTCAGTCCCCCTACCTCTCAATGCGCTTTTAAAGCGTCCCCTTTAATATTTCGCCGAAATATTACCCGAGACGCTCAACTGTTGGTTAAAAATAATCATCCTCATTGAAATAATTTAAAAGTTATGCTAAGTTATATTTTCGAGAAAAAATTGTCCTATTATTTTTAAAATTATTACCATCGTTTCGTCCGCGGACGGCGGTCATCCTCAGATTATGCCTATAATAGTTCTGAGAAACAAATCATCGTCACTATCTATCACCTGAAATACTGACAATGTACGCGATGCGGTAATTATTGAACAAAATGATTATCGAATTTCTACAATCTATTTCTAATATGAATAAAAATAATACATGTTTATCGTACATTCGTACCTACTCATTGATCGTTTTAGTACTTAGTGTGTATGTTATTGGGTCTGTCGTCTCAGTCCACACCGGTCTCACAATTTTGGAGTTACCTATTATATTATTATATATTATAATAATTTGTTATGTGAATTTAAAGAGGTAGCAATATCGTTACGTTAAAAGTATAAATTACAGATTCTTATTGTGATTAAAATATAATAATTGTCTGAAAAATATTAGTTTTTCTATTCTTTGAAAAAAAAAATGCATAACCATTTCACCCGTCCTATGGAGATCATGGATCATTTCACGTCAAGAAACCCTGGTCTAAATGATTTCGTCATGCGTCGACCAAATACTGCTGGGGCAGATCATTCCCCGACGGTCCCATTGGATTGCGTATAATTAAGACGGTGTCTCGAGCCGGCATATCTTTTTTTTTACTGTTTGAACCGAGGAATATCTATACCGTTGGCGATGGAGTGCAGTTAAAGTTTTTAAAAAATTCGTTACAACTGCACTTCGGACGTAAACGAAACCTCAACAAGTGCGAGTCGTATTACGCGCGTTCAAACGCGTAACGAACCTTATGCTCTTTCGGTCGTTATTAATGAACATTCGAAATTATGTTTTTTTTTCCACATACGACGTACATAGCTGTTTTTTACTATTTTAAGTACACCGCTGCGCCTTGCGAGGGAGAAAAAATGTAATAAACGTACGTGCTTCAATCGAACGAACATCTTAAGCAGAATATAACGAATACAATACGATGGCAGTTATGCCACGTATATTATTACAATATATTAACATTATTAACATTATTTTACTTATTCATTCGTCTCGTTTTCGGAACGAATAACGATATAACGTAGGACGAAAAGCATTTGCGATATTAAAACAACTGTGTATTAAAATGTAAATAGGGTTACGAGAGAAAACAATAAAGGGACACTATTTAGCATTTAAACGATTTAATTTTGCATTTGGAATTTATAAAAACTACAGTATTAGCTTTAGACATGCGTGACGATTACGTAAAAAAAAAAATGTTCAAACAAATTGCTTGGAGACAAAAAAAAAATAATACAAACAAACAAAAGAACTCCGTATAGACCGCGGTATACGAGTACTGCATGCTTTAGGTAGTGCGTAGTATATTTATAAATTATAGGTCGCATGAGTAGGATCAGGATCGGTAGAAAACATCAGTCGCTATGTCCACGCGAAAAACGTGATCGAATAAAACGATAGGATTAAAACAACAGTACATGTTGTATTATGACGAATAAATAGATTATTGTATACGCCAGCACAACAGTTATTATTTTACATACAGAATTTAACAGTATAATATGCATAGGACAAAAAAGCAAATGAGCTGGGCTAGCGTTATGTTAATTATACCTAAGGACGTCAAATGTACAATAAAACCTCTTATGGACACATTTCAATTTTGGACGGTTTTTGCGTACAGGGACATTTTAACTACTCTTATTATACGAAGAAACCTTTGAAAATTGGACACTTTTATTGTACTGAAGTTATATTTTAAATTGAAAAAAAATGGTAGACAAAACGTCGGATAATCTTTTACTTGGATTTCTTTTAATCTGGAAAAACATTGCTCTATCCTTATATTTTCCAACTATTTTATTGAATTCTAATGAACAACTTTACCACGTTAATTTTTCCATGGACGCCATCCCTCGTTATCAAGGATTTGAAATTACTATTGCCCATTGTCCGATAATACTCGTATAACACTATTTATGGTTTTTGTTATAATTGAATAAAATCACGTTCCACGTACAATCTCAAATAACATTTCAAATTTTAATTTTAAATTAAAAAACTTCAAAGATGACCTAAACCATATAAAACTCTAAAAAAGAAAAAGATGATTTAAACATATACAATTATCAAAAAATGCAAAAATATGCAAAATAAAATTTCTCCTTGTCATTCAAAAGTACATGACGTTACTGATTTTTGACCGTACTAGTATCGCACAGCAAGCTTTGTTAAAAGTTCATTGAAATTCCAACCCTTATCGTCGTCTCACACGAAACATTGAACGCTGAGAAATTTAATAATAATTAACATGTACATTATATTTCGTATGTTTGTTTACACGCAGTTAATTCCGATATAAAATCCTTTCGAGCTTGAAAACGCTCCTCGACGTTGTAGGTATAATAATATTGTTTTACACGTGTGCACGTAGTGCGTATTCTCATTATATTCTGCATTTATGTATAATATATATTATAATCTGTTTACATAAAGTTTCGTCTTAGCTGTCGTCATTGGAATATTATTTTCGCAAAACGAACAACAGCGAGGCACGCGTGCGGTAAAAATATAAATAAAGTATTTTAATCAGAATAATATAAAATAATATTATAATTATTGTACGTAATATAAATAGTTTTTGTTGCCATTGCAGTGCATAATAATCGCGCCACAGCGTTAGAAAGTATTTAACTCCCATAAGTGCCGAAGCCGTTCCGAAAAATAGATTTAAACGCAAACCGGCGTCAGGATTTTTTTTCTATTGCTCTAAAATGAAACTAAGTATCTGCTTTTGTGAACAAATTCACACAACTTTAAATATAACGAAGGAAGTTTAACATTCGTAGATCTTTATATTATGGTCATATTTATTCAATACCTGTTTTTTACAGTTAACGTTGATATTTATGATTGGACGTTAGCATTACATTTGGTTTATACTATGTAAAATAAAATAAAATATAAATTTTACTTTGCTTTTTATCTATTCCTCTTTTAAAAGAGTTTTATATTTAAAAATTTATATTTTTTTATTAAGAATATTTTTACAAAGAGTTTTCAAGATTTACGTATTTGAATATTTGAAAGGTTTGAAAGATCGATATTTATTTTATAATGATTAGTTCAATCGGTTATTTATCTCGTCATGTTTGATATAATGGTTTAAATATAATGCATAAATTCTACATTATTTTTTAGTATTACAACCACAAAGCGCTTGTAGACATCGATTTTTAGAATTGTTTTTTAACTATATTTACATTATTTATTATTTTTTTATTGTTTTGTATAATTATGAGTTTTAAACTAACTAGACTAAAAACTAAACTTCTCTTATATACTAATGTATAAATAATTGCTAAATTATATATATATATATATATATATATATATATATAAACATTTAGTTATCGATTCGCCACCGCCGCGCGTGTACTGCGAGTGCCGATGATAAGGCGGCCGGGGGTTAGTGGACGTTTTACACGACTTCGGGCAGTGGAACAATATAACTACCCTCCCAAAACTCATATTGACTCGACGAAAAGTCATTTAAAGTTTAAACACTACGAAAACGATCCAGTGAAAACGAAAATTGAATATACACTGCGCGTGTCACCGTTAACGTTTCTCCGAGCTGCGGAAACGCAAGCCGAGTCATACAGTCAACACACACATTCAGTCTGGGTGCGGAGTATTTTTACTGTTTATTTTTTAAGCGCAGCATTTTCGTACATACACTGTTTCCGATCGATCCCTTACCAACCCACCTCCGAGAGTTTGTCTGTCTTCCGGTGCATCTCGTTTACCGCGGTCGCGCGCGCCGTAATATCATTATCCCACTCGCGGTGAACCCAATCGATGTCGACGCAATTAAGGTCAAATCTAGCGGCAGCCAATCTCCGGCACGGCAGTCCGTAAACGGACGTCTTGGCCGTGCGAGTGGGTGGGGGAGTAGGGGCAGAATAACGGTTAACCGCATAAGCATATTATTCTTATTGCGGTCCAAGTTAACGCGGTTAACGAAAAGTTCGCAAGTCCTAAGGTCTCGCGTACGTTCACGCTTCTGCCTTCTCCCTCCGAGAGCGATGCTTATATTACACCAGTGTTTCCCAACTTGGGGTACGCGCTCCCCTGGGGGGGGGGGGCGTGTAAACATTTCTAGGGAGGCGTAAGCAGTCATTACAATATACAGTTTTTATTTATTAAATTATTTTTATTTTAAAATGTGGGGAAAATATGAAAAATTAATAACGACCGGTTATTGAGTATTGAACAAGAGACATAAATATAATCAATAAAGATATTGATAAAGTGTTGATAAACAAACATTGAGCCAAACATAAAAAAATTGTCTAAAGAAGAGTGTTGCCAGCCTACACATTAATAAATCGTAAATTGCATTATATTATATTACTTACTATCTTACTATGATTTATATTTTATAATTATTATCATCAATAAAATTGAATTCATCTCGGATATTTTATAATTTCTTTGTCAAGTACACAAAAAAGTGATATAAATGTTATAGAAGTGGGGGGGGCGCAAGAGTTTCGAAAATCTACAAAGGGGGCGTGGAATAAAAAAGGTTGGGAACCACTGTATTACACGAACGGTTTCGGTGCCGCGTTGTTTCGAACGCGCGGCACGAGAACTTATGAAAATAATACGGCGCACCACGTGACGTCATATGTTATTGCATCGTATAGAAACGTGAACAATAAACTGCAACACGTTCCGAGAGTCCACTTGGATGAGAAGTCGCGCGTACCACTTGCGAACATTTTAATTCGATAATTCGGGCCTGTGACCGGTTCTTTCTCGTCCGCGGGACTCTGCGATATGACGTTTTTCAACGTAGAAAGCGCACATTTCGACCCTACCCGTTTGATCTTTGGCGAATATTCATTCGTGCAAACGTTTGGCACGCGATGTATACGAGAGCTCGTACATTAACACGCGAAACATGTACTGGGCCATAACGGATTACCTAGAAAATTCAGTTTTCCTGCAGCGCGGGTGGGGCTGGTGAAACTTTTCTCCGGCCTCGCACCCGAGGGACACAACAACGTTTTTGCGACTTTTTCACGCGAATATTTTCGAAAATTAAAAAGGGGAATTTGGCCGGGGGACGTAAAATATACCAGCGTCGTTTTTCGTAACCATTTATTGCAGATATCTGAACAACACGGGAAAACAAAACGGTCACGTTTAATGATCTATCGGTGATATGATTTCCGAAATGTTAAATGTACGCGTTAAAATACTTTCGTCCCCACCGAATTTCAGGTTCTGATCGAACACTGACAATCGTCGACTCCAATTAGCGCATTGATTTCGTATATTAGATATGTATAAGTTCCTATACTGTGTATACGTGTTATGCGAAAATGACTTGTTCGAGAAATGTCTTGATTAACTCATCAAAGTCTGGAAGTTTTAATTGTGTTCGACTCGTCTTCCTCTCTGTCTGTTTGTATTTAAAAATCAACGTAATTAAACGCCTTCCAATTAAAATTTGATATATGCCAATTTGTCTTTTTTCGCTCCACACAATAAAATATAACCATATACACAGGCATTTCTCTCATGAGTCGTACATTGAAAATTAAATTCTTAGCCCTAAAAAAGAACATTTTTTTCATTGCATTAATTATATTAATCAATTGGAGGTGCCAATAACGCAATTATTTTACACGACATGAGTGGGCAAAAGTATAACTTAAAACAATTCAAATTTCCATCCTGAAATGTTTCCTGTTCCACATATCATGTATATTTATCTATTCTTTTATGTATAATATATAAGCGAAAGATCACTCATCCACTCACTCACTATAAACACGAAATCTCAAAAACTACTCAACCGGTGTAGTTGAAATTTGGTAGGTTGGTAGTTTTTAGGTAGGAAATGTTGAGATAGGGCCGAATTAAAAGGCTCTAAAGGTTATCGTTAGTTCATATGAATGTCCGTTGTTTTTTCTGCTAGAGTCTTAAAAATGAGTTATTCTGGTTTAAAAAGTAAAATAAATTAATTGGGAAGTTATATATATTATACTTGTATAATGTATAAGATGATCAAATCTACATATTCAACGATGTGCGACCCTGCTATTCAAAACACATTTCGTGATATAGTCAATGAGCTTAATTTTATTTCATGTTTCACTGAGATGCAAATAATTAAACTATTTTAACCGTTATTTCGGTTGACTTACACTTAAAAAGGCTTTACTTTCATAGTTGAGTAACATCCAAAACACTCATAATTTTTTTGACAGGCTTCGCTAGTGTATAAATACTTTTAAAAACGTTCACTGTCGGTTTCATATATAAATTTATTTATTTACGGAACGAGATCAAAATGACATGACATCAAAGGTATACATGCGTAAATATTAAACTAGAACAAAACTAAAACTCACTGAAACCTAACTGGCTCAGATGGAGCAGAAAGAAGCTTGCATTTGGGTAGAATAAGGGTCAGGGTTAGCAGTTCTCATGAGTCGGAGAGTTATCAAGGAAGTTGGCCGGAGTGAAAGGAACATGGAAGGGGGCTGGTGAACTCGAGTGAGGTGGCAGGAAACTTTGAAGGTGATTTGGGACAGGCGCTTATTGGAGAATCCGTTTCGCGCCTGTTAAAGGATATTGGATGGGAACTCTCTACTCTTGTGTAATAATCGTTGATGAAGATTCGCGGTGCAAATTAGAATATTATAAACGCTTTTTGAGGAAACGTGAATTGACCGTCATAAAATAAATAAAAACAACATTTCATTGCATCCTTTACGTTCGTAAAATTACGTAATTTTAATAATGTAAAACTCGTACATTTAATCCACGGATAAATAAACATATATATTTCTCGACGATAAGTATCGTTTAAAAAACATTGAGCCGATAGGTCAGCCGGCGGTAAAAAATTAAATTTTGTACAAAACAATTAATCGATAAAAAAAAAACTATCGCAGTAAATTTACCGAGTTAATCAATGTGGCTAGGCTATGATTATACATGCAGCACGCGGTTTAATATACTGTTATAATAATAATAATAATAATAATAATAATAATAATCATAATAATAAGAAATAATAATTATAATAAAAACTATACGTCATGTGTAGTGCTCGGACGAGCTGACTCGGAATCTTTGGACGCGTGTATAATATTACACGTTGAATTTTGAACAATAGCTGTATTTGGTTATTAATTTATTTACCAAATGGTTTAAGCTTAATATCGAAATTGACGGGGCCAAATTGCTTCGCGGGAATGACTACGACGGCGCGGCGACGAAATATTATTGATCCGGGAATAATATTGGTGTATTGTTTTAACGTAAAACCGTTCCGGCGAAATACATGCCGCTAATTTATCGTGTTTTATCGAGACGTTGCACGGGCGCTATCATGACGTACGTAAAGACAATAATTAGTATACGAGCGAGAAGCGGACGACGTCAAAAAAGAAAAAAGAAACAACACATTCACTTACCACGTGTTAAACGCACGTGAGGTGGGCAAGGGGTAAAAGAAAAATGTATCTAATTGCAGACGACAGCGATTTTTACCAGCAACGATTAATATTCGAGGCTCTCGTCGTATCGTACAATATGTTGTCGCGTCCGCTTGAACCCGATGTAAACACGTAGGATTATACACGGACGTATATTAATAGTTTTTGTAACTACTGCAGTCGCGGACACTGCGTAATTACGTTCTCAAACGTTGCGTGTCATTTTTATAGTTTTCAACAATCGCGCTTTATTAGTAAGTGCATATATTATACTAATATTGTGTTCAGCGTTTTTAGTGCTAGACATATTGTTTTTCGATTTGTTGTAGACGTCCTTTTTTTGTATACAGTCGTCGCTTGTTAAAACCGTTTTTGACCAATTTTTTCAGCACACCAAAAACCATACCGTCTAACATTATAGGAGAGGTTATCGGATGACGTTAAATAAATTACCGAACGTCAACAGGGTTCGTAGATTTTTTAAGTTCTTAAAGACTGTCCTCGGAAACTTTGAGCTTTCAAACGGTGTCACCCATCTTGAAGTATGTATATTGACACCACTTAGTAAAACTTAAAAAGCAAAGTCCAACCGGGTTCAACCAACTTTCTAATGGCGTCTAAAAAAACTTTAACGTGTTTCTAATCAAAGTATATAAAGTGCCATATTATCTATGTGGTGCCATAAATACAATACGGTGACGTAGATAAACGTAATTATACATCCGTTACAGAATATGATTTTTATGAAACTTTTTAATATTGTTTTATTTGAAATATAAATAGCATTTTATTGCTCTTTCAAATTTGATTTTACCAATATATTGAAGTGCTCAATCCCTTATTATAACAAAATATAACTGTAGATTTCTTTGTGTTTTTCAAAATATTTTATTTAATCTTGAAGTATCACCCAATAATATAAAATTAACAAGAGTAGAAGTACGCATTGAGCAAGTCGAGATTGAAAATATTAAAAAGTGAATTTCTGTAGGCGGTAAATGCATTTGTATGTTCTATAGTGTGCTACGTGTTCGGAAATTTGAATTTGTTAGAACGCAACAGGAAATGAAAGTTTCATAATATAATATACACACATATATATATTTATATCATATAATCTCGTGTGTACGATTTTTTACGGAAATCGTTTGTAATTACAAATAGCACTTTACATTACTGTATAATTTAATTACAACCACAATTCTCGTAAAAACCAAAAGAACTCGTTATTAAATCTCGAATATCTTTGGTGATCAGTATGAATTCCTGTTTACACACGTGCACATACGCTATGCAGACGAGCACGCTGGCCTTATTTTCTAAAAAGTCAGTATTTAAAAATATGAATAAAATAATACGTCAGGTGAGAGACGTGTCGAGAGAGGCATTCAGACACTTCCAATACATTTTCCCGCCAGACACTTTCCCGTCCAATTGAATTTTTATGTTATGTTCTGTATTATTCTTGGTTCACTTTCCCGTATTATATGACTTTTCCACCAAACACCATGTTCAGGTGGACTCATGCGTTCGGCTTATGTTTTTGTTTGTGTTTTGTAATACAAACAAAAACATTTAAATCATAAAATTGAATAAATAAAAACCATTTCAAATTACATTAATTGTTGGTAAAGCAGCAGATATTTCTTGAGAAGAACACTGTATTTGTGAAGTAAATTGTTATGGAGTTGGTCGTATTCGATTGGATTCTATTTTTTTTACATTTGATAAACATTGTTTTACGCCAATTTCTGTAGCATTTTGCGCGTGATTATGGTCGTTTTTATGAGAAGCAACCTCGTAACATATGGCATGTACCCTTCCATGGCACTTGTAAGTATTTTCATTTTTTTGTGTAATCTTTTTCGGAAATATTTTACGCGAAAACTAAAAGGTCTTCCTATTTTTAAATTTTTAAATACTGTAAAGGCATACTTAATTAAAATGAATTAATTGTCTTTGTGACCAAAAAATAATATAAAATAAAAACATATAAAAAAGAAGAATCTTAGAGGAAAATGACGGGAAAATGGAAGGCTGGTAAACGTCCATAACTCATCGAGAGATAATCGATGACGGCAGTCGGCAAGCGTGTATTTTATTATTACACTTGCGTAGACAAAATATGTTACGGTTACGGTTAGGTTAGTCTAAAAGAAAATAATTAAGTACCTATATCGTATGTTGACACTCACTTCTACTATTTATATACGTCATTACATTTTATATGATTTTTAGAGGTTTTTCATTATAAAAAGTTTATTTTGTTACTTACACTGTATATGCGCACAGGCTTGTGAAACATGTACATTTTGACACGTGTAGGTACACGTCTTGATGCCGGGAATCTCGCTAAAATATTGTCTGAAATGGATCATTTTCAGGCATACCACGGGCCGACTCCATCCCCGTATTGTAGCGTGATGCTCTTGCAGTTTTTTAAATACATTATTGGTGACTTGAGGGGGGGGTGCGCACGACTGCAACGGAACCAGGGTTGACTTGATTCGGTTTTGGTTCGTTTACAGCAGGTCCTTGCGCCCGTCCCGTTTCGGACGCCTAGTAGAGTTTCCGAGGCCGACTGGGTGTTGAGCGGATATCGATATAAGTACCCTTTTTCAAAACATATAATAATATAGTATCCCGTTCTATCTGGATTTTAGCGCTGCAGAATCCAACCCAAGAACCGAAACCGTTCAATCCGACGTTGTCGGTATAAAAATGGTATACCATCGCGTATCATGACTTACCACACGCCTCGTCGTAAACGCAAATTAAGAATCGGCTCGTACGCGCGACCTAATTCGCACTCGCGCGATGACGGCTAAAATTCGAATTGAATTAATTTCACATTTCCTCTCCGCCACTGAACACGCGTTGTACGACTCAATAATCTTCATTAATGAGTTGCGCTCGACGCGGCGATTCTATTTTTCGTTCCGTTTCGCCATTCGTCTCGCATGTGTCACATGACGTGCCAGCGCTACTTTTGGACACTTGCCGCCGTTTTCTGTACGCCACTGCAGGTGCAGCACGGTGTTCACTATAGTTGTACGCGACGACCATCGAGCGTTTTCGAAATTATTTTCCATTCCGATGCATAACAACTGACGTTGTTCGGTCGGAATATCCATAAACAATCCAGTAGAAATATCCATTTATCAAAAGTACAACGTACAACGCATTTTCGCGTAGATTAGGTCTCGATATGTCGAAGAACGCAGAAAAAAACATATACATTTGAACTCGTAGTTTTAATTATTTATAAAATTCTTGTTGACATATAAAAGTACATGATTTATGAATGTTTTTAATAATGTGTGTTTAAAATTAAATATATGTAGGTACAATGATTGTAAACAATAGATTAATTAAATATAAAGAATAAATATTAATTAATAATAAAAATAACTACGTTATAATAACAACAACTTTTTTCTTTTTTTTTTCCTGTTTGAACCGAGGATCAGGCGAGAACAGTTTATCACAGTACTGTTACCCGAATAAGAACTACTTAAAACATTTGCTATTTGCTTTAAAAAAAAAAATTTTTATCTAAACAGCCCGTAGCTTTTTAGTAATTTTTGCTTAAACGACCGATTTTATATATTTTTAGCGATTTTATATGAATTTGAAAAACATTGGATTTTTTTTTTTGCAGTAAAACTCCATTGATACCACTTTAAAGGTTTTTAATAATATCATAACTTGCAATTGGCTTATGCAGCTTACCCTGAAATTATTATGGAAAATTATTAATGAGTCGGCATAATTATAAAAACAGCAGTGCAATGTTTCGAACAGTGTATGTTTTGTGGTGCAGTGTATAACGGTAAAAATGTCCCAACTACAGAAATGTACAAAAATGTCCATGTAAACAAAAATTAACTTGTATTCTAGTGGCTAAGAGTAAAAATAATTGGGTTATGTTATTAATCTTATTCCGTAAATTTATTTATGTAACCATATTAATCACAATATTTATTATTGTATTATGTTTTTAATTATTTTACATTGTATTATCTTACTATTTTCGTCCTAGTGTACTTAAACTGATAATTAGGTCCTTATAATTTATAACAAACAATTATAGAAATATTATCTGTATGCGTCTTTTACTGTATACATTTATTGATTATAAAACAAAAATACTACACTTGAACCCGTTTACGCGCAAAAAATAAATTAAGTAAATTATCTATTATTCATAAATAATGTCCGGATTAGTATTTTTTTTTCTCGTACTATATGCCACTGTTTTTTTTTTTATAATAATTTATGGCCCATTCTGCTTTGAATACAGTTATATTGAATTATAATCTGATATAGCTTGTATGAATACATAGATAATAGCTAGTGTATTTCACGAACGATATTAATATTTGCCATTTTTGTACGTGAACATTTTTGGACATTATTACTAAGACTCATTTTAATATTGTGACGAATCCGATCGTTTATTTAAAATTCATCCCGGTTTTGTCGCGTTTCGTTTCACTCTCGTCTTCAATCTACTCTCGTCGGATTATGTTACCTAATTAAAAATTTAATTTACTCGGTATCAGCGTTTGATTAAATACACGGTCTTCGATACAGTTCCACGCGCTCTTCGCCGTAAACATCACACAATGTTCGTCGAAAGATTTAACAAACTTTTTTTTGAAAAGTTCGTCTCCCGCCATCGCGCGCGACGTCCGATTACGCGTTCTGCCGCTGTTGATCAATAATCCGAAGCGACCGGTGCTGGAAGTGGTATACAATGCGGACGGTCTTTTTTTCTCAATCAATTTGCAACGAACACCATTGTATTGGGAAAAGTTATCTGAGAGCTACGTCGAAAAGCACGCATATTCCTCGAATCAATTATTATTATTATTATTCTGGTAACCGCGGATTTTATAACTCGGTGTAGGTACGACGCGACTACGGGCATAATGAATAAGGAACAGATGCATTATAATGGTGTGTAAGTATATAGAGATTGACCTTTTCGCGTTCGTTTGCGGTGTTCTACCGACAAGACCTCGCGCAATATCAGTCAGTCGATGTGCGTTTCCTTTGCCCAACTGAACCAATTTTTGAACATTTTTCTCATCTGTTCTTGATTTGTTGTCGGTCTGCGGAGGTTAGTAAAGTGTTCAGTTTTGTTTGTAGAGATCACATGGACAAAAAAAAAGAGAATTTGACTGGGGAGCTGAAGAAATGCTACAAATTTTAGAATTTAAAATTTAAATTGTCATCACTTTTCACTTTTCAAACCTCTAACAAACCGGCTACAAACGAGAAATGCATTTTGTAATTTGAAATTTTTAAATTTGTGGCATTTCTCCAACCTCACGATCAAATTATTTTTTAATTTCTGAAAACGAAATCTATTACACTATAATCCTTTACAAACCAGCTGCTACAAGTCAGGGCTTCAAGTAAAAATTATG